>OZ037997.1:5946809-6379309 GCA_964035705.1 Porites rus | reverse complement strand
AGCACATTCTCGTTGCATAGTACAAGTAACTTATTCAGAGGGTACAGGCGGGTGTAAAAACAGGGAAATTGTATCAGTCGGATTCTCTCGTCTTAATTACTCGGTGGTTAAAAGTTTTTACAGTTTTCACATGTAAGGTTTCCAGCTAGATTGCTAACAGTAATTGGAAAATCGTCCTGGGACGTTCTATTGTTTATGATTTGCTTCAATAAAGTTATTGTAAGACTCGAGAGTTTCCTTATATTAGTTTTCATGTACGATTTCAAAGAACTCTAGTTGCAAAATTTCTTTACAACGTTTGCTTCAAATCTAACAGAATACGACCCACTATATTATATATTGGGAATACTGGCTTTCCAAACGGCAACCGTGAACAAATTACGAAGGAATATTTCCTGGAAGACAAGGGTATTACTGTGGACCAGAAATGAAGATATAGATTAAAGTTAATATTGAGTAACTTTAGTGTCGAAAAAATATTTATCTCGTGCAGAGTTAATATATATTACTTCCCAAGATGTTAATAAATCACGTAACACACTTGACATGTTTATCTGATTTTTGCTTTTGTTGACCTGTTACATAATAACAGTTTGGTCAAGGCAGAGCCTCTCTAATTTCTCACTTGTTGCTCTTTAGTTGGTAAAAATTTTTAGCAACTAACGAAAAAGGTAATGTCTTGCAAAGAAAGTTCAAAATCAAAGACTTGATATTTGTTCAAAAATGTGTAAAGCGCGTGGTATGAAACATTTTCGTTAACATTCCTTATAAGCGTTCTTACTAAACAGTCAGTTACAAGAGAAAGAGAAAGGCAATTTTAAAGAACTTCCGCTAAATGGAAAAACCCGAGTTATAAACAACCAGCAATTTACTTACCAGTAGTGGTTAAACGAATTTCACGTATAGAAAGGCTAGAAACTGAACTCATTTGAAACTGGCTAGTTCCACTTCCGCAGAACTTCCGCTAAATCGGAAAACCCTACTCTGCCTTAGGAGGCCGACGGAAACACAGTGGGCCACTTTTGTTTTCGGTTTGTGTCGCACGACCGACACGCGCGCAACGTAAATGTTAGCTTCTTTTGGAACCATTTCGTGAAACAAAAAAAAATCGGTTTTCATTCTGAATGAAGAAAAAAAGTGCTGTTTGTTGACTTAATGCAAATGTACTGACCTCGATTGTTTTTTTTCCTTACTGTCTACGTAAGAGCCAAAACGAAAGGAACCTATCAGTTCCTGAAAGTGCCTATTTTCTTAAGAGAGAAGGCTTAGTTAATCTGCACTTCCACTTATATTCCAAATATTTCGCTTGGCAGGAAATTTCGTCTGCGTTATGCGCGTACTTTCCGCGTGCCTTGAATTAAATTAATTACATCCATGGCCTAATCAGCAGGGCACGCGCCGGTATGCCATCGACACGCGAGCTGTACTTAACACCCACTAAAAATTACCATTTATCAGCATTTATATAAATGGAGGCACGGTCAATATTGTTTCATTATCAACAAAGGGAACAGCGGTTCGAAATCACTACAGCGGGTCCTCCGCTTGTGAAAAAGCTCTCACAAAACTTTGAGTAAATCATCCAAATCCTTTATTTCAGTGTGGGTGACTGAAAAACCTGTAATCTACAAGTCTTGTTTGTCAAATTCTAGCATCCAAGTTCACAGCTCACTGAACAAGTGAAAACCAAAGCAATCGTCATTGTAACGACCGCCGCCAAGAGACTTACTGGCGTCAAATTCAAATCCCATTCGCGCGTATTACACGGCTGAGTTCCGCCGGATTTTGACGACTTTCACGAAATCTCAGTTAGTTTTCCCTGGAACTGTCTGAAAGAAACGATTACAATCGCGACTCGTTGTCGCCGCTTTCCGGCTTGCTCCCTCTTTCGCGAAGCCGAAGAATTTTCAGTTTGTTTCACCTGGAACTGTTTGAAAGAAAGATTATAATCGCGACTCGTTGTCGCCGCTTCCCGGTTTGCTCCCTCTGTCGCGAAGCCGAAAAATTTCAAGAAAAACCTGTGGGACCAGGGTGACGCGTAATAGCATAGTAAAGAAAGTGAAGGAAACAGCCATGACACAGCCCCTTTAACATTGCTTACACCAAAGAAAAATACTCAGTGCTTTTGGGTTCTCAATGCACAACTAAAGTAAATAACTAAGAGATTATCGATTTAAAAGTGAAATTTAAATATTGTAGTACACAAAGTCAGCGTGCTTATTTTGCGCCGGGGCCAAAAAGGGAAACCGTTTCACTTTTGACCTGAGCCAGTGAAAATGTGTTTAAAAGATCGCTTTTGGAGATAGTTTAAATACATTCGACTTGCGATTTGGAGAGATGCAAGAAAATATAAGTGGAATTACAACTGCACCATAACTATTTGCGCAGCAATTTACATCTCTTTCACGAGAAGTAATTTCCATTCAGACGAGACAAAATCATGAATATTGCTTTCCATCGAGACTGGGTATAAAAACAGCCGCAGGTAAAAGATAGCTTTGGCGTTTTTTATAAAACTGTCTTCCCACTAATTAGGCTGTCTTCACTTACGCTAGGTCGGTAACCAAGGATTATTGACTCTTCCGTGAGAAAATCTAATGCCATGAAGGCTATAGTCTGCAACACAGCCGTTTTTAGCGTCGTCACGCAAAGCTCCTCCCCACAACGGAGAGGAGCGTTGCGTGACGACTCTAAAAACGGCTGTATAGCAGACTATGAAGGCTATGGCGTACGATCCCCGCCACAATTCATGGTTTGAATTTTAAATTAATCATTTAAATTTCTAACCTCGGTACTTGAATTTTACAGCTAAATTCAAAATTTTACACTCTTCCTTTAGATTTTACATCATTGGAAAACGTTTTTACTCCCGTCTTTTACCTTTTAAACTCGACTCTCCTATTTGACCTCACTCGTTGTGTATTTTCAACCCGCTTCATCAAATTACATAGTAGAACCATGCAATTTTCAACTCGACGCTGTGAATAAAACTATAACCGGACAAATTCTCTTACATTGCTACTTTTTATAAGCTTTAATGCCTGAGCCGATACTCGGCGCATTTTTCCACTTACCGACTCTATTTCAAACTCAACAATGTATATTTTCAGCACGAGTTCTGAATTTTCGCTTGCGCTTCAGTGATCATTTATCAAGACCAGGGAGCACCCGACGGGTCAAGACAATAGAGGGCTCTGTCCGGGTGGGTGGCTCTTTAGTCCATCGTGCTTTGCGCGCAAGTGTTTCCTCGCGCCTTCTCACACGTGTGGTGTTCATTTCAAGTGATCTGTGATGAAATTTTTGATTGTTTGATTGTTTGATTTGAAGAAATTTGTGATTGCCTGATCACAAAGTGACGTTAAGCTCATTCCAAAGGTATTATTCTAGTAATAAGGAAGAAGTGGTTTGCTCCAGAAACTTTTGTACAAATAAAAGACGCTAAAGAAAAGCACGCTACTGCTTTTGCATATATCCTTGTTTGTAAACCTGGCAGCGCCAAGATTTTACCAGCTAAACTCTTGGTAATACAATACCGCTCACAGATGGGGTGGCTTTTTCAGGTTTTACATGTACTTAATAAAGGTATTGCTGAATAACATTAGACGGCTCTACCTTTCTATGGGCAAAAACTTCATGTAACTTCTAAGGAAGCTAAACGACACAACCTCACTGCTGTGAAGTGTTCAGTATTTTAATGGTAAAATGTTAGTACGTTCTTTTTTTGGAGATACCCTTTCAAAAACTGAATATCCTGGAGACAAGAATTTTTCGATTGCTACTGACCTGACTTTTCCTTTTCATTTAGCAATGAAGAAATGGATACAAACAGTGATTCCAGCAGTTCACCCACAAATCAGCCCGTGGTGCCCTTCGCGCTTGGGCAGGTGAAAATACTGTTTCCTAAACCTCACGCAAAACATTTACTAACATCTAATATTCAAAATAATGATCTTAAAAATATATTCCACTGACACAAGAAGTAAATGTTAGCAAATTTTCACTCCTTTTTCAAAAACACAAGCGAATTTAAATTCTATGCTCTAATAAAAATTCGCCAGGAAATGACGTAAGACCGACAGACTGACTGACCCACTCACTAAAACTGACCGATTCTCAAATCGAGTGATTTACCGAGCACTTGACCACGCGGCCGAGCAGCCCGAGTGACCAACGTCAACTTAACCACTGAAAAGAATGTTAAAATCCTTTTTGTTACGTCCCACGGCAACTCTCCTCTCCTTCTTTCAAATTTCAGTCGCTCAGAAAAATTCACTTTCCCTTTTGAACCTCATTTACACACTTGCTTCCCCCATATGTCTCAGTTTTATCAGAATGCTGATTCTCTCTAACTCACTAGGGGTCCAACGCCGCGAACCAAGCTATACGCCAGCAAAATGATCACCAGGCAAATCAAGCCAGGTAAGACACTAAAAACAGTCATGTCTATAAAGAACTTTACTATACAAATTATCATCTCCACCATATAGTACCCACCCTAGCTAACTTACTAGTAGTAATCACAAGTTATCACAGAATAGGGAGGCGTATTCGACAAAAAATCGAGAAGGTAGGTGGTGAAATAACCTGCTTTCCGGAGCAAATGAACAGTTCCCTACCCGAAAATGACATATTGGCAAAGATATCATAAAAAGCATAATTAGTTGTAATCTTGCCACTGCAAGAGGCCAGATCATTCCGACCAGTTTACAGTGACAAACGTACGTTACACTATGCACAACAACGTCTAATTAAAAGATATAGTTTCACTTGCACTTAAGGGCACAGCTCTGCTGACACTAGCCTTCAATTCGGCGTATTTTTAGGGCGAGCAAAGGCTGCCTGCTACTGATGAGTTTTTGCACTACTCATCTTTCATTTTATCGATGACGAGAATGGAAGTTAACCGACTGTTTTACATATCTTTCAGGTATGGTCTACCAAATATGATAGCGGCGTCGAGTCATGCTCAACCACATGGAATCTTCTATTTCATTCAGTAAACAAGTAACAAAAGCAACGTCGCTAAAACCATAAAGCGAAACTTTCGCTCTGAGGTGGTAATTTTTTGGGCCAGAGAAGATTATGCATATTCTCGAAATGCTGCGTAGTCTCTGCACATTAGAACGGACTTTTCAGTTCAATTAGTTCTTATTTTCCTAATTTACTTTAGTTAAGGGTTTAACCGGTTCTTTTGTTTCTTCAGGCTAATGATGACATGCCGGATCCTGTGGCATTTTTCCTTTTCTTAGTCTTTATTATCTTAATAAAAAATGATAACTGAATGATATTCAGAGTTCAGCCGGGATTAACAAACCTGCATTCGAACGCAGTTTTAATTTACCAAACTCTTATGCCTAAACACTGTTAATTATTCGTTCAAAATACCTCGCAGTTTCTAATTGGCTCCAATCCTCCGACTAATTCTTCTTAACCAACTGGCGCTTACCGTATTTAGAAGACGTGGCAATATACCATCAATTCGATGGTATATTCGATTGGAAACGAGGCTGAACGTTAGTATATTTGATTGAAAACGAGGCTGCTTGGGCAAGAGTGAACTAAAAAAATGGAGTTCACGGCTATTCGAGGACGAAATAGCTGACTTTTTGATTCGAAGAAGTACAAAAATACGCAAAGCATATTACACGATGGACGTTATTTATTTTTTGAGGAGAAAAACCTTTTTTTATATCCTCTAATACTGTGCCTAGAAATAAACAAAAGTTTTGAAGAAAGCCTACGAGGAGGTAAGCACGTTTAGAACTTAGAAATATTTTGAATGAATAATAATACAATTATTGAATTCAGCTGTCGTACGATGTGAAGAATTATGCAGGCCTCGGTGGATGTTACCCACCAAGGCCGAGGCCTCCTAATTCTTTACATCCTTCTCAGCCTCACTCTATGATTGTTAATTATTAGTCCAGTGTCAAGAAGGCATAAAGAAAAACATTCATCAATATAGATAATCGACCCTTTGTGTTAACTGAATATGATCAAATGTTTTGCTAGGGAACCAAATAACAGTTTTGACAGGTTTTGTAAACAATCTCGTTATGACAGATCTCGAATATATTCATAAAATGACCGTGGCCGGTTAAGCACAGAATCTTCATGGGCCGCTAAACATCAACTATTTCGTTTGGAATACAGCGCGTATTTTTTGATTGCCTTCTGTGTCTGTACATCGAGTTATCTGTTTTGAAACAGTCAAAAACTGGACAATGATCAGTAAAAATTAAAATTGATTAAAAAAATCGAAGATAACTAAATGAAAAAATTGTATATGAATATACCAAGAAAACAAAGATGAAATTGAGCACACAATTTTAAACGCCAACGCGCTTTCACTTAAAAAACTTCTTCTTAAACGGGATGTGTCTTAGCACATACTACCTTCAAACAATACAAAAATGATGCCTCAGTGAATGCATGACTTCCTATTGAGTAAATAACGACTAGCTAACTTTTATCATGTACGCAAATTGTAAACTGTTCGGCGATGTGATTCTTTCCGCGAAGAGAAATGCCTTGCATACGACAACGTTTGACGAATGTTCTCTAGAATGTATGGACGGTATGAAAAATGCCCATTATAAGCGGGGACCAGACATATATCTATATGATAACTGAATCGAGGAAGCTTAGAAACTGCTGGTAGATAACCTCTCCTCAAGACACCGAAGAACTGGAGGTAAGCTGGATTAAAGAAGAGTTTAGAAAGACTGCCTGTAAACTATGTTTGGAATAACAAATGCAACTCCCATGAAATTTTCAGTTAGTGATAGAAAGGGGCAAATACCTCCAAGCGACCACTGAATCGAAAACGTTTCAGTACTTCTAAATCTTGGACTAAAAGTTTTAGAAAGTTAGTGTTTAAAATGCAAACTTCTTTCGCTGGAAATTACGAAAAACGATGGTATCTTTTGCTTTACTTTTTTGGTTATTTAGAATGTTTGAAATGTTTCCTCAATATTCCCTTTCATCGAACAAAATTCATTATAATATATTGCACCAGAAGACAAGGATAGATGAGATATCCGGGGAATTTTTCATGGAATGTCAATATGTATTTCGCAGAAACTTCGACGACCAGCCGTCTGTGATCCAACTAAAAAGAGAAATGTCAATAAACCAGGTGAAAAACAGAATGGATATTAAAAAACTGACGGCTTTTAGGATACAAATAATCACTTGTTTTTCAGATTGAATACATCAAACGTAACACACGACAGCGCACGCAAGAGCTGATTCCCCCTTCGTTCGTTTTCTCGCTTGCTTGTTTCGTCACTTCGACTGGGTAGACAGACCAGTGGGTAGTCGTCGAAAGTTAAGTTATATTTGGCAGGGAAAATGTTTTAAAATTTGACCAGAACTAGCCATCCCTTGCTGTCCGCGTTATTTGAGGGCAAACCACTGAAATTTAGCCATGATCTGCTTTGCACTGATGGCTGAAGTGTTCGTCTTGAGAGCGGTCTGCTTTGGGAGAGCTTACGGTGCCTCAAACTGGCAAAAACAAACAAACAAGCGAACAAAGTATGACGGGAGTTTACTGCTACGTGAAGGACAATGAATTTGGAGTTGAAGTCAAAAGTAATAACTCAGCCTTACAAGTTATTGAGTAACCATTTCCTATCTTGCTATTTTCTGCTCCCAGCTCAAATTCGTGGAGATACAGGACACACAAATTGGCTCAGCAAAATGTATTTTTATTCGGGTAGGCTCGACGTTTTGCGTTTTGTTCACAAAAACAAGTGACGTACAGCGAAACCCATAACGGACGTCTTCCTTAGCAGAAGAACTACTACGAAGAACTGAAACAAATCAGTACTAAATTATACTGAAAAAGACAGCCATAGCATACGAATACCTTCTGAACAGGTTTACGTGCCACAAACAGTTGGAAACCGTTGACATACAACGAAGACGCGAAGATGGAGGAGAGTGTAAAGGACAGCGTGCATTTAAGCAAGGGTTTACTGACATGGTCTCTAATTCACCTTTTTTGTTATTTTAGATAACGACTGGGTTTTGGAAGGATGGAAGATGTTTGCCTTACATTCGGAACAACATCTGATATTTCAAAATGCGCGAGCCTACGGTCCTTAAAGACTGTTCGATTTCTAAAGCATGCGCAAGTACAAGGATACTCGTACTGCACATGTGTGCCCGACGAAAAGCAAGATACGGTAACCCAATTAAGGAGGGATCTTAGCCAAGGTATGTGAAGATTCTGCACGATAAATCATGAAATATTTCTCAGGTTCCTTTATCACCTTCGTATACCTTTAAGTTTTTAGCCTTTTGACAGGAAAACAGCGATTGACTCGAGTCAGTTCCACTGTAATTACACTAAGTATAAAGGAGAGACCATGAAGAAGACGTCAACAAGAACGCCAGAAAACAATTAGATTTTAAAGCAAAACAACAGCTCTGCACATGAACCCCACCTTTTGGTAAATTTCTACGACGTCCACTGCACGACTGCGACATTAGAGACTTTTAGATCCGAGTTTACCGCGAACCTCGAACCGCGGTTTGCGGTTACCCGTTTGCGGTTCGACGTTCAAACATAATTCGATTTAGACTGGCGGTGGATTAAAGAAGTGGATTCTGGTTTATTTTTCCATTTAGAAATAGGAGAAATATCAGTCAATGAAAATAAAAGAAATTTACGGTAACACTGGGTTATCTAGCAGCAAAGAGCAGTAAATTCTTACATTAGTTCTTCTTGCAAATTTACGGCCGCCATTTTGAATCAGCGGCCATGAATGGCACTTGTTTTCAAGATCTAATAGGATTTATCAAATTTAGCATTTCGCCCGAATTTGTGCCTCGGTTTATGGATAAAGACTTGCTCCACAAGATTCTTGTATCATTACGTGGGATAAAACAAGAATTATACGCTAAAAGCTTTCAAGCAAATGACATACATGAAAACCTACCTCCCCACGTTGAAAACCCACGTCGTAAACCTCAAACGTGAGGCGAAAGACATGTCACGTGACCTCCAGCGGTTAGAGGATCGCGGTAAACTCGGATCTAAAACTCTCTATTAAAAATTCCTACCGCAACGCTTCATGGAGGACGGGGACACATGTCAACGAATTTTCCTTTCTCTTCTTGAATAAGGTTTCAGAACTGCCTTTAAAATTCAACTGTGGGAAAATTCTCTTGCATTGGTCGAACGTGAGCAAGTAAAAGAGAACAGTTTAAATGAACGCAAAATCCTTTTACTGAGGGATGGTTATCGCTACCGTCGTCGATGTGGTCGCTTAAGCTGCCTTATATCAATGGCCAAGTTTTTTCGTTTCATTACAAATCAATTTCTTCTTTAAGAAAGCATGACTGTTCAATTTATAGCATAAATAGTGAAGTTTGCAACACTACTGTATCGATCAGTAAATGAAGCATATAAGATGCACGTACCACCCGAGTGTAAACGCCAGATGACTCTTAGCATCAATTTATGGAACGGCTGTGTTGGGGTAAACAGCTTTTAATCACCAGTCACTTTAACCCGGAACACTCGCACACGACTAGACAATCACACAGTATGCATTGAACTTATACAAAGGTCTAAATTTCATAGCCATATTCTTAAAATGGACAAAACACGGGAACTTTAGTTCTGTGTCAACAAGAAGAAAACTGTCTACACAGCATCATCTTGGACCCTTATTTTCAACCTGCCTCTATACTTTCAAGACGTTATAAAATTACTACGAAGAACAATTCGAGAGCTTTTTAAAACTCTCGAAATAAGAAGACAATCACAGCAGGGCGTGTAATGCCTTTTTAGTTTATCTGAAATGAACGCCCGTAGTGTAGTTTTCTTAATTAGACACTAATGTTATGATACTGCCATTAACTCTTGCAGGTGAAACTAGTTTTTCTATTAAAGACAATAGACGTATTCCGCGTAATTAAACCACAACGATACGCTGGTTGCACATCGATTTGCACCATTTGCCCCACAACCCGAATTTATATTGTCACTGAATTTGGCCCTGCATCTGGTTATCTACACAATTACTTGACTCCAGTGGTAATTTGGCGTGGATAAAATTGGCTATTTGTAAAGGTTAGGACGACTAAATAAAAGTACTCACCGAGTTCACGGCCGAAATCTTGATTTTATCTGGTGAGCGAACTGGGGAGACTGCAATTTGCTCGTGAGTTTTACTACGCTTTGAACTACATGTACTACAGCTGATTTCTGAATTTCGGTGCCTTCGTCGCACTCAGTTTTGCTTAAGTTAGGGATACGTATATCAATCTGATCAATCATACTCTATTGAAGCACCTCAATGAATAATTATCAATAAACGTACACAATTTTCACAAATACAGGTTACAAATAAAGCCCAAACCAATTTTTGAAATAATTTCTTTGTTTTTCTTGTAGACTCAAGATGGCTGAAAAACAGGTAAGAGCATCAAAGATAGTATCATGCTTTTCCTTATGACGACGTCAAATTTCCCAACAAATTTTGCGCAAAATTTTAAGTCGTTGCGCTGGATTATAATCTAAGATTAAATGCACTACAGGAAGCTGAGTAGCATCACCTGTTTACGGATAAAATAAGGAAAAAAAATTAGCTTACAAGGATTTTTTTATTACACAGGGTGGAGTGTAGGTTTTACTGCTTCACGTTACATAAAAACTCCGTAAGCGGGGTTACAAAACACAGACACATGTCAGTTATCTCAACATAGGGGTATTTGTTTTGATATTCAACAACTGGATTGTTTTAGCAGACGAATTAGACAATGCTATTAAATCCTTTGTACAGCTTAAAAGGATGCACTCGACCCGGACTATTTCACGGCTTTAAATCAATATTTTAAATTCCTGTTTGCAATGTTTGCTTCCTTTCTGGGTCTCTTGCAAGGTATTGTCTAACCTGTTCAGGTTTATACTTCGTGAAACGATTAATACATCATTTTTCAACCTTCATTGTACTATATTTGGCTACGGTTGTTGTGATGTACGAACACACTTTAACATCTACTTATCTTTACGTACATGTGTCATTGACGAAGTTAGTGAAATAGAAAAAAATATTTATTAAAACGATACCATGGTGGGAATGATTGTGAACTGATAGATCACTCTGTCAGGGTACATAGAGATTTGCATCTTCACTTCTGACTTTTGGACAAAAACAAACGATGTTTTTCGCTATTTTTCAGAAAAATGATGAAGAAAAGGCTAAGGAGGAACTAGCTGCTAGGTAAAAAGTAAAAAAATCTAACGTACAAAATCACTGATAGTCATTAAACAGATACCGTAATTACTAAGCTCGGCAACAAGTAAGGCGTGTGTTGCTTTTGTTCATAAACCTACAAAGGCCCTTAAATATCACTCGAACTTCGCCTTTTTTCAATAAATAGATCCTCTATTCCTGTACTTAAAAAGAGAATATTGCTATTAGCGCTTCTTCTAAGGTAGCTCGATCCAGTATTTGTATAGACTGATACCTCTTACCTTTGGACCTCCTATACTTAAATAACTTGGTCTTTATTGTAAATACATTATAACACATGGTCACATATAGACTGAACTTTATTATGACATTACACATAATTTTTTCGCGAACGGAATACCACGTAACAATGACGTCACAATGGTTTTCGCTCTTAATCGAATTACGTCCTTATTCGCACTTTCTCTGGAAATGCTCTTTGCCAGCGAAGTTTCACAAAAATGTCCAAGTGAAATTTCGAGATATCGTGGAATTTCTAGACGAAGACTATTTGGAATTTCTGCATGAAGGCTATTTGATTTTATCGCTGTTTTTTGTGAGAATAGCCTCCTAGTTATAAAAAGAGCTCAGCATTGAGTTTTACCCACATACTTTCCAGTCTTTCGAAATCAAGCAAGCCTACCTGTCTACAAAAATACTGGGTCGAGCCACCTTAAAAAAAATTGGGCCACCTGCCTCTTTTAAAGTATCAATTTAAAACTCCAAATGTAAGATGAGGGAATCAATCAATCTGGAAGAGAGAGTCAGGTTTCTTAAAAACCAAAAAGAGCTAAAATATTTTTCAAAGCCTGCTAGAGACACACGTAGGCAGATGACACATTGGGGAGAAATCGAGTAGTGTATCAATGCAAATGACTTTCAGCCCTCAACTGAAAAGAACTGCTTCTCTTAGTGTTACAAGATCGTTAGGAACCTTTTCAATAATTTTACCAGTTTTAATTTATGAAGTTAGAAATGACATGTTCCACTTAAAACTTTTGATAGAAAATAGTCCTGCAAATCTCTCAGTAAGAGAGTAATTCTCCTTACATTTTATAAGCTTGGCGATTTCTGGAGGCTCTCTCGCCATCTTTATTATATGAGCTGTTCGAAACATTTCCCTGCAAACTTAAACCGATATTTCAAACCTTTCCCAAATATAACTGATGTTTACTCAACTTAGTAAGCCAGTTAGCAAGAAAGACAAGGAAACAAATAAACGAATAAATAAATCAGTAAATGAATTACTGCTAGGAATCAATCTGATATACAAAAGCAAAACGGTGAAAGCTTACTTCGCCTTGATAACTCTGTGTTGATTAGTGAGGATGACGTCACTGAAAGTGCCCAAGATCTTCAAACCGCTCCAGATCCCGGCTACCTTCACGAGGTAAATGTTATTATTGTCTTCCTTGAACATTGTATGTCATATTCTGGTAAATCTTCAGTGACATCTAAAGAAAAACAATATTGATTAAACAAAAAGACAGTATACCTAGCTGCAAGAAAAATTTGGGCGCACAATGAGCTTAAATTAAACGATGATTTTGTGCTCAATAGACTTGTAACACCCATCCCTAATTTACCCATCTGTGTAGGCGTACTTGAATTTTATTTTAAAATATTGCTCTCATAGTAAAAGGAGCATTAGAATCACATGTTCCTCGAAATATTTAAGGTCATTAAAAAATAAGGACCAAGTCGAAAAAGCAATCAACTGAGGAGGTGACAAGGTTACAAGTTAGGTGTTCCTTTGCAACTTTAGAACCGACCAAGAAGAGTTTGCTCATTCAAGGCTGAAATTTTCAAATTAACGACAGTTTAGGCGTAACAGGCTGTCGAAATACTAAACATATATTACGCCAAGTCATGCGACGTAATCATGCCCATCCTGAATGCTTCTGAGTCAATCATGAGCAGCAACATTGTGATATACTGAACATTGTGATTTTTTTCCTTAGGAACAATACAGTGATGGAGGGCGTTTGGTCCGACAATGCACGGACCTCGGTGGTAGACATAACCCTGTTTGGTAAGATAGTTAGAAATGCAGACAAAGGAAGATTGTTCCTAAACCTTGGTCATGTTTAAATACTAACTGCTTTTGAATTTCTTTTCTTCTAGCGGTACAGCATGTCTACAAGTCCCTACTGGGCTAGGGGTAAGAGTACCAAAGCTAACCCATTAACCTTTTTTTACTAAGCTTACAACCGAGATTTTATCAACGATAAACTGAAGTTCTTTGTTGACGTGGTGTGGCCAAGCAAACGTATGATTTTGTGTGATATATAGTGGACGTCGAACTGGTTTCCGGCCACCATACCGATATTTTAAGCTATTTTTCAATCGCAATTTTTTGCCATTTTCGATGGCCAAAAATTTTTTAACACTAACTAACTTAGGACTGAATTTTGTCAAAATCTAAGTGAAGTGACTTGGTAACATAAAAAGCTCAAGCTAATTTATTTTTCACTTTTATCGCCCATAGGAAAATCAGGACCCTGATCCTACTGTGTTAATCATTATAATTATTCTCTTGTTTTATTTATCGTAAAAATTCTGTCTGTTCTATTTTGTACAACGTTTTCATCTGTATGTGTTGTAAAGTAAAATTATATAAAGGCAACTTTCACTTCCTAGTCATGCAGTAATGATACAGCAACGTAGCAAAAAGTGTAAAAAGTGCAACGAACGTGTAAGGTTGTTGTGTTACTTATTAAACGCATTGTGTTTTTGTCATTCTTGTTGCCGTGACATGTTCAACTCACTAGATGTACTACAAGCAGTGTACAAGGCAAGATACTTCAATAAGATAAAAAAAAGACGTGTCTTGCGGGACATAATGCCATATATTTAAAGAACACAAAATGGAAATATCTAACTGAGAGGTACAAAATTCGTACCCGGGTGTATAATTAGTTAAAACAATCATACCCGTTGAGACGAGGTAAAACACTATTTTAATCTCCCTCCCTTTCCCTTTAAAAGGCCTGCCACGAAGGCTGGCGAGCAAGCCACATTCTCAATCCACTTTACTATAAAAGCTACAGATGGTTTCCTATTTGACATACTCTTTCTGCTTCCTAAACCAATCCTACTATAGTGGAACGTCGATACAACGAAGGGCGAAGGGGCTGGTTAAATGTTTGCCACACCTACGTTTCGTTATATCGAGGTTCATTTCAGTATATTTTACTAGTACCGGGGTAAGGTATATTCTTCGTTCTGCCAAGGACTTTGTTATATCTGTCGAGGTTCCTCGGTCCTGAAGTAAAGTAACTTAGAGGATGTGTTAGAAACACACCCAACAAGGAACTCAGCCATGCATGTTGATGCAAATAGCCAACTCGCCAGCACCCCCCAAGGTGTAACATCGTACAAAACGTATATTTAAAGTTACTTTTATCATCGAAAAGAAGAAGACTGACTGGGTCTTCAGTTTTTGGTCTCAAAAAAAATCGACAGACTGAATTTCTTTTACGCTATTTCTTTCTGACCCGCACTACGTTAAAAAATTCCACTCTAAATAGAAAAGTGTAGATGAAAATTCAAGGAATTTGAGTCTGTTTTTCTCGGAACTGTTTTTAAGACACTATTAAAATTGACATTTCTTCTTTCTTGGAAATATTATACATGCAGTCTCCAAGGCAACTTAAAGTTAAGACAATCGAAATATCACCACGAGATGTATTACTCCCCAGGAGGTCGGAAAAGCTCACAAAGCAAAGGTTTGTGGTAACAATACCACGATTTTATGCGGTTGGTTGGCCACTGGAAAAATTACAACGACGCATAAAAATACGAGAATTACGATAAAATATGGAGTATATAATGCTATAACATCATACGATTTGGTACGAAACATCACCATAATTCTGAAATAACTCTGTCAGTAATGCGACGTTATAACTCCACGGTTACGTTTATACAATTTCTTACGCTTCTTTTAGACTAGCTTCTTACCGGCATAATAATAATAATAATAATGTCCTTTGCTTACCCTATAGGGAGTATTTATAGCACTAATGATTATGGGCCTAGCAAATGTCTGAAATAAATAAATTTCAATCAAACATAACAAGATTGAGAATTCCGACGCTGGGGCAAACCAGCTGGCTAGTTACAAGTGTGGGAATTAATGATGATTGAGATAGGCGGCGCGCTTTCCTCTCGCACAAAGCTGCAACCTTGTATTTGAGGAAAACCGAAAACCGATCTCACAAGTCGCGAGCTAAAGAACTTCCCCTAGGCGACAGATTCTTTCAAATCCTCTTGGCGGCGATGGCGCTAAGATCCCTGAAGACACCATTCTCAAAAAGTGCAAGATAAATTCTGAGGGATTCACCCTTTCAATGACACACGATTGACGTTCTTATTGTTTGATACGGCTAATCAGTGATTTCTGCGGCCAATATTGACAAGAACACTTTTAAAAAGCCTACGAAAAGCAACAGTCACCAGATACAGGGCTAAGAGCTCTGCAGAGCTTCCGCGCTACCGGAGAGGAGCTATGAAGTTCAAGGTAAGAAAACATTTGATGGCTAACCTGCTTATCAATTACCAAACGCCCGGGCAAACGTGTTCTCTCTTCCAGGGGCCTAAAGATTTTAAATGTTGACGAAATCGGGTGTGAGGAAAAGGTACAACCTATTATAAAGGCGAGACCATTCAGGTGTATTTTGCATGCAGGTAAGGCAAGAGGGAACTAAAAGAGTTCGCGACTGTGAAGGGATGATCACTACATGTCTCCCCAATTATGTATTACTAGAATACAAGCTTCAGCCGCGAGTAAACCGAACTGTATTTAAATGGGGTCTGTAATAGATATGATTGAGAGTAAAAATACCCATCAAATGACGACATTTCTACGAAATTAGCTGTCCAACGAGAAGAAGCCGGAGAAACTAAATTAAGACACCTTAAAGTTTTATGGAACTTGGTACGAGCAATGCAAACATTTTTGTTCGTTTATGACATTTGCCGATCGCATCAACGCACGAGATAGTTTGAGCCTTAATATTCACGTAGCTTTCCTATTGTTTAATACTTATTTTCGTATCCCCAGCACTGAATGAGTTTAAAGATAACTGTGTAAAAAAAGTGACAATGTTCAGGAACAAGACAATGGCGATTAAGATCAATCAAATTTGAGAGCTTCGCAATGAAAATTCGTCAAATTCTCATCAACTTCCATTTAACTGTTTCAGAGAGAAACAATACAACCTTTTTTACAGCGAATCAAAAGCTCTGCTCACGCCAACAGCACTGAAAGAGTCACTAAGGAATAAAATGCATGTAATAATAGCATCATCGAATAGTTACAATACATCTCAAGTAAAGTCTAGGGGAAAGTAATATTTTCTTGCTAAACGCTTCACAAACGCGGGATTTTTGGGCGTTTTTCAAGATAAGTCCGAGGTTAATTAAACTTGATTGACTTTCTGCCCTGTTTTATCGCCCAAGAGACAGAAAGTCGGTTCAAGGATGGCTGTCAAGTCACTTCTAAATCGTTTCAACTTTCCGACTTTAATGAGACGCAAAGGCAACCTTAGCTTAGTTTTCAATGAGGCCTCCACATACATTTTTAGGTTGAGAAAAGTCTGTAAAATCGAGTACCTCTGGTTAATATTCTTGATTGACTTATTTCTTGGATATACAGTATCCATGTGGCCTCAATAGGGGAAAAGTTAAAAATAGCAACAGAAGCTTTCTCATTCTAAACCAGTAACATTTAACTGTATATCCGCCCCGTGTAAGGGAATCCAAGACAGTCTTGATTTCTGGATTCCACACGGTGGATTCCGGATTCCAGGTACTGGATTCCAGTCTTTGTCAGTGGAATTTGGATTTTAGATTGCAATCGTTAGGGGGACCTTCAGCTGTATTCCGGATTGTAAAGCCCAGGATTTAGGATTCCACGAGCACAATTTCCCATCTGGATCCCACAAAGCAAAAATTTCTTGATTCCGGAATCGGGATTCCGCTACATGAGGCGATGTATATGAAAAATTGACCAATCACAGGGCGAAAATCAAACTAAGCCATATAATTATTCTACTGGCCCAACTTTCGCGCGATTTTACAAGCTATTTTTCGTCACATGGTGGCAAATCGGAGGACTGGTATTAGGCGATACACCCCGTCAGCGTTGATATTTGCCCTACGATTTTTCGGTTGCAAGAAAGCATAACGAAGTCAACAAAGTTAATCGCCTTTTACTTTTTAGTTCTTTTCTTGAAGCATGCCTAATGTGGATCATAAAACCGCGTCGCTAATGTTCACTTTATATCATCCATGTGGACCACTTTTTCGACTCATCCACTGCATGGTATTCGAAGAAAATCAAAAACCAGTCGCACAAGCGGGAGCTCAAGAACTATCCCAGCCAGGGCATCAGGCCGGCTTTTCTAACAACAAAAGCAAAACATAGGCACGTTTAACGTGCATGAGCTATTTTAAATGCTTCAGTGTGACCTTACCAAGAGTGATGAATCTACCTTTTTCATCCTCCATGTAGACCGGGTTTTTGTGCGAAATTGACTATTGCGATACATAAATGAAAACGCGAAACGCCCAGCTGAGTCGATCCTCGTGTTATATATTCACATTACTCTGTCTTTCCCTGATACATCTGGTGCCAGTTAAATAAATTATTAAAGTACAATAAATATCAACTCTCCAAACGTTGATTAGAAGAAAACTCTAAAATAACTTAATTCTTCATGTTTTAAAAGCTACTGCTTCTTAAAAGGCAAGAGCCCTTCTTAAGGCATTGGTTACAAAACGAAACAGGTCTTCATACGTTCAAGTTACTATTATTACTGTGAAAAGCCAATCTGCATGAGATGTACAGTCACACAGCTGGCACGTAAAAGTGTTGGACTTTGCCCCCTTTCGTGGTTCGTACGTGAGAGAATTCGAGTTATCACGCAGTAATCTCGTAAACAGGATTATAAAAATAACTCATACACACAATTTGCACGTGAAGATGTTGGACTTTGCCCCTTTTAAAATTTGTACGTGAAAGAACGCATATTGTTTACTTTACTTAAACGATTTTAACAAATCACCTCTTTTTATTACATCTGCAATAAAATAATGCATGATTTATTACTTTACTTCTAACAGAATGATTGTCTGCTGAAATACCGACTTCTACTCATCTCATGTTATTCCACTCAATGAAACAAACTCTAATTATTTCGTCAACTGGCTACTTCCAAGTTAATTCGCTAACGCAAAAGTTACGCGTCTTTACTTAGCCACCGGTTAAATTAAATACAGTGTTTTAATTACTTTTATGACAGCAAACATGTACCAGATATGGTTGCACCTAAGTTGCCGGAACGTGAATTTAAAGGTCTCTTGATCTTTGTACGAGAGAGAATAAAGCACGTTTACATAATTACTTTTACTCGGTACAGCTTTAAAAAAATCAGCTCTCGTTCAAGCTTCTAAAAACACAATTACGCATACTTCCAACTGAAAGTCACTATCTAAATATCAATTATTAACGTTTCATTTGTAAACCTTTGAAGACTATGATTTTAGGTGAAAGCAAGTGAAAGCACGTGAATTATGTTTCACCTGCTTTCACCTAAAATCACCTATCGTTCGCGATAGCCAAATTAGGTCATGTCTTAAACCAGCAGCCACACTAAAATATGAACCCTTAAACCGCTGCATCGCTGTACTCAACGTTTGCATCATGAAGATATTTAAATCTTATGCTTCTAAACACCTTACGCCGTATTAAAACACAATGAAATTGTGAACAACTAATATAACGGTCTCAAAGTACCCTTGTTTGACTTTTACCGCAACAATGCAATGTTTAGATGCCAAAATCTCATCGGTTCCTTGCACAATACCTCTTAGTACCTTCAACATTATTAGCCCCTGCAACACACATCCAAACAAACAAACCCACAAACCCACAAAGATACATACGCTTACACCACTGACATACGAGCTATGTTTTCAAAATAGCTCAAAAAGGGGGAAACCTTCCGCCTTCTCCCTTCATCTTTTCAAAACCGCTCTCCCCCTAATCCCCTTAGAAAGGCCCGATACTGTATTAAAACTACTCTAAGCGACAGATCTTTAACTCCCTTTCGTGGTGGCAAAAAGATTCTGAAAGATTCCGGAAGAAACAACTCGGAGAAAATAAGACAAGTTCTGAGACACATATACTGACAAGCGATCGTCGTGCTTATTGTTTTACAGCCAATCACTGATTTCCGTTGGATTCAAGCAGTCACGTGTACGCGCCTGGACATACAATCACGCAGAAATTCGCGGTCTCAGTACAAGTTCTTCTTCCTGAAGGATCACAGGCCCAACAGGCAAAAAGCCAGGGTAAGTCAAGATTAAATAGCTATTAATAAAGAGATGTGGCTTGGAACCTTCTTACAAATCGTCCAAAGTAACGTTCTAAGAAACAGCATGCGAATGACCAAACTTGTTTTCGTTTCAAGCTCCAGTGAATGCTGACTTTTCGGATCGCACTCAAACGAAAAGCTATGAGAATATCTCAAAGCTAAGGTTGGCCATTAAACTGTTTAAGTATAATATAGCGCCAATACACTGCCAACTTACTAAACGTTTTACAAGATTTCTAAAAACCTTCTAAGCGTTTGAGAAATAAGAATACCGGCACAATTAGCCATCATAATTTACCGCCGGGAGAAAGAGTTTTCAAAGGGAAGAAGCTCATTTTTTCAAGGAAAACGATATGATAATTGCATTCACCAGGGAATTTACACATTCTCGTCCATATTTCTAACTTAAAATTCAAGTGAAAACAAACCAGCTGGCACGAGAAATATCATTAAGGACATTTTACTTCTCGCATATTAAATTAGAGCTTATTCAGAGGTATAAAGCACGTCACTGAGGACTGAGGGATATTTATAAACATATCTCCTTAATCTTGTACAGTTAACATGAGCTTCGGTCGCAAAAAACCCAAGCTATCAAGATAGGGTTGAACACAAATTATCTGTAATAGATAACAGTGATATTCAATCATGAAAATAAACTTCCCCTAACAACAAATCTGGGAAATCGCCGACTATCCAACAAGGTGGACAGAAACTAAAAATGTCTCACCTCCAAAAAGGTGGACAAAAACTAAAATGTCTCACCTCAAAGATTAATGAAACCTCTAAATAGCATCGTTAACATTATCTTGGTTACAATGTCCGTTCGTTTGGTCGTTAGCGGCGATCATTCCATCATTGAACAAGATAGCCTGCGCTTCATAATTTACTTTGTTTTTATATTGTTGAAAACTAATATTTCCTCTAGGAGGGCAAACATTTTATTTGCAAATTCAGTTACCGAGCCGTTGACTTTTTTAGTGACAGTTCAAAATAGAATGGACCGTTCAATTAACTCAACGTGCAACAAGCAAACCATGGTCAGTTAAATTAGCATCAGCAACTTTGTTTCGTTGAGTCTAAAAATAATTCTTCTCCGAGTGGCAATGTTAAGAGGCGGAGAAAGACAATCAAGAAACTATTAAATTTAAGAGATTCACAATGGAAAGCAACAGTGCATGTGTCAAAATTATTATCACCAACCTGTTGGAAATAATAAATCAACACATTTTTCAATAAAACGTGTTAAATACGCAAATTGTTCCCAGCTTCTCAAATATGTATTGAATTGTTGAAGTGTATTCGAAGAAACGAATAGATCTTTAAAAACAATTTACACCTGCTTCATACTCTCACTGATTAAAATGCGAATTTGAATCTTTGCCAACACAAAACACTGGTCGAAAGCACAGTAGGGAATAATAAATGGACGCAATAATTTGACTGGTCAAGTAAATGGCTTTCAACTGCTTTCAAATAACTAGAAAAATGTATTAATTCGCATAAATTCCGGGAAAAACAAAACAGTTACATCGTCAAAATATTAGCTGCTTGCAGTCAGAAATATTGGAGAATACAGATGAAAAAATGGGTTCTGCGGCACTTTGTGAATGCCACTTCACAAAACAGAAACATCTGCGTTTTTAAGTACTATGCTATACAGACAGCAATAAATATTGCATCAATCAACGACTACGATCACAAACGGCCTGAAATAGCAACACTCGAAAATAGGTTATTACGAAAATAAGAAAGAAAAAAGGAAAAGAGGCCATTCCTTGTTTGTTGTGTGCTTTATCATCTGCAAAATTAAGACAAAAATAAGAAGACGTTTTGACCATACGAGGTGACATTTTTGTCTAAATTGGCTATTCCTTTAAAATAAATGTTTAGACGATGTTTTGACCGATTAGAAATGAGCCATGATAGGAGCCATGTCCAAGCTAAAATTTGTTTGGCGGGTCATTTTACGTCCATTTTCATCGAAACAAGATGATTTTAGCAACCACGTAATTATGACAGTAATTCGCTTTTTCACGCGCATATAAAACTTAGGTTAGAGTTAAGGCAGGGTCTCGAAGGAGGAGGTCCTGATCCCGCATTCCCGCTCCTTTATTCTCCGCATTTTTTTTCATCGCTTTGCGAATTCTTCGGAGCGTACACTTGTGCGTCCTGGTATCACGCGTATGTGAGGATTTTTTTTTTTTTTTTTGAGAAGTGTAACAGCCGCAATGTTGTTGATTGTTACGGGTTGGTTGAAACGGGTGAAAAAAAAAACTTGGAGCCACAGTGGACGTTGCTTAGTATATAAATGGCTCGAATTTTTACTCGGAATTCCTAACGTAAACTGCAGTGGTTCACCGAATAGCGAACGCACACGACTACCGAGAAATGTTATGGACTGGTAGCAACGTCTCTCCATTTCGAGTGGCAATGAGCTCTTACTTTCTTTCCCCACTCCTTGCTCCCGCGTCTCCTTTCTCCCCAGGGAACCATTCACGGCTATTTGCAAAAAACGGAGGATAATTTAATAGCCAGCGAGCAAGGAACAAACTTCCTTAATCAGTGCGGTCTCACCCTTTCTGAAGGTTTGAGATTAAGACTTGCAACGTAAAAATGTGTACTAAGAGCATAAGCTGCCTACAAACCGTTCGAAATCCCACCTATTAGCAGACGCAGGATCTAAGGTTCGCATCAACCGACGCTGAGCCTCGCAGTGTACACTAAATGACGAAAAGCAAGAAGCGGATCGAAATCACTGACAAGTGAAAAAAATAATAAGCTAGTAAAAGAGGAATCTAAAACCAGGTACGTGAATATTCTGAATAAGCGATCATTGTTATTACCTTTTATGTTTCTGTCAAACGTTAGTTTTTCGGCGGCAGAAAAAAAATGTGTTTCAGTGCCTACGAGAGAAAACTACCTACAAACCGTTCAAAATCCCAGCTATCAGCAAACGCATGCGCTGAGGTTCGCATCCGCTGACGCTAAGCATCGCAGTGCACACTAAATGACGAAAAGCGAGAAGCGGATCGGCATTGAAGACAAATGAAAATACACTGAAAAAGCCAATAAAAGAGGAATCTAAAACCAGGTATATGAAGATTTTGAACAAGCGATCACTGCATATTGCTTTTATATTACCCAGTTTGGTATAGTTATTGTCAACGAACGTTAATTTTTCGACGGGAGAACGAAAATCGACTTGATCCGTGCAAGTGACATCGTAACATTCAACCAAATAGCCAGGCCAAGCTTTTTGGAACCCCTTTTCTTCGAACTCGAAAACCTCAAGGAATGGACAGTTTAAAAGTGAAGTATGCAACGGCACTGTTCACTCAATGAGCCGAGGAACGTAAAAAGCAGAAATTATCAGCATTAACCACTTTCGATTGCCACACGCCTTCATTAGATTACAGAACAGCTGTGCTTGGGGTAAACATTATTAATTGCAAGCCATTTTAGCTCTAAATACTCGCACACGACGAGACAATCGCTCAGCATGGACATGTTTTTATACTAAAGGCACTCAGAGGACCACGTTTCATTGCAATATTCTTAAACACTAGAAAAATGATGGAACCTTATCTGTGATAGCACAAGGAAAGCTGTCTACTACATTTTTTTTTTCGACTCATTTTCAAACTGAACTATTCCTTTTAAGAGCATTCAATGACAATCACAGCAGGGCACCTTATGACTTTTTAGTTTAATTGACAAGACCCACCTCACGGTATATGACATTATTAGCTGCTTTTGTTACAACACTGCAGGAGCACTTTGCAATAAAAGAATTTTTAGTGAAGGTACAAAAGTCACATATGTTTACGATATATTTACCTGCCTTAAATACATCTTCACATCCATCTTTTATCCCACACAATAGATCTGGCCAACTGTATCCACCATAAAGACTAATGCATTTTTTTACTCCCACGATGTTAATAATATAATTGTACACAATAGGACACAAAGTCTAATAAACGTTACAACTCTTACTGTTAACGTTACTTTAAAGCAGTCATCCATTACATTTGTCAAAAAAAAAACAAAAACAAAAACAAAAACACGCAAATGTTCGACGTATATAAACCTTTTTCTGACAACACGGAGATAACATCCTTTGTCGCAGATCACAGGAAGGACAGCGAGAAGAGGCGGCTGTATTTGTCAACTAGAATCTAGGCTTTTTGAAAAGGTATGGACGACCTAATAACCGTATGCTATCTTAAGGTGCGTTTCTCGCAATAGAGTACCGACTTCAAGGCAGCCATCTTTATTTTATCTAGTGAGCGAAAACTGGGGGAGGTGCACTTATTCCTTCGGACGAAGTTGTATAGGTACCCATTGAACTTCCCAAGTGAATCAGTGTCGTTCACATTAATTTTAAAGGTTATTAAAACCAATTTAAAAAATTGTTGACATAATCTGTTTTTCTTTCTTTTTTGTAGATTAGTTCCAATGGCAGAAAAGCGGGTAAGAGTTTACAGGATCGTAGCAACAACTGCTGTTCCTTCATAAAGTTTCATTTTTACGATGGATAGTGAGCAAAATTTCAAATCGTTAGCTAGTTCATCAATGCTTTTAAACCACACTACAAGAAATAAAAGCTTGGTGTCATCATCCTGATTACGGATATAAAATAAACCTTCCTAGCAGACAGAGAGTTTACGTAAACAATGACTGTTGTAAAACTTTTACCGCTTTGCTTACAATGCAAGCTGTACTAATTAGGCTTTAAAGAAGCACTCAAGCGGGGTAATATCTCGACCTGAATTAACAATTATAGTGCTGCCGTTCCCTTATCTATTGACGGAGATCTTAAAACGACATTATTCAATTGGAAGGTGCCTAACATGCACAGTGTAGCTTATACCCTGTGATACAATTAAGAATTTTTCATGTCTGTAGTCTTTTTTCAATGATTTGCGTCTGTTATTTATTCCGGCCACTTTTTGCATTTCTCTTAGATATGTGTTATAAGCGAAGTTATTAAGTACGTAAAATAAAGACGAATATAAGATATAATATGATAACAGGTTCAACATGATGTTTGTGAATGGGTATAGATTACACAATCAACGTGTATAGATTTGCATCTTGCTATATAACTTCTGGATAGAAAAGTTTGCAAAAGATTTATTACGCTTCTTTTAGGACAACGAAGAAGGACAAGACAAGGAAGAGAAAACTCCCAAGTGAGAAGTAAAAAAAATCTACCGTATAAAATCACTGATACCATTAACAGACACTGCAAAGAGAATTATTGGGCTCACAAAGTTTTTCTGTAGGCAGCCGTTAAGTATCAAAGTGGGCCCGTGTTGGTTTTATTTGGGAACTCTTCGAGGCCTCTTACATTTCAGTGACATCTTAGATATGGATTAAGCTCTGCCTGTGTCAAAAACATGAACGTATCCCCTGTTCCTAAAGTTTTAACAACGGTAAAAATAAATGAACATCGCTAAAGATCTTTCTTTTTGGAACAAAAACTGAAAAGAGGAAACTGAGCCGCTGCCTCTTTCAAATACCAATTTAAAACCCCAAATACAGTCAAACCCCGTCAACACGGACACTGAGGGGGCCATAGAAAGTGTCCGTATTAGGCGGCTTAAATTTAGACAAAATATAAGGGCTTTCGTTCCCCAGGGACAAAGCAAACTGTCCATAATAATGAGGAGTTCCGTATTAAGCGAGTGTCCGAAAACGGGGATTTGAAAGTAAGAGATAAGTGAATCAACAGAAATGAAGAGCGGATTAAGTTTTTAAGAGAGCTAAAACATTTTTTTAAAAAAGGCTGCTAACGCCAGACCTACGGAGATAACATTGATCGAATACTGTGAAGCAATGCAAAACCAAAACAATCGCCAAATGACTTTTGGCAAATAACTAGAAAGGGCTACATCGTTTAGTGTCCTAGGATCACTGAAAGATGCAGCATTATTCTTCAACTTTTACCAATTTTACCAGTTTGAAATTATTAAGTTAGAAATTTTAGTTTCAGATAGAGGACAACCTCAAGTATGTTATGACCCACGCCCAAAAATGTTACGATCATTAGTGAGAAAGCTCATCGCTGTAAATACACCTAGAGCGAAGCCATCATTTTAAAGTTGACAACCATTCGTAACGATCGTAGTCACTCATTACGACACCAGTTCTACCTTATATAAGTTTGGCAATTTCTGAAGGCCTCCTCGCCATCGTTTTCAGTTTATGTTGCTGTTCTATACATTTCTCTGCCCAATTTACGTAAATGAGTTTCAAACGTTTCGCAAATATAATTTATTTTACTCAACTGTACCCCTTTCATTTCTTCTTTAATAAGTAGTAAAATAAGTAGGCATTCAAGGAAAATAAGAAAACAATTGAATGGATGAATTAATTAGTGAATGCTCTTGAGAAATCAACCTGATACAGATGTAGAAAACAAGACAATGCAAAATTTACTTACTTTACCTTAATGATATGCTCTTGATAGTGAGAATGATGTGAGTGAAACTGCTCAAGACCTCCAAGCTGTTTCTAATCCTGGCCACCTTGAAATATCTTCCCCTGAGGTAAACGTTATAGTTGTCTTTCTTGAAATATGCATGACACCTGACATGGCATTCTGGTTAATCTTGATATCTGAAGAAAGCAATGTTGAATGAAAATGACCCTTTGCACAGCATACTTTTAATGCACATCTACAATCAGTGAAACTCAATTTGGGTCACGCTGCTCCGATACCTGTCTGTCTCTCTTCCAACGTTGTTTTGTAATGGTTTTTCGGTGGAATTGTCCAAGTTCGTGGCCAACATTGAGGGGAAAAGGAAAAGGAGGTCGAGCACAACATGTCAACGTTATTCCTTCAATTGACCCAAGTTCTAATGTCACAGATTGTAGCTGCGAGAAAAAATTCTACACTTAATGAATTTACACAAAACGATAATGTTCATGTGACATGCCAACACCTACTCCGCACTTTTTACGCTTTTAAAATCGTACTTGAATTTTGGTTACAAACACTGCTTTCATACTAAAAAGGGCATTTATGTATCACTTGCTGAGAATGTGTTTATTTAAATATAAGTGAGTTTTTTTTCCTTATAGCGGCAATACACGGATGGAGGGCGTTTGGTGCAACAATGTACTGACACCGGGGGAGCACATAACCCTGTTTGGTAAGCACTGTTCCCAGCTGTTATTTTGCCAACCACCAATCAATAATGAATCAAAGCGCCGGTTAATGTAATATCAAAAACAATTTATTTTTTCAATCATAACCATTCTGTATCTCTGTATCACCTATCTTTTAGCTTCACGAAATCCTCAAAAGGGATATTTTGGTAACCCCGCTGACCATCATGTCTACCGATTGCTTTACAAGTTGTGAGAAGATAATCTTTTTGACGTACGAGTCGGGGATATTCGACCATAGAAAAGGAGTCAACTGACATATTTTACGTGTCCTCCAGTTGGAAAATTCAGGATCCTTTCATTCGAACTGTTAACTAACCTTACAGCTCACTCCTTTTTATCAATTTACCTTCCACAAAATCTGCAGATCATAGGAGTGTAATTTAATGCAAGAAATGCAGAAAGCTTTACCCACTTCAGTGGATTTAACTGATTTCAAAAGACTAACCGCTTTGAATTTCTTTTCTTCTAGCGGTACAGCATGTCTACAAGTCCCTACTGGGCCAGGGGTAAGAGTAACAAAGCTAGGCAATTAACCTTTTTAATCAAATCTCGGCTACAACATAATACATTAACATTAAGCTGATTTTGCTGACTTGATTTGGCCAAGCAAACACACAATTGTGTGTGATACATAGTGGATTTCGAACGGGAATAATCATAAATTTTCTTAAAAAGTCAGACAGTACTGTTTTAAAAAAATGTGCGTACATCTTTATCCAGTATATATACTAATAAAAAAAATTGGGCGAGGAAATAGACTGAAGTTTAAAAAATGCAAGTGAGATGACTTGGTAACATAAACAGCTCAAGCTTATTTAGTTTTCTGTTATATCTCCCACAGGAAAATCAACACACTGATGTCACTGTGTTTATCATCTTAATTATTCTCTTGTTTTATGTCTCTTAAAAATTGTCTGTTCGATTTTGTGCAACGTTTTTGTCTATATGTGTTGTTGAATACTTTAAAGTAAAATTATTTAAAGAAACCGTTCACAAGTTCCTTGTCGTGCCGTGATAAAACAGTAATGCAACAAAACGTGTTAATTGTCATCCTTGTTGCCGTGACTTCTTAAAGTCGTAACATTTATACTACCCTCAAAGCAAGATACAGTTTAATGACACCAAGATAAAATGTGTCTTACGGGACATAACACCATATTCAAAGAAAACGTTAGCCCGGAGAACAAGCGCTAATTATTCGCGGTCTCACGTTCCGCGTCCGCTTCGTGCTCCCATAAAAAAAAACGCACAAAATAGCGCCTTTTAGGCAGGCAAAGAACACATATAAACAAAGAAAGAATATATCTAAGTGACACAGAGGTACAAAAATTCTGATTCGCGAAAAATCAAAATCAAATTCCAATTGAGACGCCGTACAACACAATTTTGCGGAAACGAAAATTAGCGAGCAAGCCATGTTAGACCCCTTAGTTAAGGCAAAAAATGGTTTCCTCGGAATCCTTTTTCTCAGTAAAATGCGCCTCAAATGCGTTGTGCGTCCTCGGCTAATACTCTTTCTAAAGCGTCTATATCACTAGCTGTTCTAGACGTACCCTTAAACTCTTTGAAAGAAAAGTCCATTTTAAAATTAGAAATGAGGTCTCCCTTAAAGAGCGGGGGTAAGAGGCCTAAAATGAAATGTATGGATAAGGAGAAAAGACGCGTTATAACATATATAAGCGACAGTTAACTTTAAAAACATTCGAATTCAAAGGATTCGCAGAAACCTTTATAATCTCATTTAACTACACATCTGATCAATATTCTTGTTTCAGAAAGAGACTTTGATAGAATAATCTGTCGCTACAATGAAAAGTACGTCTTTACTACAATGGAAAGACAATGTTACGAAAGGCAAAAGTGCTGGCAAAATATGTTCGCCATACCAAGGTCTCGTTATATGGAGGTTCTTTACCATATATTTGACTAGCACTGAGACAAGAGATATTCTTCGTTCTGCCAAGGACCTGCCGGCGTTATATAAGGGTTTGATATTTCGAGGTTCCTCGGTATTGAAGAAAAGCAAGTTAGAGGCTGTAATAAAAACATACCCAGTACGATACCCAGTCATGCTAATGCAAATATCCAACTCGCCAGCAGTCTTCCAGGCAAAACATCGTACAACGGTTATATTTAAAGTTTCACCATCGAAGAGAAGGGGGCTGATGTGTCTTTTTAGTCTCAAAAAGTCCACCGACTGAAATTCTTTTACACCATTTCTTTCTGACTTGTACTATGTTTGAAAACTGCACTCTAAACGCAATCGTGTAGATAAAAATTCAATGAAATTTCAATTTGCTTTTCCCGGAAAGTTTTTTAAGAAACAAAGGAAATGTACATCACGTCTTTCTTGGAAATATTACGTAAGGGGTCTCCATGGCAACTTAATTATAAGCCTCTCGTGCAAAACGAAATGTCACCAAAAGCATAAGATATATTTCCCCGCAAACCAGCGTAGCAAGATTTATAGCTACAAACTTTTTTATGCACATAATAAATATACTAGAACATACAGTAATCAAGGCATTGAATGGAGTAGAATATACGCTACGACACGATATGACTATGAAATGTCACTAAACGTGGAACTCTTAATCCCAAGACGACAGAATTGATTGGATAGAACACAAGACGTTTCGAGTTTGTTTTCTCCAACTTTTTTGAGGCCTTTTCAATGAAAACAACGATTCAGTTACACAAACAGAAAGCGCGTACATGAGGCCGTGATTCTAACAGGCTGTATAAACTCGCAGGAAGTAAGCAGCGCTTCCCTATAATGAGACAGTTTTACTAGGACGCTTGGAATTTCCACTTTCTAACATTCCTTTTTGGTAAGCACTTGGTCTCAATACGCAAATCTATTAAAATTTGAACGCTACTAATAATTCACGAGAAAAAGTTAGAAAAGAAATTACAACCTTGAAGTAAACGTTGCAAACTTTTTCACTCAATACCAACGCTTAATCACGAAAGATTGTTTAAGTCATATACACTAAGTGTTTCATCAGATGTCGAGACACCGCGAACTGGGTTGAAAAACGAGGCGTAGTCGAGTTTTTTTAAGACCGTGTTCGAGGCAGTTTCAGGATATGAACCGATCTTTGTTCTAGACTGATTGAATTAGTCGTATTGTCAGTTTTCATGAGTTACCAGCCCGGTATTTTCTTCAGTGTCATTTTATCTTTATTTATTTCAATCTAATTTTTCTTTTATTTACCGTATTTGAATAGCGTGGCAAATTTGAAAATAAAACGAATGATAAAATAATAAACGCATTGGTTTGGGGAATATTGGATACGAAGTTACTAAATGACCGGAAAAGCAGAGTGCAATGTTTAAATTTAGAGACAAGGACAATCATTAAATAAACACAGCCGTCAGTCAGCGGAAACTGAAAACAATTTTTTAGACCACCTGTTGATAAAGGACCTTTAGCGGTTTACAGATGTCATGCCATTTTCGCAATTCGTGATCATAGCGATACAAGTCCTAAGAGAGCTAGTCAGAGTTGACACGATTGAATAAAGATAGGGTGAGTATCCGTACCCCACAAAGCCAAGAGGATCACGCGATAAGCGACTATTAACGACACTAATCATATTTTACATGGACGTTTCGCAATGCCGCACTTGCGCATTTTTTGCCTTAACCTCGGCTGAATTTTGAGAGCTCCTCTTAGAGGGAAGTTCGCTTTTTAGAGATTCAAAGTAAAGGATCTTTACGTCACCGTTTAAGCTGGAATTAGGGCATATGCCGTCTTACAGAGCTATCCAATCAGAGGGAGATGACTGTAGATATTTTGCGAACCAATAATTACTGCAAAAAAACAGTAAAGAAGGACAATCTGATTTAATTGTTTAAATAAATGTCAATGAATATTTCGCCCAAGGTTTGAAACTAATGAAGGACCCACCAAAACGAGTTTAGTGATATTCCGTAGGAGGAAATTTTTGTATAATTACAAGGTCTTTTCCCAGATCGTACTTGCTGTCATATTCAATATCTATTCTCTGTTCACTGCTTAGTTTTCGTTTCAGTAAGTCAACATTCGGAAAAACTGAACTGACACTAATACGGGACCTGCTACCTCTACAAACAGTCAAACGAATACAACTACTTAACTGCAATAAGTCTTGCTTTCGACTGTTCAACTGGGACAGAAATGTTGACCCAAGGAAACAAAACGCAAAAGGCCGTGGGGAAGCGGATACAATTTAAAATCAAGATGGGGGTCGGCATGCGAATGCTACAGACAAATGGTTCTGGAAAATTTGCAAAGAGGAAAAAGTGTTACATTTTAACTAGCAATAATTACATTTGGCAGCGGTTAACGCCTTTAAGTGGGAACTTTTAATTTATGGTAAAACTTGTTGGAAAGTTTAAATGTTCCGATTTTTATTTCGATATTTAAAAAGGCATTCGCCCGCCATCGGAGACTTTCCAAGTTGCAAAAACACAGGAGCGATAAAAGAGAAAAATAAATTTTAAGTTCATTTTCATCTACCGAAGTTTGCACATTTACTTCAGTTTTGAAAACTTCATATAAAAAGCTTTGACTTCGAACAGTGATAACAGCGTGCAACTTAAATAAATATGATATTAATTTCATCAAGTGTCTTATACATGATGTTTTACAACTCGAGGCCAGAGGCTAGTGAATGAATTGCAGCTGCGTAAGTGACTCCAGGCGCTTTCACGATGTTAGTCCTTAGAGACATAATGCCTTCGTTCACTCACCGAAAAAGGTATTTAAAACGAAAAAGCAAAGTATTTCAACTATTTGAAACGGCAGGAAAGAGAAAATGCAATAAAGAAATTTGATTGCCTTGTAATCGAGTCACGTCCCTGAAAAATGTCATCAAATACAGTGTATGCATTTACAGCACATTTTTAAGGGCGCAGAGCAATTACACCTGACAATATCGCGCGCGCCACAATACTTGTCTCAGCTTCCTTGGGTTTATTGCTATTGTTTTTTAAAACAATAGCAATAAAATAGCAATATTAAAATAGCAATATATTAATTCCTCCTCTGTTTTGCAAAGCAAAGACCGGAAAAGTGGGCGTAGACAAAACAATAAAAAGACGAAGACTCTCAGCAAATAGCAAGAAAGCACACAGCGGGATATTTTTTACCTTCGCGAACGATTAAGAGCTACAATATCGTTATAAGAAGCAGCTTGTGATAAACACCCGGTCACTTTCGCTGTTCATGTTCACAGCCCACAAGCCCTAAGAGAGCTGCACAAGATCACCAGCTAGCTAACGGGAAACAAACATAAGGTAGGTGAGTACACAGAAATACAATTATAGGCGTGGTTCCCACACTCCTTGCTCAAGAAGGGGCGCCGGTCCTACACGAGACCTTGATGTCTTCGTTCTACTGTTCACGGAAATGTTTTCGCCAAAACACTAATCATATTCACGATGGCAACCGTAACTGCCCATTCAGTGTTTTTCAATCAAACAATAAAAAAGATCTCAATCTTACATCAATGAAACCCCTAACACGAGTGCGTGCTTTGTTTCTGGATAAGAGAAACCTCTTGACGGACTGTTTGATACGGCCACCAAAATTTGCGTTTTCATTTGCGAGGACGCTGAACAACTGCTACAAGCTCTCCTACGTAGAATTATTAAAATTTTAAGTAGACTATTTGGATACTGGTCCAATTATTTGTTTAAAACAGCACCCTTCAGACATACGATATATATACGAATAACTTTCAAAACAAAAGACTATCGTTCGACCCTCGTGTATTCTGATTACATTGTTCTGATTGTATTATTATTAGTCGTAGTGATTTTAAAATATTGCTCCTCCGATCTTCTGCGATAGTGTTTTAATTGACAGACGAGCAAGAAATACTTTTTAATTCACTTGGTTGTCCATTAGCAGCCCGCCTCTGCTGACAGAAGTGTTAATGAAATGAACAAACGATAAAAGATATTAAATAAGCGGCTAAAATTGATGTCGATAACAGGGTCAACCGCAAAAATGTCGCGGAAAATTTTTGTCATAATTGCATTCGCAACTTTTGAATTTGCAGCATGTCCCTTGTGGGCCACCATAGTAAACACTCACAAGCGACCATGAAAGGTAAGACGCGTTGAAAGAGCGAAGTCTGCCTAACTCAGAAAAAAAAGGACTTGCCTGCAATTACAAACTAGAAAGAAATTAACTAGAATAGCGATTTCAAATTTGTACATATTTTTAAAGGGAACGTCGTAAATGGAAAAGCGCACTTCAAAAAGCGTATATTTTGAACGATAGTACGCTGGACAAAACTGTTCTGGATTGACGTTTTACAAAAATAAAATAAGCCAAAGAACCTTAATGATATTTTTGTCCTTTAAACTTCGTTAAATTCCACGCATGGAAAATATTTTTATGTTGATCACGCAAGAAGGACTTGCGTCACGGCGTATCCAAACTTAGTAACGAAATCACAAAGGTATGCAAAATCACGGGATTTCTAAGAAAAAAAAAACAAATCAAAGGTTTTTCACTGAAAACGAAGTGCGATCGCGTTTCAATGTCGCCTCCAAATAAGTCGTGCAGCGAAGACAACTTGGAGCGAGCGACTGACACGCAGCACTATAATCCTTTGATACACCAGCACTTTAGAGAGCCAAAGATTCAAGTTGTATTTCTACCAACGAAGGGCCATGAGGTAAATCCAGCAGAGTTGTTTCAAGCTGTTGTGCAAACAAAATGTGAGGAAATGGCAAGCCCCTGGGGGAAGAGCCAAGAAGTAAGATCCAGCAACTATTCGAGAGGCCCAAATAGCCGTGTCTGAAGTTCTTGGCCGACTACGCTTAAACACAGAAACATTTCGTGGCTGGTAAGAAGCGGGAGCAACAAACCGCCATCTTCAAAACAGATGGAAGACCGATCTAGTAGCTAGAAGAGTTTTAAGACGACGAAACACTGAAGAAAATGCCGTATTTCAGTGGTCAAATGAGTTGTAGACTGTCCTTACGTTTTTCGCCTGTTCTTGAAGACTTTATGTGAGTATTAAAAGTGGGTAGAGGGAAAAGCGACTTGTTTTCTAGATGCTGCAGACGAACAAGCTCTCCTTCTTCGGGAGACGTAATGAAAGGAAAGGTCCTTACAATATACTCATAGTACTAGTAATAGTTGACACTACAGCTGCCCCTGTTCTGTATATTGTCTGTCAATAGTGTTCTTGCTTGTGTGTAGCTCTTTGAAATATACCAATGACGATTTTCACACAAATTCCATACAATCCAGGAAACGCAAGGTTCCATGCACAGTTTCAGCTCGATTTACACAGCTTTGATCAAAATATTCTCAGTTTCGAGAATAAACCATGAGCAAAGATTTAATTAGAAGTTGAATTTTTCGCTAGTGATAAGCTAGCCGCTGTTCACTCGTCTTGCTTGTTTGGGGCTGAGTCTTATTCCGGTCAAAGAGAAAGAGTGTCTGGCAAGGTTTCCAATATAAATCAAAGAGTTGTGAACTCGTGTCTGGCAAACTCTCCAAGTGTCTATATATACAGAGTTAAACGCACCTTATAACCTCATCTGCGTTCAACGAGTGTCTTTTGGTCCATAACTTTTAAAACAACTGCTCCACAGAATGTCACTGCGTAACGCAAAAGAGTATCGAAGTATGACTGCACAATAAATGTCACAAAATCTACCTGAGCAGTCCCTTCGGGATTTTCTGTCTTTACGTCATCTTAACCATTTTGTACTTGCGGGCGCAAACAATAGAAACGTCATCATTACCTACCGATTCCTCGCGGCCCCTGTTCAAGCAAATCGAGATTTTTTCTATATTGACTGTATGACTGTACATTTCAACTGTAAGTACTTTCCTTAATATACGCGCGAGTTACTAGAGTGCCTCCTCGGGATTTCACCTTCTGGGCGAAATCCCTGCGGGGGCAATGAAAACGGAGTTTAAAATGTATCGGAAACGCGAGACCTATGCAACATATAGTATAATACATATAGCATGATACATTTCATAAATATGCTAATAAGTGACTAAGTATCAAGGCCATAAGGGCAGGCGATTTTTAGGTAGAGGACCAGCTTGCAAGACATGCAGCCGTCAATCAAATTCATGGCCAATAATAACTTTGTTATATCCATATTTCGACAGTAAGGTAACTATTAACATTCACTGACCGCAGTAGAGGTTTGAGTTGGAAGTTGGACGAGATCGCACAGACGTGTACAGAAATCACAAAGCCAAAAGTTACACATAAAGGTAAGAAAGAAAAAAGAATTAATCATAGACGAAACAAGGAAATTCTTTCACATTTTCTAGCGCTAGGAAAGGCGAAACGTGAGTCAAAAATTCGGTGCGGCACAAGGCGGATTGCTGGCGGAAGGTGCGTACAAGAGGTCCAAAATCTTAGGGTAAAGGAGATAAAACAACACGACAGGAACTATACGAGTTAAATGTAGTGGTAAATCCAGCACGCAGAATTTATCGTTATTGTGGTTGTGTTTCCTCTACAGCAACATCCAACTTTATCATTTGGTTACGTTTCGCATTATGACTGCGAATATTTAAGAAATCTAAATATGAGAACTTATACGCGCCATATAATTTGCTAGGACTACAGCAAGTGGGAAAGCTGAAAGGAAGAAAGAAAAGAAATCGGTTCGAAATTAAGCCCAAAAAACATCAAAATCAATTTTTCACATTCCAAAAGAAAACGCTTCACTATAACGTCGGTAGGGTCGTTTAACAAGTGCGTCAATATTCCTGTTTGACTGGTCAAACAGGAATTTGGTCATATGGTCTGCGAGCGCGTGTACGACGAGTGGATACAAGACGGGGATTTCTAGAACACACTTGACAGGTTAGGTTCACCTGAGAGTTATCAGCCAACAAAAACAAAACAACAACGAACAAAAAAATCAAAAAAGTGTAAAAACCTGACACAAATACCGATACAAGTTAATAATTGTAAAAATTCACGGCAGCCAACTCTAAACAAAACGGAACCTGTAAAGTACATCGCACCAGACAAAGCCCGCGTAGCTTTATGAACAAAAAAAAAGTACGACGATAAATTGAATGCCTCATTGCAACCACCAAATAACAATCTTGGGTCCATAAATATCCGAAAGCCTCAAGACATCTGAGACATTGTACGACAAATAGTCGAATAGAGTAGAAACCTTACAGCTCAAATCCAAATCTTGATAGTTTGACTGTATTTGATGCGTGACCGATCAAAAACAAGATCTATATCTATATTAACATGATAATACAATAAGCCGCCAAAAAGTGGACAATGTGACACAGCATTAGCAACATACCCCACACACTTACACTTCGGGATTCGCTCAATGAACGTTTTAGTTTGAAACATGAAAATCAACTCCCTGAATAAATTGAAACCAAACTCGTCTTAAAAGTTTGGTACGGAACACTGCTCACGTTCTTGAGAGTCGTTTAAAAGTAAGCTACTTTTCTCTTGCACGAAACCTTGACGTTCACAAGGCAAACGACTACAAGGACTGGAAGGTTTAAAGCCAATAACTTGCATAATTCTTCAAACGTTTATGTCAAACATGCACTAGAGAGCACAGACGCCAAAGTTATCTGATAGTATTGTAATCGTAGTATACTTTAAGGGGCTGTGTCGCGAATTTTATCACAATTCTCACAGCAGGAACTGAAACCAAATTGAGTGAAACATAAAAATAATCGCTTAAAACATTAAGAGACCGGGTATTAAAAACAGAGGAAATACACAAATAGACACGGATAGACAAACTTGAAGATTACAGCGGATTAAAATTGTGGGTTTTTGAAAACTTGTTAGGTTAACAGTTTCTCAAAGTTCATTTTTGTTTCTATTTGTTGTTTGTAACGTTTGATAAAATGATTGGAAAGTGCATTTGTTGGACTAAGAAATTGTGAAATTGTCGTTTACGATTTATCTCTTTGTTAACGATAAATTCCACAGAGCATAATTAAGCATAATTGGCAATATTAACAAACTGAAACTAGACACCCGTGACATAGCCACTTTAAGTACGGAGTGCTGTCTTGTTAACCAATCTTTCCATTAATTAGTCTTGTCTTGTAACTTAAAACCCCTGACCACAAAATCTACCTTCGTTTAACAAAAGCTGCAATATACAAACTAATACGTCCTGTCACCCGCCAGGCGTAAAAAGATTAATTTTGGAAGCTATTAGTAACCTGTGGATAAATTTATTTACAACAATTTCGATTTCCCGGAGGCAGTCGTGCCTATTGTCAGTTATTTACCAGTAACCACTGAAGCCGGAGAACATTTGATAGCCTTGAGCGTGACTCACTCTTCCATATAACTAGTCTTACTTACGCTTAAAAATGCATCTTCATTTGGCTTTTAAAACTAACTTACGGAACTCGCTTGAATTGAAACAAACACCTATCAACGGTGATATTAACACCACTTAAGCTACCTCTTTTACGAGAGTCTGAACTGACAGTTTACAAAGCGTGTTAGATTCCCTTGTTTATGTTACAGAGCGACCAAGGCGGCATTTATATTCTTACACAGAACAAGAAGAGTGACATAAACAGGAAAAATTCAATATCCAAGTTTCTTCCTATTGCAAAAATATGCTGCGGCCCATTCTACGCTGCGTACACATATATTGTACTAAAATTTATTTAATAAGGGCTCTTGTTAAACCTACGTCATTACGTTTTTTCCAGACCCTGAAAAAAGTACACGAAGAAGTCAAAAGCGTTTACATTTGAAAATAGAAAAAAAAAATCAATTGATCAATTTATACAAGTGGCTTCAAATTACCTTGCGAGCAGAGGATTCTTCTGGTATGGCTTTTAATATTTACAAAGTCCATCAATTTACAACGACTGCTGTAGTAGCATACAGTGTAGGGTCTTTAGTGCGCAAAGAAACAAGGCAATCATTACTGTATTTCAATAATTTCATGTTTACTTTAAATCGCGCTCCCCTAATGTAAAATTTCGCTCTGTTCATGTCAAGCTGGCACACCTGCATATAACCTTTGTTACGTTCTCGTTCCAAGAATATCAATGATTAGTAAATCATTTTTGGCTATTGAATTGGATCAACAAGTTGGCTTCCCTCCAGACCACAACATCATTCTAACTCCTAATATTATCACCGTCGTCATCATTCAGCCGCACATTTGGCCTTAAATCAAATTTCAAGGGTGTTATTGACCAATGAAAACCGCGTTTTAATTACACTTCGACAAAAAGCCGAAATAATTACCCTTAAATTCACAGCCACAGTAAACGTGTGACAGGGACGTAACACAGAGAAGTTCATGGATTAAAACGAGTGAAGCAGAAAAGGTACTTGTTCTACCCTGTTCGCTAAACAGGTCAATAGAACTGTAGAGGAGATAGAAAGAAGCATAAGTTGTCGCAGACAATAATAGAGTTTGAAATAAGACAGAAAAGTAAGTTAAGGTGAGTAATGTCTCCGTGTTTCCAAGAATTCGACCTCTTAAAAAAGCAAAAAAGTGTCATCATATAACATCATGCCTGCTTGTTAAACGTTAAGTGTTAGAAACGTTTTTTCTTTAGTGTGTGTTTTTCTTCTTGACTCTGTTCACCATAACCAATATATAGGGTGAACTTAAAACGGTTTAACCCGCTGGGTCCAGCGTTTGTCGTGTTGGTGAAAAGGAAAACCTTAAAAAAAAAAAACGTGTGCGCCAAGCAACGAAGAAAAACCGAAAAAGGCAAGCACACAATATTACCGCTTTTAAACACACTAGGAAACAAACAGATACAATTACTTCATGGAATAAGCACTATTGTAGCTAAACGGATTTTAAAAATATCTGTGCCTTTACATTAAGCCTGAGATTTATCCAACGATAACTTGGTTGGGATCACCGCGTAAATGTTCAGATCATACGAGTTTCGTTTGGTTTGGTCGTTTATTCGTATTTGGACTTTTTCAAAACTGAGCGCAAACGAACGGCGTGATTTTTAATCCAAGCGCCGTCTGTGATCGGTGATACTTCAAAAAACTGTTTTGGTACGTTGTTTCTTAAATTGATTTTCACATGTTCCACCACAACTGAGTTGTGCCTTCTCATCGTAAATATTGACCTTGCATTGCCGTAAGTGATCTCAAACCGAACGTCTGTCACCCTTTATTTTGTGGTCATTTCAACTGCATTTTATAACTTGTTTTACTGTTACAGTAGTACCAATACACTGTACACAAGTTTTCGTTGCAACGTGTTGCAGCGAACGCCCACATTCACTGGCAATGAATGACATGCCAAACAGTCTTGGGGATGGAAACACGAGCGGTAAAAGAAAAAGGCTCACAGCTTTATTGACCTATTTATACATGCCAATAGGGATGTATCTACTTCTTGGCTGATAAACAAAGCTAATGAGCATAACAATTAGGGGATCAGATTAAATATCTCTTGTTCAATCTTAACAATATAGAATCCTTCAATGAAATTAGTAACATAGTTGAAAAAGCCAATTTCCTTAAATGGAGAAGACTCAGACAAGCACCAACATCTATTCTGAAAACAATAGAGTACAGTACCTTTACAGTCAATACTTATTTGACAAAGGGAGATGAGACTTTTGACATGGCGGAAAAGAAAACAAACGACTGCCTCGCGTTAATAATCTCTGAAAAAGCTTTACTATCTAGCAATGCAAAGAAATTAAAACACGATTAAAGTTTATCTGATAAAGACTTAAAAATTGCTTTCAACCTTTTCCACCTCACAGCACAAGTGCCTTACAATATCATCATGCCAGTTGTTCAATTATCTGATATCAATCTCTTTATATTTCCGCTCTCCGTGGGAGGCAAGGTGTAATCAATGTTCATACTCGACCAAAACTACTAAATTTTGTCAGAGTTATCCCGCCCGCTCTTTGTCTCCGTAACTTCAATCAAATGCATGACTAAAGAATTGCCAAGTGCTACTCGCTGGTCGTGTCCTATCAGTTCTGCAATAATTTACGATTGAGTCTTGTTTAAAACAATTTTAAGGTATTTTTTCCCTTTGGTTTTGTTTTTTGGTTTTTTTTGCAGATGGCCACATCAAAAGATTTTTACGATACGGTATGTGATACCAGGATACAGACGATTTGTTATAAAAGTGGTAAAGTTACGCTAGGGTACAGAACTTCCATGAGACGCTGTTGAACATTGTCATCATCATCATCATCATCATCATCATCATCAGCATCATCATTATTATTATTATTATTATTATTATTATTATTATTATTATTTTTATTATTATTGATATTTTTATTGTTATATCTATTTATTTATTTTTTGTTCTAAAGGAAGGCGACGAGTCAGGATATTCTGATGACGATGACAAGAACCATAGGTAAGAAAAACAAATATATGGTTATGCGGTTAATCCTTCAAAACCCTAACAACTCCTTCTGGACGACGAAGGTCAGAACTTCTGCCCTTTTTGGTGTGCATTTTCGTGTTTCCGACAGCTACGTTGAACTAAATCGCCTTTTAATCTCCTGGGACTTCTACAGCAGCTTTATGGTGTTTAAAGCGTCCACAATTTCCACTCTTTCCGCTAATAACGTTCATTTAACGAAAAACATTTTCGCCAGGACATGAAAGCACATTTCGCCATCTTATTCAACTGGGTTCGTATTCTTTTGGGCTCTTCACATTCGATGACTTCCCGTGTCTTTTCATTAACTTTTACATGACCTTAGATTTAGCTCTCACTTTCTGAAATTTTCAAATACTTCATTGTTTTACGGTATTTTTTGACGTAACTTAGTTCAAAAGATACAAACTCTGGTGTCCACCAAATGCGTGCCGTTAGCGCTGTTTAATAACTCTCCTCTATCATTCATTGTCCTTGCCTTGATACGTGCAATAACTAACCTACAAAACATAGGTTTCCTTGACCGACAATTGAATTCCATAACTTTCCAGGTTTTCCATGACCCGTATGAACTGTGTTCAATTTCACAATCCCAGTGAGGCAAAAACGACAATATCCCTAATTTAAACTATTGTGAAAATGGTCTATTCTTGCGACTATTTACTATACAATTTCATAAAATTTAATTACCCGTATTATGATGTCATTTAGTAGCGTCACTCAACCCGTGGACGAAGATCTTGCTAGCCAGGAGCAGTCCAGTGGGGCATACTCCCTCGATACGGAGTCACATCGTCAACAGGTAGGCGGTTGGTTTCTGTCTTCCACTTGTAATTATGATAACTGCATAAACAAAAATACATAAGCACTTGTTGGGAGAGGCCGATTATGATATGAATAATTATGCAGGGAGATAGAGGAGGGACTTATCTGCCAAAACGGATTACACCCTCCTAGTTCTGCATAATTCTTCGTAACATACGAAAGCCTAATCTAATCATTGTTTTAATATTTATTCAAAATATTTCCAACTTTAACCTCCATCAGTGTAAAGTTCCCTTCTTCATAACCTGCCTGATCGTCGAGTGTTCCTCGGCAGTTTCAGGTTATGAACTCGAGATATTTATTCTAGCAAACAGTCTTCAAGTAGCACTTGTCATCTGTTGCGTAATATTTTTGCTATTCATGCTATGTGTTCAGGCAGTAGTTCGGTTATTTCTTCTTTGTATATCGTGTGAATTCTTCCGCCATTTTCTCCAGCTCTGCCAAAACAGCCGTGCCTTTTGCAGTTCTTTTTTCTGACTATACATCAGTAAAACGTCAGCATACATACACTGTTTACAGGTAACCATTACGACACCTGAAGGAGGACAATGAGGTTATCCCTATATTAAGATTTCTCCTTACAGATAACCCACCCACCCCAGGAGAGGTTAGCCACGCCACTGGTCTAAGTCCCCTGTTCTTTTCGAACCGTGGTGTGGGTTCTCACGCTCTCACGTCCCACAAGAACCAGCTAAGCCAATACAGCCCTTCATAGATAGGACCATCCAGGGGAAAAATCTGGGGTACATAAGAGCAATTTTCAAGTAATATATCGAGCATGAGACGTAGTGTTTCATCACCAGATGAAACACTGAGAAGAGAGTTGAAATACTACGCGCAGCGGAATATTTTTGACGAACTTTGAGTCGTTCCATCTGGTGATGAAACACCGTGTCGAATGCTTGACATTACTTGATATTACTCAAACAATTGATTTTAGAAGGAGAAATTAGGGATGCAAAAATCAGCATTAATTAACATTATTTTCATGAATTATTAATAAGTTTTAGAAAGTTCATTCCTATTACAGTCGACCAGCAAAACATATCGAGTCAATCCTTAGAAAACTGCTTTTACCTTTAGCGTTACTTGACAAATCCCTAGTAGTTCTTTTTTTCCTTCAATTTCGACCCAGACTACTGCCTAGAAACATCATTCAACACTCCTTTCTTTTCTCAAACATATTGCGGCTTATGTCACACACAGGTAGATTTTTCTCCTGTATATATAGGAAGAAGACGATGAGGGAAGCCAAGCAGTGACTAAAGCCGAAGGTGAACAGACTTCGGACCATGAAGTTGATCGACGCACTTGGTAAGAAGAGTAAAAACCGCGACTAAAATATAAACGACTGTAAAACAAACTATAGTTGGTCTCTGCTGGTTATCCAGCGTGTTTTAAAGGCGGTCTCGAATGTTAGACGTTCCCCAAGCATGAGCAAAATAGAACAATAATATATTTGGGGCTAATTTCGCGCGAACATCTTAAGTGTTCGAAATCGTCTAAAGAAATAACGTACGGTTTTACACAGGAAAGAGTAATTGTTTCTTTTTACGATATTTCACCTGTCCTCACTAATTTTTTTTTTTTTATATTACTCTTAGTTCCGTACCGAATTTAGAGGTGTATTCGGAAAGAGCCCGTGGCTGCCAGCCACAGGTAAGTACTTTACTGCCCAGGTTCTTGTGCTACCCTTGGGTTTTCATTTACGCTAGCTTTATATTGTAAAATGTAGGCACTGTGCAGGATCATGCGATCTCCAGGTCACAACTAAGAAAATTAACTCAACTTCGTAGAAGTATATGTTTTCTACTGTTAACAGTATTGGATGGACCTGTCAAATTATAAATCGCTCAAACATACACGCTTTGGGATGAAACATGCACCCCAAAACCCTTTCTTACCCGCCTTAATATGCTCAAAGCTAAAACAAAATATCAATGTAATTTTTTTACAGACACATACTCATTAACGCAGATAAATTTCCACCAATAATTTAGGAGGGTAAAAACTGCGCTAAACTTACCATGCCCTAATCGATAAATAAACTAAATTTTTCAAAAGCCATATAATGTATGACACATCCTGAGTACGTTTTCCCCGATTCTTGCTAACTTAGCAGTCCCTTTTTTCACCTTAAACATGCGACGCCAAATACACTGGACACTTTAAAAGACAGGCCCAAGTAGTTCAAAAGATGGATAAAGCCGAGCGACTGGATTTGTGTCTCTCCAGTGGATAACGCAATCATATCATATCCAATAAGCGCGAGTGGAATAACTGTTTTATGAAAAACACCCACAAAATATCGAGAATTCTTCCCGAATTTATTTGTAAACACAACCGATTTTCAAGTTGTTTTAAATTTTGAGTAGACGCGTACAGTTACCATATTTGGAGAGCATGGTATAATGGCTCATATACCATGATGGCTAAGCCAATCATAGCTCTAGAATTGCATTATCCAATGATTCAGTTTTTAATAATACCAATTATCCGCTGCATGGCGATTTATCCGGTTGATAGCCCTATCCAATGTTCGAACAACTGGGCGAAAGATTTTTGTTCAGACACAACGCAAATATGATCCTTGCTTTTGCGTCATTCCCTAATAACGTACGTATTTAAGGAAGAGGGTTAGCTTTGTGCAACCTACAACACCCTGATGTTTAAAACTGCCCTGGTAGCTAAGGAGTGGGAGAAGTATACATAAAGAGAGGTACCAAAGCGTTATCAAGCAAACACTAATTTACTGAAACATGGGGTATTTAGTAGCCTGCGCAACAAACGAAACTAACTCTTTGACTACTACTAGCCGGGGCTAGATTACGTCTGCAAGGCAGGCTGGTGTTTGACTATACTAATACTGTATTTTAGAAAAAATTTCAAGAGACGGCTTTAGGTTTAACTTAATTTTTATCATATCTTCTACAGGAAAACGAGGAGCCGCCTAACCCTGTGGCTGTGTTTATTTTTGCACTGTTTCTACTTTTATTAAATACTCTATTGTGAAAATAAATTTGTATAATTGTTGGCTTGGCTTTGTTTTTTATGTTGATGGTGTAACATAACCCTTTTTGGCTGCACATAATATTTTGTAAAAAGGACAATAATATCCACTTTTTGAACTCAAGTTTCAACTGATCCATTTCCTTCCTCGTCATGTGAAGCAACAGACGACATGAAACAGTTTTAATGCCTAAACGTAGTAGTAATGCCAACTCCTAGTTTCTTAACGTCGGAATCGTATTTAATTTCCTCCCTGCAGGGCCTCCTGTTAAAAATCGGGGAATCTCGAAACCCCGGACTGATCGATATAATCGGCACCCAACCTGTCACGTAAGATAACTGTTCGACAACTGACTACCTTTCTGACACCCTTTAGTACGATTTCGCACTCTTCTTTACAATTTGAACGATTCATAAGCTTAACTGTGTCGACATAGACTACTAATGCAAAACAACAGCCTAATACGTACTTAGACGGTGACTTTTGGCGATGATTAGTGTCCCTAAAACTGACCCGCCTGGAGTCTCATAAATCGCAGTCTCGGCTGAACCTGACTCACTCTGAAAAAGTTAAAGTTATTGACGAAATTACACGCTTTAACTGAATATTTAGGCATTCTGCACCTATACCAGATACCCGTATGCATTAGTAACTTACACCCGTAGCTTTGCTTTGACAACCTCCGTCACGCGCTTAAAACATGTTACACTTAAGGAAAAAATAAAGAGAAACCAAAATGACTTTGGTGAACACCCTGCAACTATTTCATGAAATATGTAGTTTGTTCTAAAATAAGCCTTATAGTCAGACCCAACGCGGGCTTGTATTACTGAACCTGTTCACATTTTCTGCGTTTATGTCTTCTGATTGAAGCGTTCGCCTTTGACCAGTCAAAACTGATAAAATCACTGAAAATAACCCATCAAGCGTTGAAAGGAATACAAGTAAAAATTTCAAAAGAAAAAGATGTTTGCACGTACTACCGGATTTGGAGTACGTACGTAATAACAATTTCATTTCGATTCGCACCTGTAAGCAGAAAGTACCAGAGAACATATATTCCAGTTGCTGAAATTCATGCCAAAAATAGGCGATCACTGAGACAAGCGATACTGGGATATCGCCCTATCGGCAAAATCCACCAGTGGGCAGAACCGTGGACCAATATTTGCCTGCACTTGGCAAACTTTCTTGACCTCTCAATTGTGTTGAGAACCGTGCTTAAAAAGACAGAAATGACCCCGGAAATTGATATGAAAGATTAAGATTACATACCAGAAACAGAAAGGGTTAAGTCACGAATGCACTGTAATTTCGCCGAAGGAGTGTTATACGCTCAAGAGGAAATGATGAGAATAAAACTGTAATAAGCCGACCTTCAGTTAATTGACGATGGGTAGAAAAAATAATAATAATAACAATAAAATGTGATTTTGATTTTTACAGATTAGTTTGCGGCAGTGATTCTTTTTCTACATACCTGCATGGATAAAGCCGATCAGAATTTCCACACTACGATTCACTGAACAATTTTAAACCTTTCTTTGTTTGTTCGTTTTTGTTTTTCATGTTAAGATTAGGACGTCTGGAAGCGCACAAAACAAATATAATTGTCCTAACATTATACTGTTGGTAAGGAAGAGACTGAGACTGACACAGATGCTTAATTAATCAAAACAAATAACTGAAATCGCAACGTGACAGAACCATCACAACCTAACGTTTGACCAAATATGGAAGTTATTTAACACCATAAAAACTGAAAAAACTAATCACATGAGAACATTTCGATTCAACGATTTAACAGAGGTCACTATTTTACATTCCTTGATACTTTAGAAGAACAGACGAGTTTCCATGGGTTATCCCGTAGAAAAATCTTACACCGTTATTTTTACGTAAGCTTATACAGCTTTTGACACAAGAAGTGTGGGACTACCGACCACTCTAGTTGCGAACTTCCACATCGCTTCACAACGCAAAACATGACAACCATTTGTCTGATCGATACAACAGGAGACTTGGACTGTTAAGGAGCGCCAAGGAAGTCATTGCCTATACGAGAGCAGTTTGGGGAAAGTGTAATTGAAAGGTAAAGGAAACTTTAATGGATATCCAGCAATCAAAACTTAGATGCCACTTTCTGCTATTGACAAACACATGATTACTATGCTGTAGATCATCGCCAGTCCTGCCTGTTGAGAAGCTCAATAACTGAGAGAAACATTGTTTTGACTTCATACTTAACATAATGATATAATTCTGTAGTGAGCCACAAGATACATGTATGGATTTTGACTTTTGTAAACTAAACTGCAGAGAATATTCTTTCTTTCAGATACGTGGATCGATTTCACGAGTGAACGCCCACCAATACTTGACCTAAAAGAACGAAATTGTCTTCGAAAATCTACCACAACCACGGTAAGATGTTTCTTGCGGTCATCGAGCCACTCGTAAACAACTCAAAACAACAAAGATTAACATTAAACGGATACACGTACTCCTCAACTCCGGTTCAATAGAACATGGGACGTCATGGTTTAACCGGCTCCTTCTTGCAGGGATGGACAACGTCAGTCGCGTCACGCAAGCCTCTTCCCGTAAGCAGCTTAGTATCTTTAATTGTAAACATGTTGTTCAAAACGAAGAGGCAAAACTCGAACTGAACAAAAATGAAAAGTAAATACACTGATGATAGTGCGCATGCGTGGCAGGCTGCGTAACTCGTGGAACAGAAACACTGAAGGCGCAAGGCACTTAAAAGAACTGAAGATCTGAAGTTTTTGGAGCGTTTCCTCTTGGAAATAAAGGAGGTTGTCTTCAAGAAAAGGTAAGTTCTGCCATTAGAAGACGCTACGTCGAAAATGTTAGTATTTACGAGCCCATATTTTGCAAACTGAAATGAGTTTTTCACGCTCATTCGTCCACATAAAAAGTAAACTAACCTGTCGTAATTTACCAAAAACTAATCTGTCATTTTATATCTCAACCGAACAGTTTAAATGATAGCGTAGGAGAGTAGCCCTAAGTATTTAGTTGACAACTCAAAACTATTGTCAATGACCGCTTTTTAACCACATGAGTAACGTTAAAATGTTATTGACCGCACCGCAGTGGTTTCTTCCTCGACGTAACGCCAACGAAACAGATACCGTTCCCTATGTATTTTCATGCAATCGGACATTTTTGTTCAGTCCACCGTTAAAGACGTCCAAACTAAAATAATTTGTACTTTGAGTGTCTACAGCACTTGAAGTTCAAAGTGAATATCGACGAACTCAAAACTTTAATTCGCAAGTTGAACATAATTCCATCGCTGAAATATAAAATCTCTTATCTTAAATCGAGGTGGCACTCGAATCTTTTCAAAGAGGAATATTTCTTTTCACTAACTTCAGTAGACTCATCATAATAGAAGTGTTTAGAAAGTATTGCTTTAGTAATAATCTTGATTCCTGACGTTTAAACAGATCACTATACAGACCAAAAATTGAACCTTATTGTTTGAGGCATAACAAATAAACAATGACTACAGTACGAGTATGTTTAGGGACTTGCCAAGAATAAAAAGAAATTACGTTTAATATGGGTTTAGCTGGCACCTGTAGTACACTAAACTGAACGGTATTTCAAAAACAATTTTATACTAAAATCGTAAGCTAAAATACTTCCGGAGATAAAATTTCCATGTGTAAACAAACCAACTATCGAGTCTTTTAAACTGCCATCAAACTTGTGTATTAAAATAAACAATCCCATACAATCAAAAATCATCCGGCTTGTACAACGAACAATACATAAGCCAGATATCACTCATAATTGGAAAAGCGATGCTAATGTTGTTTCAGTTAGTGGAGGCCAGGGGACCGGAAATTGATTAGTAAGGGATGTAGCTGTGTTTTTGCATTGAATAGCTAATCAAAAGGTCATAAAGACTTCTTCCGGACTTTGAAACCACAAATCCACGAATGTTTCATCTTTTAAGTACTTATCACATTTCTCCAATCAAGCCCTTTTAAACAAAATATTAAACACGCAAGTGACCTCTCAAATTCCAAGTTAATACATACAATTCAGGCATAAAACTAAACACTGGTACTCTAAAGGAACTTACTTTTATCATGACTGAAATAATTAACCCTGTCGCTCTTTTATTGCCCACCCATGACTGAGTCACAGTTGTCCCATTGGGCGCCCTTATATTTACAAGTATTCCGTCACTAACTTAATTCTGACTGGTTAAAGGGGAACTGCTAATTCCAGCCGGTACCCATACCAGTTTCGTTGCGTCACTCTTACAAACAATGGTCATTAGGCATGCACAAGTGGCGTCATTTTAGCAGACAAAAGTTTTGTAAATGCAAAAAGTGCCGTCATAGGTTTCGTCAAGAGAACATGTGTTTTCGTACGACACCACTTAGCGAGCTGCAAACAGTTAGAACTTTGAAGATTCAAAAAGTATTTTACAAAACCTCAGGGCTTTCTCATTCACGCTTCACAGGTAAATGTCTAAGAATGGTCTGGAAATCTGTCTCGAGGGTATGCATTAGAACGTTATGACATTAAGTTGATATTTATTGTTTGCTTCTTGTGTGCGTTATGGTTAACATATGTGTGTACAGAATAAGACTATTATTGGATTCGGTTTCCGCCTGATAGCGAGAATTATAAAGGTTTCGTCTTGTGTCATTCACCTCAACCTTCGGCTTCATTAGATAATACAATCTCGGCCTCGATAACTCACACTATCATGCTCAACCTCATCCAATAATTGTAGCATTTGTTTTTTGTTTTTTTTTTTAGTTCAGATGGCTTCAGCTGGAAAAGAGGTAAAAACCTTCAACTTGATTATTTTATAGCTTTTTTTTTCGCATGTGGCTGAAGGGAAGGGAGTCACTAATTGCTACTGTCCAAGACCCCATGTCACGTAAGAACTTGCATTACGTTCTCAAAGTACTCTTCACACTATAACAAATGGTCTGTATCAATTAGAGAAACCAATATCTGATTTCAAAAGCTTTCCATGACTTGGAACTCCAAATTTTTTCCTGTTAATGACACATTTTTTTACACGCGCATTCAGGATTCCCCTAGCAATAAAAATTCATTAGCTCATATTCCTCCAACGCATAAAAAAATACACGCGTTTTTCAGGAGTGGCAAGAACAAGAATTACAAACCTTGCATTAAATCTAAATCGAAATGTTGTTACCAACTAAGGGCATCTTGTTGTTATTGTTATTAACACTATTAGAATGGTCGAACAATTTTACGCAAATTCGAATGGTACTGTGTATTTTACAACATAAATTGTTGTAAATATCTCCTCTATCTCATCATTGTAATATTTTTGTTTTGTTTTTTTTTTCAGTATTTTCCAAGGCCTGGATACACCCTGAGCGGGAAGAAAATAGAGCAGTGTACTCAGCCAAGCGGTATTCACTGGCCAATTGTGTAAGTAACAAAATGAATAACTGTAAATAAAACAAAACAAAACAAAAAGAGCTTTGATAACAGATAGCGGATAATCAGCCCTTTTCAGCGGTGAGCAAAGGAAAGTGTGTAATCTCTTGTCAAAAACAACGGGAAAAAATAATTCAACAAGACCTACTTGAAAATCGTTTCAAAGCTTCTTTTAGCACAGTTGAAAGTAAAGCTACCAACGAAGACCATCTAATTCAGCTATTTTCAAGCTCTTTTGTAGTATTTACTTTCCCCACCTAATTCACTTTGGAAGAAAACATTCAGAATTAAAGAGTTACTGAGTCTTTTTACTAAGTAAATTAAATCTAGTATTTTTATCGCCTTTTACAGAGTTCCAGCATCACGGCTTGTTGTACCAGGAATTCTTCAGGTTAGGTTCTATATGAACGTGAGAGACTGTCGAAAAGATAAATGCTTTTTGAAATAAAATGAGACTTGGTAGACCTGGGGCGCTTTCCATTTAGACAAAATTTCCGGTTAGACCGGTTTAATTGCAAATTGAACGCGCAGTTCGATCGGAAATTTTTTCAGAATAAACGGGCGACCTTCCGAGGTATTCTACTTTTTCCGTTCCAACCGGTTGGAACAGAAATTTCTGATCCATTTGCGCAATCCTGTTTCAGCCGGCGGCTGGCGCGTGGAATTTTTCCCGCCATTTCCAATGTTTGCTGGTAAGGGTTGTTCACGGGCAGTCGCAGTTTTTCTTTTCATTTCTTATCGTATCGTTTAAAATGGCATCTGTATCTGTTGACTCAAGGTAGTTTTGAACTCTGTTTATATCTCTTCTAACAAAAAAGCAACAAACTGCTGCTATGGCCACAAAGTCAAAATTATTTAGCTTTTGGACAAAGTTTCACTTTCTTCGTCGAAATTGTAGCAAAGTACCGGGCAGTGCTACAACGTCCATTTTGTTGGATTTTTGGTTCACACGAGCAAAGAGAGCTTTTCCATTTGACCAGGGATGTTTCCGGGATTTCCAACAGGCAATTTTGCCTAAATGGAAAGCGCCCCAGGTATTAGAAGAATGGTTTGATAAACTCTGTGCATAAAACTTTTCAAAGTCAAAGAGAAATCTGCACCGAAACTTAAAAAGGTTTTAACTGATTGAAAAAGGGATCTAAGACGAGAAAATTGCCTCAGAGCCCAAGCTGAGTATGGGACGCATACCAAGACAGGTCTGTTGATAGGTAGCAGGAGATTAGTAACCCCTTCATCCCTAGAGTCAATTATGGAGGCATACAAGGTGGGTTCTAACTTCCAGGGTTTTCATTATTTTTAAAATAGAAGGGCTTCTAGGGTACAATACGTAGAGGGAAAAGTTAGAATTTTAGTTCGAGAGTCGGTTATTTCGCCTAGAAGCGGGTAATATGCTTAGAGTACACTGCTGCCGGTAACTGGGTTCCAGCTTCTGGTAAATTCCCTGAGACTTATGTGTCTGTGGACGAAAACCTATTAACAGTGCTTAAACACCGTACTGGACTCTAAAAAAGGAATTTGCTGTTTATCTCGATTGGAACAATTTATCTGAATTGTACGTCCTCGCGGACGTATCCTTTTAAACTAAAAAGGGCCATACGTATCACATACCCAAACCCTCTTCGTAGTAGTGATTTTCCATTTTTTTTTATTATTATTTTCATTACTTTTAAGTTTCAGTATCGCTTTTCCGACAAAGGACTTCCAGTCCAGCAATGCACTGAACCAAATTGAAACATTTTCCTTTGCGTAAGTACAGAGGAAACGCCAAACTTTATATGTTCACAGTTAACCATAACGTAAATACAGAAACCCAACCTTTACCTAGCGTAATAAGAAAAGGATCATTCAAATATTTAGAATAATTCAATTATTTATTAACCTAAACACGACACAAAAGAGCATGTATTTTAAAGCAATACTTGTTTTGTGTATCAAGTGTCATTAAACTGACCAAATGTTCTTAAACCTCTCTATCGTTTGTAAATAAAAGTTAACAACTGCATCGCAATGGATGGGAGATAGGTGCCTGGGAAGTCTGAGGACCTTCTGCCCCCAGAAAGAAAACCGCTCCCATGGCTGGCAATCATGAGCCCCCACACCACACCGAGTCGTTCAGGCACCCGTCACACTGTGTTTACAATGGAAAATAAGGGAATGGGAAGGGAGGGGCATAAATGTACACGAAAAACGCACTCCACAGAAAAAAGCCGCCAACCTTCAACACACTGAACTGAATGAGCTTTGAGGCTAACACCGAGAGTGCTCAGAGCATGTGCCGAACTCTGCTGTCGCTGACCACAATGGGCATATCGGCTGTGCAAATTTCCCTTTCATAAACGGTTGCTGCTATTTCTAACACTAAAATATTTTCGACCTGTTATTGAGAGTGTTTCTATTAAAAAAAAGAAGATAGCAACCCAGGGTCGAACACGGACCTTTTGTATCCTATTTTCTCTCCCTTACCACTACACTACCACACCGACCAGCCAAAATTCCTCAAAAGGTATTTACACAAACTAGCAAACTGTCTTTCTTAACTGATGCATCAATAACAGGTAACCCTAGCCCTTTCCAAAACTTTTAACGTAAATTCAACTTGGCCTTCAACGTCGTTCTTTCTAAGACTATTGAAAAACGTATTATTTGCCTTATTGTAACTTAATTCGGGGAATATATTACATCCATCATGACTAAAGACTTGGTTACCAATGGTGGCATCGACCGCTTAAAATGGCAACAACCGTTTACGAAAGGGAAATAGGCATCGGCTACTCTTTATTGTCAACTAAGTGGAATTGCATTTAACGGCATTAAACAGGCGCACGAGGTATAGCAGTTCCGATTCAAAATTTAATTTTGTAAACCTTTAGTAAGAATGCTTTTTTTTTCTGTATTCAACAGATGGAAGCGAGACGAAACAAAGACGAAACGTTGGCTTAATTTCTAATCTTATCGCTCTCCTAGAAACTCTTTAAAATTCAAAAATCCAAGTATAACGAGCAAGTACTGATTCTAACTTTCACTTTCATAAAAACAATATGAAAAAAAAACAGTTGAATTATTTATCTAAGGTAAAAAATAATCCACAAAGACGGTTGAGTTATTTATTTGAGTTGAGCGAGGAAAGCATTGTAATATATTTACTCGTTCTTAAGTTGTTGTTTGTTTCAAATGAAAGAATAAAGAACTGACAGGCCAATTTGAATTTGTTTCTTGTGTTTTTCACACCCTGCAAGAAACGCTTGGGCCTCTTTACTCACGTTAACGTCGGCCATGTTAATTTCTTGGAGCAAAAGAATGTGTCCCCAAAAGAAGAGTTCACCTCCTAAAAGGATGACTTGGAACACCATGCTCTATAAACAACGGTTTCGCAAGCTAACATATTTCGTCCCAATAAGAATAGTACCGTTTTGTCCTTGACGGAGATAGGTGTTTTAAAGCATGGTTTGCATATAATCGTCCAAGTCATCTCAATCGCTCGACTCCTCTCAAAATGTGTTCAGAGGATCTAGCCAATCTTATAGGAACACCTTTAATGCGACGCAAGGCGATCCAGACGACTGCGGCGATCGCAATAGCCTAGATAGAGCTGAAGTCCAGATATATGCTGACTCTGTAGGCTGGTTACCATATAATCGTCTAGATCGTCTTGATCGACCGAGTCCCCTGAAAATGTGTTCAGGCAACGTACACGATCATCTCGCATTAACTGCCTTGATTACTGATGCAACGCGACTGGGTCGATTGCAATCACCCGAACATAATATAGAACCTGTATATAGGCTATTTTCCATATCATTGTCCGGATCATCTCTATCGTTCCAATCGTCCCAAAAATTAAAGGAGATTGAGACCATCCGACGATTGCATGGAAACCAAGCTTAGGTAGAATCCCCCCTCCCCCCCCCCCCGCCTTCCGCCCACCCGGGACGTTTCCGCTTTGCCCCATGGTGTCTTAAACACGGGCACTCCGTTTGCACATAAAACAGTCAAAGCAGAAAGGCAAGGAGCTATTTTGATGTTTTGGACGAAGAATCGAACATCAAACAAATAATGTAAGAGAGGATTGTAAAGAATCTAAAAGTGCCGCCACATTATGCATTTTCGTTTAGTATGCCCTAATGCTTATGCAAAGTTTCAGAAAAGGATATGGTCAAAGAAAGGTCAGGTTTTCTGCTTTTGAGTGCGTGAGTTTACGGAACTGCAGACAAGTGCAAATATTCAAAGGTCCCAAGAACATATACAAAGTGAAGTCTTCAGTGTCATTGCAACAACTATCAGTAATCAGTAAATCAAAACCACAAGATACGACTTCATTCTTAATCCAAATAATCATGAGCTATTAACGGAACAGCTTAAGACTCACACCAGAGACAATAACATTACTCGCATACCGACAACATAGTCAAGACAGCCAATATTGTTATTTGTATTGAAGACTGTCTGTAGTGATTAAGACTTATCAATTTAGGTCGTACAGATTGCATTCGAGTTTGTTACACATCAAGTAACCTAGTTGGCCTTTGCAGACTGGCATTTTCTTTTATTTGAAGACACTATTCAACAACTTTTTCAACGTAGATTTCCCGCTTTCAAAAGGAAAAAACTATTTGATTTAGGTTCACACTCTAAAGAGCAAAAAGTACCGGAAGACATGCTGAGATGCTAAATGACATGCTTAAGTATGAAACAGTCTTCGAAAATCGACCGCAACTGTGATTAGAGGTTTCTTGCGGTCATCGCACCACAAAAACACCACACAAAACAAGAGATAACAACGCAAAACGAATACATGTACTTCTAAACTTCAGCTCAATACAACACGGAACGTCACGGTTTAGAGGACTTGAGAACGTCAAACAGCCACAAAGCGTCTCGCAACACAGGCTAGTGTTTGTAATTGTGCAAAAGTTCCTCGGAACGAAGGAACAAACATCAAGTTGGTTTTCTCAAAAGTATGAAAAATACACTAATAAGAGAGCTTATGCGTTGCAATTTTACCGCTGAAAGCACGCGGACGCAGCACCTTGACCTCAAGAAGACAGAAACATACACCGTATTCATAAATGGCGGCTGCTCGGAACGGCGTGGTTTCGAATTCATGAGAACGAGGCTAAGTATAAAGTTGGCGGAAGTAGGTGTGAACCCAGCTTGAAGCTATCAAATCATTGGATTCAAGGAGTTTGTCTTCAAAAAGAGGTAAGAAGTAACCTTAAAGGACACAACGAACGCGTTAGTACTATTGTTTGAAATTTTTAAAAGGAAAGCTCTTTACGATTCCCTTTAACCCTTTAAGTCCCAATATCCACATACAAATTCTCCAAACTGATCTCTATATATTTCCTTAAAGAATGAGTTGAGAGAATTTGATAAAAGATCAAAGCATTTTTGCTTAGGTGATCATTTTATTTATTCTCATAACCTAATCTCTTGACGATGTATGGATATTGTTAGGAGAAAATTAATGTTGGTTACTATTGGGACTTAATGGGCTAACGTAAAAGAGCCACACTGCTTATGTCGTCCCACAGTACAACTGTTGTGTGGCCTAGTACTGTTACGAACAATTTCTAGTGAACATTTACTAAAGCCAAACACTATATACCATAAAACTGGAAGAAAGTTGGTACTATGTAATTTTATCTTCATAACTGACTTAACCAGAACCATTGCCAGCCACATGCAAATCCATAAAGTGATCGGCAGCTTACCGGCGATGCATCAAAGGGGTTTTCAACTCAAGGAGAAATATCCTGTTTCTATTTTTATGAAGTTCAGTCCATAGTACGTCCTTAAGGAGAATGCTTTTGCGTCGCAAGTGTATTACAGTACTCAAATTTCGATGAAACTTTCCATCTAACTCCCAACGTAAATTCGCATTTTGAACTATTAAAATGAACCGGCAATAAAGGTTTACCGCAAGTTTGGTTACTCAAATCTTGGCACCACTCAGATAATACTAACTTATTTCACTGAACAATTAACAAAATAGAGACTACAGCACAGGTAACATTCCTGTTGGTAGTGAGACGTATAAACAGATCAATGTTAAGATCAAATATTTAATTTTTAAGCATGGCAAATAAACAATGCGCATTCTTGAGTCCCTTTAGAGGCTCGCGTAAAGTACAATACTTTAATGAAAGAGCCAAGTGCCTACATTTGTAAGGATCTATCTAACACCTGTAGAACGTAAAGTCAACCCTATGTTAATGACAAAGTCGTACTTTTTAAGTTCGAAGTTGTCAGTTTAAGTACTTTCGGAAACAGAGTTCCCACGAGTAACGCAACTTATTAAGGCCGTGTCACCAAAGGGAAATCAAAAAATCGTTCTTGCTTGTGAAAAATAAATAATTACAAAGATTCTTGAGAAACTATCGGCCCCAACTGTCGAAAGAATCATCCTGCATATAAAAAGGCAAACAAGCTGACAAGATATGATTGTAATGTCGATATGTTTTGTTTGTGGAACGGGAATGAATTTATATGTAAATAAACGCAGCTGTGTAAATACGTCTTCTTATCGAACAGCTAATCGGATGTTAACGTAAATATGTCTTCTTATCGGACAGCTAATCGGATATAAAATATGATAGCTCATATAAGTTTCGTCTGGAATTTGTAATTAATGTGATAATGTCATTTAAAACACTGAAAACAGCCTTTTAATTGCCTCTCTCAAACAAAGTAACACCCATTCAAAGTCAACACATTTCAAATTAATAGGTTACTAATTAAAGTCGCCTTTTGGCATTTGAAAAACCAACAATTCAAGCGTTAAACCTACTGTTTTGACAAAAGATTTAATCACTATAATTCTTAGGGTGTTTACTTTTAAATACAAAAACAAGTAATTGGCCATATCATGCTAACCATGAACCATGAAGAACACTAGAAAACAGAAAGCTACTGTTTGTAATAGAGAACACTATAATGGGTCTTGCACACTAAGAGGAATAGCGTATGAAAGAAACAATGCCTTTTTTCTTTTCAGTGCGTATGGCGGAACCAAAGCAGGTAGGACCTTCAATTTTGGTTTTTCAATTCTGTGTTTAATATTGCGTTATTTCTTTTCCGCTGGGTTCATAATAACGAGAGAAAACTGATGTTCTCGGGGCATTTTTTGCCAACTGTATCTGAGGTTGCCTTGCAGAGTGTCACCTTGTGTCTGTAATTAAAAGTTTTATGTGACATTTTACTGGCTACAAAAATCTAGCACCCATTTTTTAACAAGTTAGGAATGAAGGCGACATTAAACGCTTGACGTTCGCACAATGGTTTTATGGCGCTTTTCGTCGGTTACAAGTATTTGCTTCCCTTTGCCGTTGACTTTAAATCAAGCAACAATAGGCTATGACTAATAGCTAGAAAACCTTCTTGTACAAAAGACAAATAATAAGGTCTAGTTTTGTTTAATAATATTAAATCAATGTAAACAAATATATTTGTCGTCCTGAACAAGATAAACATAACAAAGTTTCGGCTAAATTTAATCAAATATCTTCCTTTATCGCAGATTCCAAGACAATCGTAATAATAATGTAGAATTTGTATTTTAACTTTTGAGGAACGCGACGGTGAAAGCCCCTCTGAAGAAGACGACAATAATCAGAGGTAAGAAAGAAAAGGAAAGGGGAAAAAATCACCCATAAATTCACTACTATCGTGGATTTTTTCCTTAATTATTAAAGAAAGTTTAATACATCTTTCGCTAAAAGTAACTTTAAGTACTAAAAGTAGCTTTCCAGACCTCGACTGCTAACAATATCTTAGTTCCTTGTTTCAGAAGATGTAGTTAGGGCATTTCATTTGAAGAAAAACAACCTCTTATTTATCTGTGAAGTTTACCTGCAGCATACAGTTAAAGAGGGTGCACAATGTTCACATATGCTCCCTTCCCACAAGAAGTATACTGACAGTGAACAGTTCCTAGGACTTTGTTTAAGGTAGCTTTCGTTCTAATCTGACACTCACTTGAAAACAAAATTGCAGGATTTTGCTCGTGTGAAGATTACTTTGGTGCCACCCTAGGTAACCTAGAGCTAATTAACAAATATTTAAGTGACGTATGACGTATTTACCCACACATTTGACGTACATTTACTAGTTTTGTCTTTGGTGAAGTGCTTTCCTTAGACCCGCCTACTGCAAGATAGTTCCTTTCTTCACTTAATTATTTTGAATAGAGAAAATAGCGTCAAAAAACAGTTGATCAATGTTATTTGTTCCTCTTCACTATATAAATTTGATCGTAATGACATTTAATAGAAAGAACAGGTTATAAGGTTGCGGTTTCGGAACCGGCAACCTGAATTTTAATCACGAACGAGTTTAATGAGCAAAGCACAAGAGAGCAGTTTACCTTAAAATGACTTTTTAACCATTTTGCCGTCCTGTTGTTAATTTTGACTGTAATGATCATTCTTTGCTATTTATCACAATAAGGCAAGCCAACCGGATAACACTATGCAAATTGTGCGATGATGACTTAACCACTAGACTATGATTGTGGTTGTATTGTGTGATAAATGCCATCAAACAAAAATTGAAGACTTAAAGAATATTCTTGTATTTTGTTTTTTATCGTAACTCTATTCTGTGGTATCATTGTCATAAGCACGGTCCAGATCCTGTCCAGATCTGTCGTTGGATAACTTAACAGCATAACATCACATAAATAGCAAACTCACATTCCACGTGAAGTTATATTAAACACTTACATTCCATCTACTATTGCAAAAATTTAATCTTTCTTAGTTATCATAAATTTCACATCGAAAAATACATTAAGAACAAATGTAGCACGTGAAATGACTGCCCACGTTTTCTTAATTTTATTCACAGACTTGCTTAACCAAATTAAAATGCAAAACTTAAACCAATAATTCGCTCTAAGAAAGGATTAAAAAATTTGTTCCAAATATAGGTAAAATCAATGCACTGAGTTGATTAGCTAGTTTTGTCTGCTCGGATTGTTGAAAGAGAGCGAGCACTGATTCTAACTTTTACTTGATAAAAACGATATGAAGAAAACAGTTGAAATATTTATCTAAGGTAAAAAATAATCCACAAAGACAGTTGAGTTATTTATTTGAGTTGAGCGAGTGTAGCACTGTAATATATTTACTCCTCCTTAAGTTGTAGTTTGTTTCAAATGAAAGAATAAACAACTGACAGGCAACTTTGAATTTGTATCAGAAGATGTAGTTTAGGGCATTTCATTCGAAGAAAAACAACCTCTTATTTATCTGTGAAGTTTACCTGCAGCATACAGTTAAAGAGGGTGCACAATGCTCACATATGCTCCCTTCCCATAAGACGTATACTTGCAGTGAATAGTTCCTAGGACTTTGTTTAAGGTAGCTTTCGTTCTAATCGTTCTAACTTTTACTTGATAAAAACGATATGAAGAAAACAGTTGAAATATTTATCTAAGGTAAAAAATAATCCACAAAGACAGTTGAGTTATTTATTTGAGTTGAGCGAGTGTAGCACTGTAATATATTTACTCCTCCTTAAGTTGTAGTTTGTTTCAAATGAAAGAATAAACAACTGACAGGCAACTTTGAATTTGTATCAGAAGATGTAGTTTAGGGCATTTCATTCGAAGAAAAACAACCTCTTATTTATCTGTGAAGTTTACCTGCAGCATACAGTTAAAGAGGGTGCACAATGCTCACATATGCTCCCTTCCCATAAGACGTATACTTGCAGTGAACAGTTCCTAGGACTTTGTTTAAGGTAGCTTTCGTTCTAATCTGACACTCACTTGAAAACAAAATTGCAGGATTTTGCTCGTGTGAAGATTACTTTGGTGCCACCCTAGGTAACCTAGAGCTAATTAACAAATATTTAAGTGACGTATGACGTATTTACCCACACATTTGACGTACATTTACTAGTTTTGTTTTTGGTGAAGTGCTTTCCTTAGACCCGCCTACTGCAAGATAGTTCCTTTCTTCACTTAATTATTTTGAATAGAGAAAATAGCGTCAAAAAACAGTTGATCAATGTTATTTGTTCCTCTTCACTATATAAATTTGATCGTAATGACATTTAATAGAAAGAACAGGTTATAAGGTTGCGGTTTCGGAACCGGCAACCTGAATTTTAATCACGAACGAGTTTAATGAGCAAAGCACAAGAGAGCAGTTTACCTTAAAATGACTTTTTAACCATTTTGCCGTCCTGTTGTTAATTTTGACTGTAATGATCATTCTTTGCTATTTATCACAATAAGGCAAGCCAACCGGATAACACTATGCAAATTGTGCGAGGATGACTTAACCACTAGACTATGATTGTGGTTGTATTGTGTGATAAATGCCATCAAACAAAAATTGAAGACTTAAAGAATATTCTTGTATTTTGTTTTTTATCGTAACTCTATTCTATGGTATCATTGTCATAAGCACGGTCCAGATCCTGTCCAGATCTGTCGTTGGATAACTTAAGTGCATAACATCACATAAATAGCAAACTCACATTCCACGTGAAGTTATATTAAACACTTACATTCCATCTACTATTGCAAAAATTTAATCTTTCTTAGTTATCATAAATTTCACATCGAAAAATACATTAAGAACAAATGTAGCATGTGAAATGACTGCCCACGTTTTCTTAATTTTATTCACAGACTTGCTTAACCAAATTAAAATGCAAAACTTAAACCAATAATTCGCTCTAGGAAAGGACTAAAAAATTTGTTCCAAATATAGATAAAATCAATGCACTGAGTTGATTAGCTAGTTTAATCTGCTCGGATTGTTGAAAGAGAGCGAGTACTGATTCTAACTAAATTCTAACTCAAATGAAAGAATAAAGAACTGACAGGCAACTTTGAATTTGTATCGGAAGATGTAGTTTAGGGCATTTCATTCGAAGAAAAACAACCTCTTATTTATCTGTGAAGTTTACCTGCAGCATACAGTTAAAGAGGGTGCACAATGCTCACATATGCTCCCTTCCCATAAGACGTATACTTGCAGTGAACAGTTCCTAGGACTTTGTTTAAGGTAGCTTTCGTTCTAATCTGACACTCACTTGAAAACAAAATTGCAGGATTTTGCTTGTGTGAAGATTACTTTGGTGCCACCCTAGGTAGCCTAGAGCTAATTAACAAATATTTAAGCACCGTAGAAGCGATACGTGAATTTAGTATTTCTTTCAACATAATGAACAGTGTAAACTTTTGTTACCTGTATTTTGTTGCCATTAAGGGGTACCAATCAACATGCGGATCGCCAACAAGGTGCTGAACAGGAGCCAAGAGGTGAAGAGTATGGATACTCCCTTAAAAGCGACTCAGGTTCTCACCAGGTAAGCTGTTCCATCGACTTTGCACATAAATCCTGGTGCAATCTCAGTAGCGTCTGCAAGAAGCCAAAAATAAAAAAAAAGTGAACCGAGTAACCTTCTGACTTACTCCTTCAGGAGGCTATGCATCTTCGTATACAAGGGGGGCAGAGATTGATGGAGGTTGGGGAGGGGGCAAAGTAAAAGCAAAACTAAGATCTATCATTACTCCGCAGAGCCAAACAGCAGGAAGGGACGACGAGGAAGAACAGGAGGAGGGTCCAGTAGCCACACAAACTACGGACTACCAATGTGGTCGACGTGGACCAATCTGGTAAGGCAAAAATCACTTTGACATAGAAAAAGAGAACCTGCTGACTACCTATCATTGTGTAGTATCATCCAATAACAGGCGATTTGCACCTATCCTCTTATATCAAGTGCGAGTATTGAAATGCACTTTAGGTGAGGAAAAAATGATATGTTGATCACTGTTGCCATCTAACACATTTCCTTTACATGTCTTTCTTTAGTGGTACAGCTTTTAAGCTACCCTTTCTCCTTACTACAGCTGCAAATCAGGTAGGTGTACAACAGCAGGAATAAATAACTGCAGACAGTTTAGGACCTATATTAATACTAAAATACCTTCCTTTGTGACAGCAAATAAGTTTGCAGAAAGTAAGAAAAATGAACTGCTTTTCTACTCGAAAAAAGCAGCAAATAGCAAATCAATAAAGTCGATTACAGTAAAATCCAACCCATAGGAACCTGCAGGCTGCAACTATCGGCATTTAACCCTTTCTATATAAGAACCTGTTAAACCTAAAGGGAAATCAGGTTTCTTGTCCATAAGGTACAGATTTACACCAGCATCAACTGACATCAGAAGCAACCCCCTCTTAGACTTCAGATAATTAACTCAACTTAACGGTCACTTCTGAAGATGAATACACACGCTACTCCCAATTTTGCATGAATGTTGTAAGAAAGGAAAGAAAGACTTGAGTAGCATTTTGTGTAGTTTCAATTATTAACCAGATATACATGATCTCACATATTCTCTACCTTTTTAGGCGGGCCAAGGGGCTTTAAGTAGCGAAGAAAAAAGACAGCTGCGCCGGTAAGAAAGACGACATGTTTCAGCCATTCCTGAATATTTACCTTATATCATGTCTTATACACCCAGTTTGAAAAACTACACATCCCATCTAACAAAATATTATAAAAACACGACTTTTTCATCTTTTCATGTAAACCTCGACTTCCATTTTTTCCTGTTAACATCTGATGCATGTCTCGCAGCTAAGGAGCCGACTTCAAATAACAATTAAAGGCACAGTATGATAAAAATTGCCATGGCTTACAATAGCTTATTTCACACTAATTAAGCCTACGAATGTAGATATGCATTCCTAAACTAACTGATGTATTTTTTTGTATTAGGGTTCAAAGAAATGACGAAGACCAACGTGAACTGCTACAAAATCAACAAAACGCACATGAGAATCGAAATGTACGTAAAAATATATACACAGTCATCACTTGGGTAGTCTCCACGGCTGTGTCTGGGTCGTCACGTAACACGTCGCGTGATGACACAAATAATAACGGTCACGGAGGAGACAAGTAGAGATACGGCTCAATACTTATATTTATGCCCACAAGCTAAAAAATATAGTCATCTTGCAAGGCATAATAAACATAGGGGAAAAACTCTAAGATAGACAAGCCTAGAGAGCAGCGCACAGATACTCAAATGCTCCCTCATAACAGACCATAAACCTTCAGTTCTCAACATTTGGTTGTTTCACTTGATCTGGTACTTAAAAAAAGTAAACAAGAGGATAACTGAGATCTGATGGGTTCTTGATTGTTTTCTTGATTGGTTCTTGATTGTTTTTTTTAAATCACCGCGAATTTAACAATGTCATTTTTTATTTCTATTAGCTTTTTCAAATGCCCGGGTGGACTGAAACTGGAAGAAGAGTGCAGCAGTGCACTGAACAACACCCTCCTGGGTATGGCATAGAACAACAAATACGTTATACAGGTTCTCCCATCAAAATACAAGACCTTATTACTAACAGAACTCCCATGGACTCTAAGATTATCGCTTTTGTACAACCTTAAACCCTAATAAGGCTTTGGCAACACCCGAGGGATCTCTGCCAGTTTTTTTCGCATTATTTAAGTGCCTGTAACGTAAAAATTTTGATTACGCTAACTGAAACAACACATTACTACAAGAACAAAATGAGATTTTTAGAATTTTTTGAAGTTTAAATTTCTTTGACACACCCTTTCCGCTAATCACGAAATTGATAGGCTCATATCTGACGTCATCAAACATAGATTCAGTAACTGAAAAACGGGATTTTATGCAACTGTTTTGCTTGTATATTTTTGTATGTGCTTCTGAAAGGCATGACAACAGAACGTTTTCTTCTTTTTTCTCTTTATTGCATTCTCATTTTCAAAAGTATAGTAGTACTTTGCTTTGGCCTCGAATAGCCCGGCCTTATGATGAGTAAGACAAAAAGTAAAAGAAAGAGTTGAAAAGTACAACAACACTTTCTTTGCTCTCCTCTTTTAGGGGTGTTTTCTGTTATTTAGGAACTGGAGACCCACAGGTAGGTAGTTTGAATTCTATTGCAACTTTTGAATGTAAAACATTGACAATATTTGCATTGAAATGTACTAGCCATGGAAGTGGGGTGGGGGGGTATGTACGGGGGGTATTAATTTTGAAAAATTAGCATAACGTGAAAACAGTAAATGTTGTGACGCGGATTTTTGGCCGGTTTGCAGGCTAGGTTTATCTTGAAATTTCAAGGCGATGCAGTGAATCAATCTTAATGAAACTATCAGATATTATAATTATATACATGGTGAAGATTTTGTTAAAAAGAATTCTGTTGAGCCGTCCTAGAGATATACAGAAAAGCGCTAAAAGTCAAAATTTAGGATAAAGTTGCACTTACACAGGTGGTGACAAAACAGGTTAGTTTTTAGGATCGCAAGGAAGAAAATACACCAAAATTTTCTAGCATCGAAATATGATATTAAGCAGCATTCTGACGCTACTTAAGATTAATTTGAGTTTTTTTAACTTTTTTATTAAACAATATATCACGGCTATTGAAAATATAATGTTTGAAATACATTTACGTTTTATTTGAATTCAAATATGCTGAATTTTCTACTTCTCACGGGGGTTATTTTCTAAACACCACACCTTAAGTTCCTGATGACGACTTTTCAGTATTAGGTCTAGATCGCGCAAAATTCGGCTTTTATTGATTTCGAAGATTTTTGTTTGTTGTTATCATAGTGATATCGATTTTACTAAAAACTGCATTTTGGCAAACTTCAATTCCTAGTCAATTACTGGTGAAAATTTTGAAGCGATCGGACAAGGATAAAATCACTTTAAAGGCGATTGAAAAACATCGGTATGGCGTCCGAAAAACTGTATCGAAACACCTGTTTTCCGGAGGAGGCTAAATATATATTATCATACAAATCTTTAATTTCTTACTTTAGTTCGTCACATGTGAAAATCGCCGTTTCTCCCGGAGACGATGAACTTAACTCACTAAGTTTGGTTCGTCTTATGAAAAGTTCTACGTTTGGCCTAGGCCTAAATCTACTCGAAGTTAGGGTTGAAACTCAATTTCTGTGTAAAGAAACAAAAAATTCCTTTTCTGGATTCAGGCAGGAATCAAGTTTTGGATTTTTCCAAAGAAACGCACCTATCGTTAGGATTGGTCCAGGATAAAGATGCTTTTTTATAGTTTACCTTAAGTTAACGGCATTCTGTAAATTAAATTCACTTTCTTACATGCCGCTTTTATTTTATATTCACAGGAACATGAATGTGTGTGCGATACATGCCATCGTACATAAAAAAAAAGACTCATTAAGTTTAGAGTTTTCTTGTTACTTTGTAAAGTTAAAAGTTTAAATGTCAAAATACTAAAAAAGAAAAAAATTGCAATGGAGACCATTACATGGCTCTTTATCAGGTTCATTTTTTCTATTTATTTTTCTATTTAATTTGATTTATTTGTTGAAATTTATTTAAGCGAAATTGCCACTGAAAGAAGTATCGTGAAAAATAAAGTACGCTAATAGTTTCGCATTTTTCAGCTCTCCATTGAGCTGGTATTTTCGCTGCTAAATCAAAGGAATTTGAAGCTTTTTCTCACGTGTTGAATTGGTAAAACTATGATCCAAAACTTACGTTTTGTATTGACCAGAGTAGCTCTGTCAGGTTCATTGTTGAAAACGTATAAAAAGAATAAAATGTTATCGTGTATTAAATCATTAAAGCCGCAGTCAAGTTATTGTAATTTCTTGTCTATCTGATGATTTATTGATTGATTGGTAATACTGAATAAACTTGTTGAATAACGATTGATTTACCACGCTTAAATAAGCAAGAAGTTGGTTGAAGTCCCCCACTCCATGAACAATCGCCAAAAGCTTGAAACGTATTTCCCCATCCTCAAAAGAAGCTTGGCGGACAGAGTATAGGGAAGAGGGGCGCGGTGGCACCCAGCAAAGTTTTATACGGGGAGGCTCTGCCCCGAGGCCCAACCCATTACCCTTTTACACAACATTTTCGATAGAAAAGGCAGCCCTTTCACATACCTATAAAAGAACACGGCATCTCTTTTAACTGCTGTAACTGGCCTGTCTTTTTAATGTGGGTAAATCACTAAAACAGTACGTTTTCTTGTCATTTCGACAGTCATAAGATGCTCATTTCCGAAATACATTAATTAAAAGCATTTTTAAAAACCTAAACGACAGATTTCCCTAACCTTTCATATACTTCAACTCGTGAGACCCCTACCCTTGCTTTTTAAGAGTGTCTGCCCACGATTTTGACCGTGTATACTCCCCGGGGGGGGGGGGGTATTCCTTATAACGTCTTTTACGGAGAGGCTTTGCAGCGCGAAAGGAGTTCCTGTTTCAGGGTTCAGATTTCACTGCTTCTGATTGGCGAGAAAGTAACAGTCAACTCCCGTTATTGCGGACACCCTGATAACACGGACAGCAGCCAGATCCCCGGCAAAAATTAATTACAGACGTTTGGGTGAAATAAACTCCCGCTTTTACGGGCTATCGCTATTGAGTTTTTCTTTGAACAGCCGAAAACATATAAGTTTTAATCTTGAGAAGCCCAAGTCATCAAGTATTGTTGAGGGTTGATCAGTGACACACTCAGATGTACTAAAAATCTACTAAGTACTTGACTGGCCTTTCTTATTAGCGTGCCGAGATTATCTAAGTCCACTTACTAAATCTCAATGACAAAGTGACTATCATGTGACAAACGAGCACTATCGTAGGCTTTGAATGGGCTATCGCCACCTTAATTATTACCTGATTTCCGACATTCCAAAAAAATACGTAACTACAACACTCGCCTACGCGTCTACGAACTCGTCCAAGCGTATCCGTTTTTATTTGAAAACGAACATTTCTCTCCATTTCAAAAAAAATATATCGTCCACACAAGGCGTTTTCAAAACGGTTTCTTCCGTTCAGGCGTATCCATGAACATGTTTTAACGCGACTCGCCTTGAATCGTTCTAAATTTTCCCTTCACTACTAGGAAATCACTGTTTGATCGCAAAGTTGTCCCACCAAAGCACTTTACGTCCTGATCTAACCCAGAATCTCAGAAGTCTTGGTTGCTACTCTGTTTAGTTAATTTGAAGTCGTCTTTTGAAAGCCTGAACAATTATCCTAAAAGAAAACTGAGTAACTTAACCCTTTTAAGCCCCAGTATCCACATACAAATTCTCCAAACTGATCTCCATACATTTCCTTCAAAAATTAGTTGAGAGAATTTGATAACAGATCAAAGATTTTTTCCCTTTGTGATCATTTTATTAATTCTCATAGACTTTGCTCTTGACAATCTATGGATTTTGTTAGGAGAAAATTGATGTTGGTCACTATTGGGACTTAAAGGGTTAAGTCAAGACAAACTGACCGATACAGTCGGTGATCGCTTTCAAATTCGTGTGGCCGGAAGGCCGATCAAAAGAAACAGATACGAGTGGACGGGACCTAAGTCTTCCTTTTCCGGAACAACTTAAGATCCAGGCAGCTTTTTGATTAGATGGGGCCGGCCGGCAAATGTTTTACATCTTGCTAAATGAACCTCAACGCGTAAGCTCAAACGTCACCCTAGATAAATGTAATATTGAAAAAATGTTGAATTCAAACATTTCTGCTGTCACGAAACTCTTCGAAACTTGAAACCCCCAATTCCATCCGTCCTTGCTAGCATGAAGCTCAGGTGTTTCGGGACTAAGGTCCACTGTTTCTGTGGTTTATTGTTTTCTCACAGGATCCTTTCCAACGCTGTTCCAAAAGATACCATTTCTCAAATAATTACATCCGAGTGTAAGACTATAAGTGTATAAGTGTATAAGTGTGTAAGTGTTGTTCCATGCGTATAAATGTTTTGTTTTGTTTCAGTTTAACTCACTCACTAGATTCTGAATGCCAGGGTCGCCAATGCATGCTTATTTTAACACTGTAATAGCATGGGAATTCAACGAGAAAACCTAGAAGTTCCCGATAATAAGACATCTATTTATCCGTTTGTTGCAAAATTTGCAGACTAAGGCCTGTGAGGTTCCAGAAGGTATTGAAAAATCAGCGTACAAATGAACAATTTATTGTTTTGAAGTCACGCTTGAGTATCATATGCCCATAGACATCGGGAATATATCGCTGATGTCACCTACTGATATTAATGTGCCAATCACAGGATCGTTGGCTCTGAATCAAAAGGTTTCTTTGTTTCAGTGTTTGGCGTATTTAAATAACAAAAAGTTTGTTTGTAAACAAATACCTTCCCTGTTCTATTCTTAGAAAGATTGCCACCATTTCCGAGACCAATGTAAAAACTGCCAATGCCCACACAGACATTGAGAACACTGTGATTCAAAACACACGGGCAACGATTCGAAGTTTAACAAATGAGCAATCAACTACAATACAACTCTGATAAGGAACCAAAACAACTTCACTGAGTTACTGAAGGGTTCGCGTGACTGTCAACTTGTCAAATAAATTCACCTCTGTCAAGAGCCCATTATGACTCTTGCCTATGTATAATCATCATCAGAAAACGAACTTCAGGTTTTGACACTACACTTATTGGGTGCAAGATGGTATATATATTGTTTAATCACAACCTTAAAATTACGCTGTGCGAAGCAATGTTTAAAAAAGGAGTTTTTATTCCTTATTTTAGTAATGTTCTCATCTAAGAGACATTAGAGGGACAAATCCCTTATTTTATAAGCCCCATTATTCTAATGAAAACGGTAAAAATCCCTTTAGAGCGAGACATAATTTTGTGGCTAGGTAAGTAATTTCTATCTCTGCGAAGCAACAGAAAAAAACCGGGCAACGTGATATAAAATGACAAATAGTCGGAGTCAGGTTAGAAAATTTCTTTTTTATAGTGTCTAAATGACACATTGATATTGGCGCTAGACACACAAGAAGATAAACTAAGTTACCTGCATATGAAATTACGACAAAATTGCCCAAAATTATCAAGCTAGAATTAAGGTTCATATTAATATGAAATTTAAGGCGCTTCAGCGACGAGAACGAGGAGAAATAAAAACACAGGACCATATGCATTGTATGCAGCCTTGTTACGCTGAGTAAGCCTGTGTAATCAAGATACTTAAACCCCTACTTCAGTGCTACGGACATGTTAAGGCACATTCCGTTTACAAACAATACAGGGAAATAACCTCTGAAATGCACTAATGATCACATAAGGAAATATATCTTGAAGTTTACACATTCATTCGATCAATCTGAGCAGACTGCTAAGTGAATTGTACGAGAACAGGTGTGGACTGAGTGCGCCAAACACTTGCTAGATGTAAAGGTGAAAAAACTGTCTAGGCAACAATTGAAAGCTGGCAAAGAGATGACTGCTTGGAAAGAAGTCTGTGGTCAGAGACTACATTATGCGACGATTGAAAATATTTCCTCGGTAAGAAATAAATACATTACTGAAATGAAATGCTTTAAACACAGGGTTCAACTCTCCCTTGGCTAGAAAAACTTTCCCTGACCGAAGAGAAATTTTTTAAATCTTAATTGACATATAGGATCGAAATCTCACCGCTGAGAAGTCGTCCAGATTCATGCGTTATCGCTTGGATAATTTGTGTACTTTAAGGAGGCGGTTTTTGTATCTTTGATTCTGTGGCTAGAATCCTTTTTTAAATTTCAGTGGTGTGAGCATTTTTAAGTGAAAGCTTCCGAACACTACTTTACACTGATTCTATTTGACAGGTAACAATTTATCGCATTTATTTTAGGTTTGCGCAACTGGTCTACATAATATTACGATGTTCACGTTTCCTTAGCCTGTGTATCATGTAAAGGTCCTTGAGAAGCATATTAGGGCATACAAGCCCCTAAAAGTGATCCTAACGGGCCACAAGCCCGTAACTAAGCGAGTACAACGGTATGCTGGAGTTCCTTATTACAATGACTTGTACTGAAAGCACGCCAGACGCCAAGGTAGTGATGGTCTCACTGCACAAGAGCTGCATGCGGTGAGTATTAGCTTAAATGTGTTAAAATTCTCTCACTCCTTAAGACAAGCCCTGAGTCTTGCACAATTAGTTAACAGGACATTCTTCTACGTACATAGGCTCTCTAGTAAGGGATAGGACGAAGAGAAGTCGACAAAGCCTGAGCAGACGGGGGACTGGGGAATAACCACGCTTCCTCGTGAGCCTGGACTACGAGTAGTCCCTCATTTTCCACAGGGATAGTTGAGTGAACGCAATTCGCGAGCGCGCGTGAAAATTGCCGCGCGTAAGAAGCGAGACGCGCCTGTCACCTGTCTGCGTGTCACTTTCCTCGCGGGTGGCGATTTTCACGCGCGCTGGTGTATTTCGCACGCTCTACTACCCTTAAGGAAATGAGCGACTACTCGTAGTCTACAGTGAGCCTGTTAACAGTACAGGCTAACGGTACCCAATTTTCTATAATCTACAGCGAAAATACACCATGTAAACTTTAGGAAGGAGGGTCGGTCACGAATCGAACTCTCAGTGACAAAACCAGTGAACAGAAAGAAAAATTGTACTCAATTTGAACTCAGTTATTCCCAGGGTCCTCTCCTACTTGTCCCTGTGGGTAGGAGAGAGAGCCTGGGAACGAGGTTGCATCAAAGAAAGAGAAAGAGGAAACCGGAAACAGCCCCGTTGTAAAAAAATTGGCTGTTAGCAAGCCATCAAAATGTCAAGCCTGAGAAGGGTCTCTAACGGGGGGTCAGATAACAGGAAGGTCACACTTTTATTAGATACGCCTCCTCTTAACTGAAACTGTGGTGAAATTAAACCGGTGAGATCCGATAAGCCGACCACTTTAATGAAGGGCAGATGTAATGTAATTTAATGTCGTGGAATAGAAGGACAACAACACGTGTCCTCTTAACATTATATATTAACATTAACAGTAAGCTTGGACGTCAGCATACTAGGGGGCCACTGGCAACCGCTATCAGTCCATTGAAGGATGGTTGTAGGATGGTTCGGAAGGTTTGGTCGAACTCTCTATTACACAGAAACCGCTTAAGACTAAAAAAAATTGCGTAGAATCGAACAGCACACTCCTTGTAGATTTCGTTTTAGATGAAACATAACTTTGCATGGAAAAGTAAAGCGACCATGATCAGTCTGAGCTCAAATCCTACATTCAGATATTTTTCAGTATAAACTTTAATTCCGCTCGATAACTGTTGATCCTCTTTTCGTCGCTTCCTCTCATTTCCTTCGCGTTCACGTTGAAAAAAGTAGCCTGAACTGTAGCAATTAAAACGCCAAGATTTGCCCTTCAGAATGCTGGAAATGACACCCCCTCGCATGTCTTAATCAATAATGTCTGGGGTGGCATAATGTGACCCAATATGACAACCATAGTACAGGACACCATCAGTAAAACATGAGTGAGGTGAAGAGAGGTGATCGCAACTTAAGTAAATACAAATAAAAAAATGCGCTTGTTTTTCATTTCTGTGAAACTCGTAGCTTAAGGGGGGGAGTCGCCACGAAAAGTGGTCGCACACTTGAAACTAAGAGAAAAGGAACAAAGTCTCACTGGCTTTTTTACGGGCTTAGCATTCTCTGCCTTAGTTCTATTTGTAGAAACAAATAAAAGGTGAAAACTGAACGTCATTGTGTGTCAAAATCATCTCGTATTTACATAAACAGTACGTGTCAGTCAAAACAATATCGTCATACGTCAAAGTACGTTTATGCAGTAGTGAGTGAACCACGTGTGTGCATGAGCAGTAAGCAAGGGCAGCTTGCGGGGCGTGCTTTCTTAAAAAAATTCATTAACTCTGTATCAGGTGGAATTAGCGCGGCAAACAGGTAGGCGTTCAATCTTACAGGCTGAAAGTTTAGGTGAAAACAGGAATGGTCAACGATATAAGAAAGCACAAATTATCTTCACGATAACATGTCAAAATCAGGTACCTTTACACACGCGTATACATGATGAATGCGGCACGTATCGAAGCTCAGAAACCTTGCATTGTATCCGGAAGGTGACAAAATAGTGACCAGGAGTAGAGGATACTGGCCTTATGAGGATGTTAAACTTAGCTACATAAGCTTAAGTTATTACGGTACGCGCAACCTTCGAAAACAAAGAAAGTTTGCTCGTTCTTCCTAGTTTAACTGCATGCTTTCGTCAATTTTACAGGCAAGATGGCAGCTCAGATAAACGGAAACAACAACTTCCACGTAAGTAGTCAACAATAAAAATATACAATGTTGCCAGAGATTGAAAGGAAAAAGTTGCTGCATCTGTTTTGCTGTACCCGAACGTTTGTACCACAAGAAATTCAACTCTCCTATTGCTTTGTAGAAGACCGTGAGAACAGTTAGATCTTGAGATTAAGTTATCGCGTGCACATGTCAGAAAATTGTTGATCGTTCGTAAGCTTTCGTGACGAACGCTGTTCCCAAAGAGTTGGTTAACAATCTTATTTCAAAATAAATGTGAAACCCAGGTCCACTTTTTCGACCCCTACTTGTCTATTTATTGTCTAGCCATCTCCACGCAACCCGCATCGAGCTTGCCTTTGCCGGCATGAAATACACGAAAATTAACGCCTGTTCTGCAGGCTAGCAAAACTCTAGAGCATGACTACTCAAAGTAAAACTACTAAACAGAATTCTCCTGTAGCAATTTTCATCGCGCACAACAATTTTGGCTCTTAAATTTCTAGTGTCTGTGGTATTATGTCTATTACGCTGTGGAAGTAAAAGTGTCATTCACTCATTCAAGTTAGTTCTGCTTTTAAGTCGTGACGAAATCGAAGCGTCGGACAGCGTGGTACTGCTTGTTAAACTCTGGATGCAGTAAGCCAAGATAATGTTAGTAATTGCATGAAAGCCCCTTGCCAGCTGTGCATGTTGTGGTAGTTGTACTTTACAAGAGCTTAAACGTTTCTCAGCCAAGTGTTTTGTGGTTATTTTCATAAAGCTTATGGCCACCAAGAATTCCTAAGGGGTGACCATTCGTATAAAAGCTGTTTTCATTTGATGTTGCACAAGTTGAAACAAAATCACTTGAATCAAATCACTTAAGTTAAGTTTCCAAAGTAATTCTCCATTCTATGCTCTCCCATTTCTGTTTGAGATAGTGGACACGATTTTAATGAGTTGTTTCTGCGTAGAACATCCTTAAGGGAGATTAACTGCAGCATAATGAAAGTTACAGGAAAGTATATGTACTTTCCAGTATTTTCTCCACCATTAAACTGCTTTTAGGCTTTTGTTGGGTTGTTCGTGTACACGTAGATTAAAAAATTTGTTACATGCCTTTACCTTAAGGAGTTATAATCTGAATAATCTGGCTCTAGTAGGGTAAACTTAAAAACAGAAATTAAAAGTAGTCTCCTTTTACACAAACTTTGTCTGTTAATAGTGCTCAGTTCTAACATGGTTCTCTCTCTTCTTTAACTTTAGGAACAACCCAACAGTAGGTAAGTTTATGGCCATTACTGAGTATTAACTTTGCTACTAATTATTTATTCTAGACCGAAAGGTCACTATGATCGCGTCTTCGTTACATAATTTTCTACCATCGAGTCCCCAGAATGCAGCCTTTCAGTTTCATATAAATATTGTGCGTACTTCCAGTTGGTCTCAACCAATATATAGGTCTATCGTTTTAGAATCATAAAATTGATCTAACAGCTAAGTTACAACAAGCGCAATATAATGTAGTAAAGATTGGATATTAAACATAAGTATAAAATTTGGTTCTTTTATCAACAAATTAAGCGTTTGTTTTGATGAGAAATTAAAACGCAAAACTCACGAACGTGTGTAATCACCAACTTTTCAAAGGGTAATTGATATGCATCGAATTCATACCAGACCTGATCAACACACAGTGTTTTATTTAAATTTGTTAGCTAATTCAATGTCGGGCACTGAAGCATGTTAATATGTTCGATTTTTCTGAGGCCCTTAACACCATTATTGGTCAAGAAAAAAAACAGTACATTCCTCATAATAGCTTCCAATAATTACTTAGCTATATACAGTACATGTTTTCTTAGGTGAATGGACAGATACTATGCATGTACAACTAATGGTACACCTGTATAAATTTATTTTGATAAACATAAAGTATTAAAATTGCTTGGTGAAAATAACATTATCTTATAACTAATTCAAATTCATTTGAATGCGTCAATAACCAAATAACCAAATGGTGTATAACTAAGAAAAATTGTAACAGTCTAGAAGTCTAAGGAGTGTGAAGAACATTACCTCTAAGCTCCAAAAACTTACCTAACAAGCATTTTGTAGCACTATAATGACAGGAATCACATCAGGGCTGTAACTGAGGGCCAGGGGGCTGGAGATTTTCCCTCAGCTACTAAAAGGGTGAACCCTGGCTAGTTCCATAGGAAACAAAGGGAAAATAGAACCAAAAGAAACCTCCTAGCTGCTCAGTTCCCTGCCTACTTATAATATAGGTGGTTTATCCTTGTAGGGGACTTCATGTCCTATTGTTTTTCCAACTTGCATATGCCATGTATACTTAATATTAGCAATTTGGTTGTCCAAATGTTACATGACGGACATGGTACAGTTTTGAACTTTAGGCAATATGGAAGTCACAAAGAATGTTTCAACATAACTTGCGTACGCATCAGATCATATATTTAAATGCTATTTTGCACTTTATAAATAATAAATTATTATTATTATTATTATTATTATTATCATTATTATTATTATTATTATTATTATTATTACTATTATTATTATTACTACAACTTACCAAATTGCATTGTTCATTTTTGCCTTCCAGATTTCAGCATTTGATGCAACATCCAATCACATCCTTGGAGGTAATAAATTACAGCGTTTTAATGCTTTTTTAACAAATAACACAGGTTCACTCATTCATATAAGCAAAAAATCGATTTAGGCATTTCTTTGTTTAACCCTCAACAATAATTTACCAACAAAAAATTTCAAACATGACTCCATTTAGCACCATGTAATGATTATCAGTTAGACTTGCATTACAAGAGCTAGTCTTGCAGGAGACTAATAATATTTATAATGAAACAAATGGTCATACCATGTTTCCATGACACCAGTACAAGCTATAAAATCTCCACAAAGAGAAGCTACAAGGATGAATTTGGAAAAGGTATGACTCAAACTGGTACAGTGTATGATACTTTTGTACTGGTGTAGTGACCAGCTTAACAGATACAGCGCTCAAAATGGGCACTGAATAAATTGCTACCACTCGGAATTTAAGTCATACTGAGGCAACGTGAGCAGTTGCGGGCTCTCTGCTAAAATGGAACAGTCTGAGATGCTGGGAAACTGCCTACTCACCCCTCCCGTAACCCAACGTTAAAACCAATTTCTCACTTGGGACAAAATGTTGGGTTAGGGGGAGTGAGCTGGCTGGGCTGGTTTTTTTCTTTTTTTTCCAGAATTGTACATTGTATACCAAAACAGTTTGTCAGTAATATTTTACTAACACCCTTGAAGCCTAGTGGAGAATGAGTCATGTGTACACTTGAAATCCAAACCCAACCTAGTGGATCACAAAAGGTCTCATCTTTTAAAAATTCTTTTTGCAGCTAGGAGATCATGTTCCTGTGGCATTAAGCATTGAGGAAACAAGGTATGATAAAAATGATGGCCCACAGCTAAAAGTGAGGTTAAGGGAGGAGGTCAATTTTAAAGAACTTTCTGACATGAAAGTTACATACTTAGGCTTATAAACCCTGCCCTGGACTGTAAATGTAAATTCATATCCAAATCACAGGCTTGGCATATATTGCAGATTTTGTGACAGTTAGGGAAAAAGAGTTTCAGGAACCACTTTATGCTTTGGATGTTTAGCTACGTCTTAATAGACCAACATGGTGACAAATTTTTAATGAGATTTAAATGTATATTTAGTAGATACATCTCACTCCAAAATGTTCACTATATCCTGGGTATTGGAGTGACAGTTCTCAATTGTACAGTGTATAATATGAATAAACCCGGCTATAGTTTTAATACGATTTTAAGTTCTTCATCTTTCACTTCAATTTTTCGTGCAGTAGAATCTATTTTTTGTATATACAGTGTATATATAAAAAAAGAAGCAAATTTAGACATAATCTTTCATTGTGGTGTGCTTTCTTTCTCACCATTTTAAATTCTATGGAAAGAAAATGGTGTTCTTGAATTTTGTTGTGACACTGACCCAACTGTAACACCAAAGGTAGTGAGAGAATGCGAAAACCATTTTCAGAATTCCTTTCATGTCATAATTCCGATCAATTCAATACGACATCATAACCCCTTAAAGGCCTCTAAAAGGTACTGCAACAACTCAAATTGCAATCCACATAGTTTAACCTGTAAGGTATGCAAGCACTTAGGTCATCTTAATAGGGGAGTACCAGGCCTGTGATGTTAGGATTCCAGTTATGGTAGCCAAATTAAAGCAACAAATAATGGAAAGCACTGTCAACCACTTTTTTTTTTATTCAATGCACAATGTAAACACTACCAACTCCACGTTCTCTCACAAACTGTCAGAATCAAATCTTTAAAGTAAGCAACTTGTTAACTCTGGTGGGTAAACACAAGAATTAAGCAACAATTATCATTGTTTAAACAAAACACATGCATACTGAAAAGACGCCTAGGCTATGGAACTTAAATTTATTCCATAGACCAAGCAGGTTAATAATAATCAATGATCAAATGCTTTATAGGAGGGACTGGGCTGAGTTCAGATCTCAAAACTTAGCAGGGCTTCTTGTCTTTTTTTTTTCTCTCTTTAACTTAGACCCCAGCAAGTGGAAGACCACTTTTTGGAACTGCTCTCCACTAATAATGAGATGGTAAGTCTTACATGTAGAGCTTGAAATAATTTTAAGCCTTTATAGTTAATAAGTCTACAATTAATTGCAGCCAATAAACCTGCACTTCCTAATTTTGTTTCTGTTAGGCGACCTGTAAATGGTAGGGATAAAATTGACAATGGTGGCCATTTTCTCTGAGAGCATCACAGAAATCTACCTTGTTTCAAGCAAGCTGCTTGCCCCATTTTTAGGTTAATTGACATTACGCAGTCATGTTCTTAATAATCATGTGGTATCACACACGTTCTCTTTGACTTTTGCTTCAAAACCATGTGATATCAAATCGGAATCTTAACCACGCTTCATTAATCTCTGATTACAACCAGTTTATTTTTTTCTATCACATATCACGCTTTGCACATCAGTATTGTATCTTTGTGTTGTATTATGAGAGAAAAGTGGGAAATAAAGGTGGTTACCAGTAACCCTTTCCACTTGCAAGGGTATCAAAACACAAACTCCAAGAAAGTTCCAAATTACATTTGGCAAAATACCAAAATGTTAGAGTAAATGTAAATGCCCCAATAAAGAGTTTTTGTTGTAACAAAAAAAAAATGTCTGTAGTCTCAAAGTAAGTACAACTTACCATACAGGCACATTGTCAACAATTCAAGTAAAGGGTCATAAAAAAGTAATCAACACAGCTGTGAGAATCAAATTACTTAAGTTAAGTTTTCAAAGTAATTCTTCATTCTATGCTCTTCCTTTTCTGCTTGAGATAGTGCACACGATTTTAATGAGTTCTGTTTCTGCATACAATATCCTTAAGCAAGATTACTTGCAGCATCATGAAAGTTACAGGAAAGTACCGTAAAATTCCAAAAATAAGACCCTCCACGTATAAGCCCCTCCAAATATAAGTCCCCCAAACTCATAATGCAAAAAACCCTTCATTAAATCACCCCTCCAAATATACTTGGAAATTGCCCTCAAATACAAAGTAAAACAAAGCAAAAACGGTAAATTTCCTTCCAAACTATAAGGCTAACCTAATTGATTTTTTAAATGCAAATTTCCCTCCATGGATAAGCCCTCCAAAAATAAGCCCCTCAAAAAGGGCCTCTGAAAAATATAAGCCCCGGGCTTATTTTCGGAATTTTACGGTACTTTCCCGTGTTTTCTCCACCATTAAACCGCTTTTAGGCTTTTCTTGGGTTGTTCATGTACACGCACATTAAAATGTTTGTTACATGCCTTTACCTTAAGGAGTTATAATCTGAATAATCTAGCTCTACTGGATAAAAACTTAGAAACGGAAATGAAAAGTAGTCTCCTTTTACACAAATTTTTTTTCTGTAAATAGTGCTCAGTGCTAACATAGTTCTCTCCCTTCTTTAACTTTAGGAACAACCCAACACTGGGTAAGTTTATGGCTATTACTGAGTATTAACTTTGCTACTAATTATTTATTCTAGACCGAAAGCGTCATTACGATTGCGCGTTTGTTCACAGTTCAATTACATAATTTTCTATCCTCGAGTCCTCAGAGTGCAGCCTTTCATATAAATCTTGTATGTACTTCCAATTGGTCTCAACCAATATATAGGTCTATTGTTTTAGAATCTCAAAATTAATCTAACAGCTAAGTTACAACAAGCGCAATATAATGTAGTAAAGAATTGAATATTTAACATCAGTATAACATGGTTCCTTGTATATCAACAAATTAAGCATTGGTTTTGATGAGAAATTAAAAAGCAAAACTCACGAGATCGAATGCATGTAATCACTAACTTTGCAAAGGGTAATTGATATCCATTGATTTACACCAGACCTGATCAACACACAGTGTTTCATTTAAACGTGTTAGCTAATTCAATGTCGGTCACTGAAGCAAGTTAATGTGTACGATTTTTCTGAGGCCCTTAACATCACTATTGGTCAATAAAGAGCTCGTACATTCCTCATAATAGCTTCCAATATTTAGCTATGTACATGTTTTCTTAAGTGAATGCACAGATACTGTGGGTGTTCAACTACACAGTACACCTGTGCAAATCTGTTTTGATAAACATAAAGTATTTAAATTGAGTTGCTGAAAATAATATTATCTTATAACTAATTCAAATTAATTTGAATGCGTAAAGTTTCCTTTTTAAAACTGGGCATATTATGTTTGACACTTGCAAAGTCAATAACCAAATAACCGAAAGGTGTATAACTAATAAAAATTGTAACAATCTAGAAGTCTAGAGAGTGTGAAGAAAATTACCTCTAAGCTCAGAAAACTTACCTAAGAAGCATTTTCTAGCACTATGATGACAGGAAACACATCAGGGCTGTAACTGAGGGCCAGGGGGCTGGAGATTTTTCCCAGCTACTGAAATGGTGAACCCTGGCTAGTTCCATAGGAAACAAAGGGAAATAGAATCAAAAGAAACCGCCTAGCTGCTCAGTTCCCTGCCTACTAATATTATGGGTGGTTTAACCTTGTAAGGGACTTCATGTCCTATTGCTTTTCCAACTTGTATATGTTGTATATACTTAATATTAGCAATTTGGTTGTCCAAATGTCACATGACAGTCATGGTGCAGTTTTGAACTTTGGGCAATGTGGAAGCAAAAACAAATGTTTCAACATAACTTGCGGACGTGTTACATCATATACTTAAAATGCTATTTTGCACTTTATAAATAATAAATTATTATTATTATTATTATTATTATTATTATTATTATTATTATTATTATTATTATTATTATTATTATTATTACTACTACTTTCCAACTTGCACTGTTCATTTTTGCCTTCCAGATTTCAGCATTTGATGCAACATCCAATCACATCCTTGGAGGTAATTACAGCGTTTTAATACTTTTTTAACAAATAACACAGGTTCACTCATTCATATAAGCAAAAAATCAATTAAGGCATTTCTTTGGTGAACCCTCAACAATAATGTACCGGCAAAAATTTCAAACATGACTCCATTTAGCACCATGTAATGATTATAAGAATTGCATTACATGAGCTAGTCTTGCAGGAGACTAATAACATTTATACTGAAACAAATGGTCATACCATGTTTCCATGACACCAGTACAAGTTCTTAAATCTCCACAAAGAAAAACTACAAAGATGAACTTGCATCCGGTATGACTCAAACTGGTGTGATATTTTTTTACTGGTGTAGTGACCAGGTTAACAGAAACAGAGCTCAAAATGGGAACTGAATAAATTGCTTCCACCATGAATTAAAGTCATACTGACACAGTGTGAGCAGGTGCAGGCTCTCTGCTGAAATGGAACAGTGTGAGATGCTGCGAAACTGCCTACCCACCCCTCCCCTAACCCAACATTAACACCAATTTCTCACTAGGGACAAAATGTTCAGTTAGGGGGAGGGAGCTAGCTGGGCTGTTTTTTTTTTTCTTCAGAATTGTATACCGAAACAGTTTGTCAGTAATATTTTACTAACATCCTTGAACCTCAGTGGAGAATGACTCATATGTACACTTCAAATCCAAACCCAACCTAGTGGATCACAAAAGGTCTCATTTTATAAAAATTCTTTTTGCAGCTAGGAGATCATGTTCCTGTGGCATTAAGCATTGAGGAAACAAGGTATGATAAAAATTATGGCCCACAGCTAAAAGTGAGGTTAAGGGAGGAGGTCAATATTAAAAAACTTTCTGACATGAAAGTTACATATTTAGGCTTATAACCCATGCCCTGGACTGTAAATGTAAATTCATATCCAAATCACAGGCTTGGCAAATATTGCAGATTTTGTGACAGTTAGGGAAACAGAGTTTCAGGAACCGCTGAAACCATGCTTTGGATGTTTAGTTACCTGTTAATAGACCAACATGGTGACAAATTTTTAACGAGATTTAGATGTACGTTTAATAGATACATCATTTTGAATGTCCCTTGACCTTCACTCCAAAATGTTCACTATATCCTGGGTATTGGAGTGACAGTTCTCAATTGTACAGTGTATAATATGAATAAACCCGGCTATAGTTTTAATACGATTTTAAGTTCTTCATCGTTCACTTCAATTTTTCTTGCAGTACAGTCTATATTTTGTATATATACACATATATAAAAAAGAAGCAAATTTAGACATAATTCTTCATTGTGGTGTGCTTTCTTTCTTTCTCACCATTTTAAATTCTATGGAAAGAAAATGGTGTTCTTGATTTTTTTGGGGACACTGACCCAACTGTAACACCAAAGGTAGTGAGAGAATGTGAAAACCATTTTCAGAATTCCTTTCATGTCATAATTCAGATCAATTCAATACGAGATCATAACCCCTTAAAGGCCTCTAAAAGGTACTGCAACAACTCAAATGGCAGTTACTTCATGCTTAATCACCCTAAACAATCCACAAAGTTTAACCTGTAAGGTATGCAAGCACTTAGGTCATCCTAATAGGGGAGTACCAGGCCTGCGATGTTAGGACTCCAGTTATGGTAGCCAAATTGAAGAAACAAATAATGGAAAGCACTGTCAACCACCTTTCTTATTCAACGCACAATGTGAACACTACCAACTCCACGTTCTCTCACAAACTGTCAGAATCAAATCTTTAAAGTAAGCAACTTGTTAACTCTGGTGGGTTAACACAAGAATTAAGCAACAATTATCATTGTTTAAACAAAACACATGCATACTGAAAAGACGTCTAGGCTATGGAACTTAAATTTATTCCATAGACCAAGCAGGTTAATAATAATCAATGATCAAATGCTTTATAGGAGGGACTGGGCTGAGTTCAGATCTCAATACTTAGCAGGGCTTCTTGTCTTTTTTTTCTCTGTCTCTTTAATTTAGACCCCAGCAAGTGGAAGACTATTTTTTTGAACTGCTCTCCACTAATAATGAGATGGTAAGTCCTATATGTAGAGCTTAAAATAATTTTAAGCCTTTATAGTTCATAAGTCTACAATTAATTGCAGCCAATAAAACACTTCCTAATTTTGTTTCTGTTGGGTGACCTGTAAATAGGGGGGATAAAATTGAGAATGGTGGCCATTTTCTCTGAGAGCATCACAGAAATTTACCTTGTTTCAAGCAAGCTGCTTACCCCATTTTTAGGTTACTTGACATTACACAGTCATGTTCTTCATGATCATGTGGCATCACACAGTCATGTTCTCTTTGACTTTTGCTTCAAAACCATGTGATATCAAATCGGAATCTCAACCACGCTTCATTAATCTCTGATTACAACCACTTTATTTTTTTCTATCACGTATCATGCTTTGCACATCAGTATTGTATCTTTGTGTTGTATTATGAGAGAAAAGTGGGAAATAAGGGTTACCGGTAACCCTTTCCACTCACAAGGGTATCAAAACCCAAACTCCAAGAAAGTTCCAAATTACATTTTGCAAAATACCATTATGTTAGAGTAAATGTAAATGCCCCAATGAAGAGTTTTTGCTGTAACAAAAAAATTTCTGTAGTCTCAAAGTAAGTACAAACTTACCTTACATGCACGTTATCAACAATTCAGGTAAAGGGTTATAAATAAGTGATCAGTGCAGCTCTTAGAGTGCATGCTTGTGCATGGAAATAGTCATTTTTTTACTAGATGGTATACAGCTGTACAAATGACAGGATTTTATTTCTGTAATACTCCGATTCCAGAAAAAAACAGAAGTTGCATGGAAGTGAGGCTTAATAGCCCTCACAGCAAATTTGAAATAACTAACATGGCAGACAATCGAGTCAATCTTACTCTAGAGGACATTTCTGGTGCTAGCTTTAGTGAAGAAGGGATAGGAAAATTAACCATTGCTCAACTAAAATATTGGTTAAAATGCTGCCACATAAATCAAAATGGTAATAAAAAGGAACTGTTGGAAAGGTAGGTGTACATCATCCGACTTTGCATGATCGATCAGCTGTTTATTTTCAGCGAGCTACAACAGGGTTTCCCTCAATCTTTTTTGAAGGGGAGTCCTTAGGACTCCTTTAGCCTAAAGTTGCCAGTCCCAGAGGAAAAAGTAGGGGTCCAATGGTAAGCATTGTTTTATTATAAACTCAAAGAGAGCAATGTAATAAAATTAAATAAACATATATTTTTCCCATCAATTTCTGCTGTGTTTACTTTATTTGAAAAGGAATAAAGCACTTAAGGTATTTTTCACTAACTTGAACTTAGTCACGATAATACACTAACAATATGCTAATTAACGTTTGCAAGTAACCTCTTTAGGTTTAGCTGCATCTGTTCAGTAAGAAAGTAACATGACATGTCGTGTTCAACACTTTCCATTTTTGCCTTTCATTCATGTCTCTAAATGCACTTGCAAATGTATGAAAATCAACATTTTCAAATCTGGGTTCAGCTAGTCTGATCATCATTCTATTCAGCCATTCAGGATTGACACTGTTTCTCAGCTTGCTTTTGTTTGCGTTTATAAGTACAGAAAACCCTCTTTTACAAGGAGCACTTGATACTGGGATATTACAAGACTGACTAAAGCTAGTTGCACAAAATCAGGGTGGACATCTTTGTACTCTTGAATGAGACAGCTAGTAAACTGTTCAAAGTTCCCAGCTCTGTAACTGGGCGCTTGATGATTGAACTGAAGAAATTGGTTTTTACACCTATTTGAGTCAAGAACAGTTTCAAATTAAAGTGATGACAAAGTTTGTTGAGTTGTTCATCATCATGGTTTCCTAACTCTCTTGCACCATCTGCTACATGTAGTCTTCTAGGGTTCAAGACAACATCAAAACACTTCAGTAGCTCCAAGGTATTTCCTAGAAACCTGTTGTGTAGGTTGCTGGTAAGCTGATTCAGGTATCTCCTTCATACTGAGTTGAACCAGGCTCTTTGGTTGTTGTTTGTCAGTTATTTCCACTCCCTTGCACATATTCTTCCCAGTTAGTTATAGGTTAGACCTAGAATCAGTTGAAAGATTGAAACAGAATATACAAAGAGTAAATCCTGCTGTTCTATTTCCGAAAATGATCCCTGATGCAGGTAGTATCAAGTTACTTGGCACAATAGTTAGAGAAGTTGCGTATGGTTCTGCATTTCACATGCAACTCAAAGAGTTTGGAACAGGCATTCAAGATAACAATACTTTTATCTCCCCTAACTGTTCACTTTCAATTTCAAGTTGTGAAACAGAAGTTGGTGATATAGTTGAGGGAAGAGAGGATATGAAACATCATCAGGACACTGTATTTCAAATAATATCACCAGTGAAGGAACACATAGTGTCTCTGCAAGAAAGAAAGAATAAAAAGAAGCCATTTCAAGACTGAAGATGAAATTGCTGCTTGTAGAGTCTCAAACAAGAACACAGTCTGCTTGACAAGAATGGTATGAACACAAGTTTGGTAGAGTGACAGCTTCAGAGAGTCACAGGGTTGGATGCACTCATAGGGTAGGGACTTCCCCTTCTAAAATAATCAAAGAAGTCCTCTACAGCAACAACAACTACATTGTATGCAGTCACAGGCCATGAGAGATGACTCACAAAAATGAGCAGCTGGTGAGAGACAATAACATTGAAATGATGCATAAGCAGGGACACACAAAGGCCACAGTAACACCATGTGGTTTCTTGAACAAAAAGGAAAAGGATTTTTGGGTGCCTCTCCGGATGGTCTGATAACAGATCCAAGCAGGAAGGATCCACATGGAATCTTTGAAGCTAAGGATATATTATTGTCAAGCATTGTGAGGATCTGAAAGACTCTCTTATGGGGAATTCTACAGCTGTATATGCAGAACATTAGATTCTGGTGTACTACAAGTCAACAAGAATCACATGTACTTTTACCTAGTACAACAGCAGCAGCACATTCTTACATGTATGTTGTGAAAAGACTTTATCGTGTGCTTTCAATCCTGGAAAGTAATGAAGAATTCTTTTGCACAGAAGTTTCCTTCGAGCATGAATGGTAATAATAAATAAATATATCATATATGAGTTAACTTACTCCAGACTCAGAGATGGCCTACAGCTACTGTATGTAGGTATAGTTTTAACTGACCACATACAATCAACTTTCAGGAAATCCAGTATAAAATTATATATCTTCATCACTAATTGAAATTTTTTCCAGACCAAACATAGAAATTTTCTCCCTAGCTTTACATTCTTGCAATTCATCATGAAGGAGCCTTTCATTTTCCATCTTAATTTCCTCTACCCACTTTTCAAGAGTTGGTTGCTGACAACAACAGAGTCGTTCTGGAAATTTGCAGCTTTTTTTCTCTCTACACAGTGATTCTTCATTCACTTTAGTCCAAGGAAAAACCGATGGCACAGTTTCCAGTTTGAGGTCTCGTCTTACATGTAGACTAGTCAGACTATGTTTATAATCCATTGGTAAGAAGTGTTCTGAACAACAGAACTTGTTTCCTACAGCGGCAGAGAAGTCATCTCCTCTTTTCATTCAAATTTCCCACTTCTTTCTTTGTTGTGTGTCTGATAGAAACTCATGGAATGATACAAATGTACATGAAGGTCAGATCGATTGTCATAAATTGACCCAGTGAAGTAGCTTTAAATTTGCCCACAACTCAGCTTCCATTTGTTTTTCCCGTTGTTTGTACTGCTTGCAGGTTCTTGACCCTGACGAAAGCAAATTTTGTATGTAAACATGTGTCTAAACTGCTATTTGAAAGCTTGTAGTTGAAAATAAACAGCATTTATAAACAACTGATTGATCGCACAAAGCCGGATAATGTACACCTACATGTACCTTTCCAACAGTTCCTTTTTATCACCATTTTGATTTATACAGCAGCATTTTAACCAAAACTTTAGTTGAGCAACAGTCAATTTTCCTATCTCTTCTTCACTAGAGCTAGCACCACAAATGCCCTCTGGAGTAAGACTGACTTGATTATCTACCATGTTAGTGATTTCAAATTTGCTGCAAGGGGTATCAAGCCTCACTCAGGGTTTTCAACAGTTTTTGAAGTAGGAGTTGCGTTTATTTGAGTAGGAGTTGCAAGGCCCGGAGGGCCTTGCTCTCTAGGGGGGTCTGGGGGCATGCCCCCCCAGGAAATTTTGAATTTCTAGACTCTTGGAGACGCATTTTCCCGCATTTTGAGACGCAGAACTAGCAAATTTTAGATATCGAAAATACTGATAAATTTTGATGCTTTTAGTAACCACAATATTAGGGTACGCTTTAACCACAATCAGCGTTTTTATGTGGCATACTGTTATAAGTTAATATTTAATGTTAAGATTTGGATTTTAAGGCTTTAGTATGTTAGTCATTGTATAGGAATTTATTGTACCTGATGATTTTTTTTTACCGTGTATAAATAATGATTAAAGATTAGATTAAAGATTAAAGATTAGTACATAATTTGGGATGAAAAAAAGTAAAAGTGATTAAGAAACAGCAAAGGTAATTGAATTTTCAATAACCAACAAAAGCTACTTGTGTATACTTTGTTCATGTAGACCCATGTAGTTGGATAGCTGTTTGTCCAGTCTAGACAGAAGCATTTTTTCTGGACCTTCTCTTGATGCCTGGAAAAGGCTCAAAAACATACTAAAGCTATACACGAACTGTTTTAAACTCAAACAAAATTTACAATTTTGAATATCCTTATTACTTATCGATCACAAACACCGTTCAGTCCTACTACATCATTCAGTTGAAGTGAAATATGCAGAAATATGGTAGTATCTACAAGTCGAAACATGGAGATTCTAAATGTCTTCTGAGAAAAAGACTTTTAGTCAGAAAAGTCCCACTATCATCGTCATCATCCTCCCATCCACTGTCATGTGCTTCACTGTCGTCCAATTCGCCATGCTCTTCATCTAGGCAGAAGACTTTTGCTACCACTTCTTCTTGTTCTTTTCTCAATTTGAACTATTTCCTCTTCCGTTTGTGTACCGGCATCTGCTTGGGTAATCTTCAGGAAAACATTACATTATTACCTGCAGCATCCTTTTTCTTTTTCTTGTTTGTCACTGTCAGCGACCACATCTTCCGTAAACCACGCTGTCGCTTTTCTGCCATTTTACCGTGTTCTTGGAGACGAAATGTGGCGTTTTATATAGAGTGGCTTCAGAAACCGCTAACTACAATGTTCCCCGTAACTGAGACCCAGTCTTCGACTCGTCCTCAACGTTTACTCAACGTATTACGCAGAGAACGTATTTTAAAAGCAGACTCAAGCGATGTTTTGGCGAAATTCTCCGGAAAAATTTCAAGTTTGCTTGCTCGCAACAGCTTTGTGAACACTTACCACTTTTTATCAAAAGTTTTATTTATCATATAATTTACCTAAGGGAAAGTAGGCGTCGCAAATCAAAAAGTTGCCGTCGGATGCGACGGCCGACGGCTGATTTTGAAAACACTGTCACTTCCATGCAACTTCTGTCTTTTTCTGGAATCAGAGTATTGAACATCGCTGCTATAATTTTCCTGGTATAGATGTGGAGGTGTGGACTTAAAGTCATGCAAGACAATGTGCTTTTCGAAAAAAAAAAATCCTATAATGAGCAATACAATACAACGCAACTAGGAAAAATAGGATTCAGAACATTATTATAGGAATAAGAACATACAAGTCTAATGAATAATAATAAGTAACATTATACACATCTTCATGTTACAAAGTTACAGTATATGTTCAACGTCATAATAGTACCATTATAGCTCCAGCTAAGAAGATAGCATGAAGCGCGACATACATTGTAGCCCCTTTAAAGGGAACCTCCACTTCAACAAAAAGATAACTTTAAATCACAGGAAATAACTGTTACAGTCGAGTCAATCTAAAATATTTTTAAAGAAAGCGTTTGTATCCGAAAGAAATGACTTTTAGATTCGCCTATTTTTGTTTTCAAATTTTGCGGGCGTCGCCATCTTGAATAGTTGTGACGTGTAATGGTTGCCCTATTGTTATTAAACAAAAGCTCTTTGTGTCAGAACAATAGAGCAACCGTAACACGTCACAATTATTCAAGATGGCGGCGCCCGCGAAATTTGAAAGTGAAAATAAGCGATTTTAAAATTCACTTTTCCCGATATAAACACTTTTTTAAAGACAAATTTCGAACAAATTTGTTTATCAACATAATTTTATTCGATTTAAACTTATTCTGTAGTAAGAGTGGAGGTTCCCTTTAAGAGGGTCTGACCAGAGTTAAATGTACGTGTATCATACATGTACTTCTCTCTTAAATGTCTATAGGCAGTGGATCAGCTGTGACAGAGGAATCAGTGGCTATCATCAAATTTGTGTGATATTAACAACCCCAGTCAAAAGTTCTTCATCACAAAAATAGTTTAATTGTGTAACTTGTTTACTGTCAGTCACTGTAACATAATTTATTAATAAATACCAAAACATTTCAGCAGTAAGTAATGTTAAGATAAAATTACTAAATTAAAAGACATTATAGATCCACCATGATGTTGCTTAAGTAAGGTACATATCATGTTAATAAAGATATATGAGAATTTGTGTTGCACATATAAGAAATAAGTTTTGCCATTACAGGCAGGGCACATGAAAATGTCATCTACAGATCTTTCTGCCCTGCCTGTAAAGCAGAATATGTAGGAAAAATGGACAGGTATCTTGTAGAACATACGTGTACCAGAGGAAATTCAGCTATTCATCAACACATGAAAACTTGAAGTTTATGCTTAATCTACACAGTAACTTCCCTAAGACGTTGCTTAATGAAAAGAACATTATTTTATTAGTAATACATATATTTATCATGTACGTAAAATGTAAACATGCAGAAACAGTCTTTGTCAACACAACAATCCTAGCAATGAATGTCAACTTTGTCAAACTTGTCTTCTTTGGCTGTTTAATAATGCCTATATTTCTGTGATTGTATATTTAGTTCAGCAAGTTTGTAAAAATTTTTCATAGTTTTGAATTAAACCAGCATTTCAATCAACATTTATTTTCTCATAAGATTCCTCTTGTACCTAAATATTAAGGAGCAAGATATTCTTTGGCACTGTTTTCATCCTATATTTTCTACACCTCAAAAGTTTTCAGAGAATATTTAATTTTACAGTTTAAGGTTTCACAAAACATTTTGCAGATCTACTGCTGTAAATGTAGATATTTGGCTAAGACAGGTAAAACAAGAACCATGCACTGCAAAAGAAGGGGATCTGCCCATAAAGGTTCGTTTTTAATCTACAATGTACATGTAAACTTACCAGTCCTCTTCCACAGTTATCATACAATCAGTTCTAATTCCTGGCAAAATCCAATAACATGTCCATGTCATTATAACATTGGTCTCCACTGACCACTTTTCCTTATGAGCTAAAGAACAAAAACAAAACAGAACTGACAAGTCAGTGCTAACAATAATAATCCAGATTAATTTTTTTTGGCAAAATGTCCAACTAAAAATATTATGCCGATATACACCCAATGCAAAAATGGCTGACGGATTAATTTTTTTTTTTTTTTAATTAAAATTAGCCTAACTAGCCTCACTTGAGATAAATAGAAAACGTGGCTAGCTAGGCTAATTTAAATTCAAACAAAAGAATATTAATCCAGCAGCCATTTTTGCCTTGGTTCTATACAGGGTAGCTTGTGAGCAACATCTCTGTTAGGAGGATACAGGGCGGGGAATTCCTCTGCCCCTTGCCGATAGGTTGTACACTCTCCCGTGGCTCGCTTCACTTGCCACTTGAAATGGAGTCACATTAGGTCTTCGCAATGTCAACTACAACCTTGGAACTTGGTTGTGTCTGCAGCTAGAGGTGTACACCTGTGGGTAACTAATTTAAGGTAGCATGGGTTTTACGACAAGCATGACAGGTGTTGTCAGAAGCAATTCACCAAATTGTTGCACAAAGTTTATTGGCAACAAACGATGATCTTAAATTGAGCAGAAGAGAAAACTGTGGGTTAGGGTTGGCCATGTCAATCTTTCACCTGCCTCTTTCCATTGTGTGCACATACACTTCTTAGCAAAGCAAGCTCAGTGCTGTACGCTGCAGTGTAGCTGTTCACTTCACTTTAAAGACAACACAGATGCCTAGAATCCACCTCTTTATACAGACTTCAAGCAGCCCCATTTATTTGTTATATATATACGTACTAAAAAAATACATGTATTACCTGACTCAAAACTATAATAATGTATAATAATAAAAATACAAAATGTAATAATAATAACAATAATCAACAATTAATATAGTGGCTTTTTTTTGAGACATCCAAAGGCACCTTACAAACCACTCAAAATCTAAAAAGTAAAAGCTATCTAAAAAACATCATCGCAAAGTCCACAGTCACTAAAATAAAAAGATGATTTAATTAAAAGCTTTCTTAAAAAGTATTCATTAGTCTTTTCTTAAAAATGTTAACAGAAGAGCTTGATTTTATGTAAAAAGGCAGCGAATTCCAAAGTCTTGGTGCAAAAACCGAAAAGGATCTATATCTGTAAGTTCGAAGATTAAAAGAGGGCAAATTAAGCAACAGTTTCAAAGCAGATCACAAACTATGCAATGAAGAGTAAGGCTCTTGGAGACCACTTAAGTACTGAGGAGCCAAGCCTTGTATCGCCTAATACGAAAAAGCAACACTTTAAATTCAATACTCTGCTCAACATTCATTCATGTTTGCAGTTTGTTAACAAGGAATGAATACTAGCATTTTTTAAAGTCAGCATTTTAATCACAAGCATAAGTTGTGTGCACAAAACGGAGATGTGCAGAAATCAGTCTAACCAAAGCCTGCATGGTAAGCATTCCCATGTGAGCAAAGTACAAAATTTGTCAAGCAACAACAGCTTGGCATGGTGTGATTTTATTGATTGACAAGTGAGTAATTTGTCAAACAAATTTCGTTGAAGCATACCTTGTGAAAAACACCTGGATATCAAGCAACCAGAATTCACTCAAATCATCATGTTTTTACCAACGTTTTATCCGCAGACTAACAGACCTGCCAACCCCTGACCTTGCTTACCTTTTGGTCAGGTGCTGGAATCTCTTTACCGAGGTACCAGGTTGTTTCTTATTCAACAAGGTAACAATTCATTTCAGAATGATTTTTCAACAAAAACCGTGAGATTGGGATTCTTGTCGTGAGGCCGTGAGAAAAGATAAAAAGTCGTGAGACTCACGGCAGAATCGTAGGAGTTGACAATAGGTTTTGAGGTTAACGATTCCGTTGCTGTACTGCTGACTTATCATGAATTGGCAAGGCAATAATGTAAAGATTACTGTTTAATTTTTCGAGCAATCTGCTTTCACTAGAATATTAAAGGACGGAAGAGGAACAGGCTCTGCCAAAATGATTGTTATTTTGCCACTTACAAACATAACGATTGGCCAAGAACCATGAGCTTAGGTAAATGATATCACTGTCAATTCAAGATAGTTGCTGCGAATTCCCAAAATATCTGGGATGAAATAAACCGTGTTCAGGGTTTCCTCAGCGCATTGCACCTCGCTGTCGCGGCTTCGCCCACCGTACACACTTGTAGCTTTGCCGTAAACCATCAGGAATTAGGAAAGAAAAAAAGGCACCTCCGGCATTCAGGCTATTATACGAGCTGAAATCGGCAAAGTTTGCACGCCTATCCATAAAATTTAAAAGTGCATCTTCAACCACATAAGATTACGTTATTTAGAACTTACGGTCAAACAAAGTCGACATCCTACACACTCTCTTAGCTTCGGAGGCTGTTTCGGTTTCTGTCGAAGGTAGCTAATACTGTATCCGATGTGTCATTTCTCGAGACCTGGAGGAACTGACCTTTACACCACTGACCAGGCGGATGACAGGCGGATCACATTACCGACCTCGTTCCCAGGTTGACCGGAACGTTCCTTCTCTTTTTCTAGCCTGCGAAAACAGCCGTTTCTCCTCGCTCTTCGCCGCTAGGGACGGAAACGTCTGCAACTGATGACCTAAAAACTGTCAGGAATCCGGCAGAAGCGCTGATTGGTCGACAGAGTAGTTACATAGCTATTGTTTACGAAAGACAGACAAAAGGCCACAAAGGTCAAATATATGAAAGGCCATGAATCGCTAACAGTCAATGTAAGTGGAATATAGGCTTCTCTAGAAGAAGTATTTGAGTTTTGCTGGAGCTCGTTCGCAGACGAACACAACACTTTTCCAAAATCGACCAGGAGAAACGTGAAATTGACAAATTTGCATTTGGAACCAAATGACTACCGGATTTATTATGTAAACATTGATTTACGTCATCAGTATGGAATTTCTGCCGCTGAGTCGCAGACCTTCCTCCGCGCGAAACGTCTCCTGCGGCGTAAAGCGAGGAGAAACGGCTGTTTTCGCAGGCTACCTTTTACTTTCCGGAAACTTTTTGTAAATGATAACAATCCATGCTCAAACGGAAGTCGTGTGGACTTGACTGGCTTGAAAGTCGAAGAGTCGCACCAGTCTTCAAATTTGAAATCCTTGTTGAAACAACCCGGGCCTGGTTAGCCTGCGCCGCAGGCGTCGAAACGGGGATGGGGAGGAAGGGAAAAAGGGAGGGGAATTGGGGAGAGAGCTTCCCTTCCCTTTTCCCCGCTTTCGCGCTTTTCTCCCTCTCCCCGTCCCCCTCCCCTTTTTGCGCCTGCCACGCAGGCTAGGGCCCAATAGGCGCCTGTTACGCTTTTTTGGCAAAGACAAGACCCATTTTTTGCGGTCAAATATCTTTAAGCGGAGTGTTAGCTTAAAAATGACACTTAAGTTGAAAGGACAATCCTGATCTAGTACGAAAAACCTAGCACACACTATCAAATAAAACTACTAAGTATCTCAGTATCACATGAAATTTTCGCGACACTTTAATTTCGCGATTTTCGCGATTTTTTTGAAATCGCGAATAGAACGTGACGCGAAAATTAAACTCAGCGCACAAGGAACGATTCACGTCATGAAAGGATGGGAGAAAGCGGGAATTACGAGTGTTGTAACTGGGAGTAGAGTGCTTACCTCCCCTTCATACTTTTCAAGACATCACAAAAATAACTTGTGAGGTTTGTTTATCGTGGGTATCGTGGAACAATTGACTGTAAATAATTAATGTACAAGCATGAACTTCTTTAAAAGGGACAGTTACAGTTCGTTGAAAAGAAAAGTTTATACGCGCTCCCATAAAGCGCTCTCCTTCAAATAAGCGCTCCTCCTTTGAGCCGAAATTTTAAGTAAGCACTAGGGCGCTTATTCGAGGAAACACCGAAAATCACCGCATTTAAGAAAATTTGGTAATCTATCCATCCGAGAAAATTTGGTTATGACGTCAGCGTACGACCGAACGCTGACCGTACAGACTCTGGGGGAGGGGGAGGGAAGTCAGGCGTCAGCCCGTCGGGGGAGGAGTATGTTATAGCTGAGGTCAGGTGAAGTTTTTTTTGCATTTCAAACACCCCGCTCGTTTCGGCGGTAAATCACATGGCCACCCAGACTTTTAGAGAAAAAAAAAAACGAGTGTGTCTTTGCACTAAGTTTTAATGTCTACATTAACTTGGATAACAGGGAAAGAGCTAGAGCGAGAAATAAATAACAACGGAGACCAATTTCGTTGGAAGATAAACATGGAAATTATATAGCGGCAGTGAGAGTGTGGTGCACGTGCAAAGTTGTTTTTTGCTAATTAGAAATAAAAGTGTGCTGCACGTGCGAAGTTTTTTATGCTAATTAGAAAAAAGTGCGCTGCACGTGCAAAGTTTGTTTTTTCCTTATTAGATCTGTTGTTGTTGTTTTTTACTGTTCTCGTTCTCACCCCGTCTTTAGTAATTGTCTTTAGGATTACTCGATTTTATATTTTCTTTGAGGAAACTATAAGTATTAAAGAGAGCTTCGCTTTTAGCCCTGGGTAAATCTATTTAGTATATATACTAAAACAGTGGATAGTGTTTTTCGGGCACTCAGATTGGCTACTCAATAAGTGAATATCATGCACTATTCACTGATTCACCTCCAGTTCCACCGAGCGAGCGACGCCAAACTCGCGTAGGTTGCAAGCAAAATGCTTTGCCGGTTTGCTGCCGTAACAAACTAAGAAATTTCACAACTAATCAAGCAAGCTATTTCCGAAATACACGAAGAAGGTGACGAAGTTCGGTTTGGAAGTTTTAACAGGTAAAGCTTTGTCTTTTTGACTTGAATAGTTATCGATAAAACCGGTGAAAAAGGTTTTTGTTTACAAATACAAATTAAGCTTAAGTCTTGCGTTACTTTATTTAGTTGACTAAATAAATAAGCTTAAAACTAAATTTAATAATCTTTTTTACAGAATTATTTTAAATACAAACAGAATTCACAACTCCTTTTGAAGAAACTTCCCCGCAAGAGCTCAAAAAACGCCTTCAAAAGTTTTATTTGTCGCTAAGAAAAAGCGGTCATCATCGGTCATCGCGCGCCAAAATTGTAATCGTTGGCAACAGGAAATGAGTTAAAAATCATCATTTTGTGCTCAATTATCTCACTGTTTTAGTATATACTAAAACAATTATTCACGCAGACGTCCCTTTTCCGCGTGAAACAAAGGAAATAGGAGACGTCTGCACGTAGGATATAACCTAATACACAAAGAATTAAGCACCGGGAAATCAATACTAATATGGCTAGGTAGAAAGAAACTAACACGGTCACAAAAAACAACACTAATAATGCAAAACTGAACTAACATACGGAAAATCGTTGGTAAAACGGCGAAACTAAACTGCAGTGATTGGCCAACGGTAGCGTTGAACAACACCACTACAATAAGAACTACGGATATAAAGCGATAAGAAGACAAGGCTAAACTTTTACCATACGAACATACTGGCCTACGAAAAAGTGTAAAAAAAAACAAGGGCTGACAACGCTAAAATGTCTGAGCTGGCGTACGGAAAAGCGTACCAGAAGACGTGAGAAGCAGACACGCGTAGAGAACTAACGTAGATGGTAATGCTAATGATTAACTTCGCTTTTTATGGGCTGCCCGTGAGGGCAACGCCCAATCAAAAAAATAAGAAGCAACGTTCTTTCTGAGGTATGTCAAAAAAGACAAAATGACTGACGGAACTCCCAGAAGGCTCTGCGTGTCCCATTCCCCCTTCAATGGGGCCGATTTTTGCGGGGAGGGGACGGGTCATTTCAGGTCGTCGGGCAAACACATTTGGAGGTCGATTTGGAACGAACACAAAATTATTACGTGGAGTATTTGGCCCTCTATCTATGCAGAATGATTATCTAAATACAATAATTGATGATGTTGTTAGCCTATGCGGGAGCTGCAGAATCAATGCCCTTCCACAGTACCCAATTCTCTCCCTGCGTTTGAAAAGTCTTTCCTTACAAGAAAGGAATCACGGAGGAATATGCTACTTGTAGATCGCCCCGTCAAATAGAAACATATTCACTTGGATAGTTAAAAGGGCTTTAAATGCAATATCCCAAAGAAATAAAATTGAAACTTGCAGAAAATTACTGTCAAAAAAGTTTTTTTGTAACACCAAAATATACAACAATAATTTGTGGAGATTCCGGTTAGTCACGTTATCAGCCATGGTGTTTTTTTGCTATTAGAATTCCCTTTTTAACAAGCATATTATACAAGACCAAGAGCCATAATACGACAGGTCCTTTTATGGCTCTTGACAAGACCCAAGAGTTAAAAGGTTAAAAGGTTAAAGGCTTGTTTATAGTGGAAAGAGCACTTAGCTTGTCCAGCTAATTTACAGGCACTCCACTCAAATATTAGAAACAAATAATTCAAATACAACATAACAGGATTAAAAACCGCAAACTGGCAGGAGGCAACCAGTTGGCTATTTACAAGCGTGGCCGAGAATTTGAACTCGGGACGACCGAGCACAAATCCAGCAAGTGGCCAGAGCGGGACTCGAACCCGGGACCGCCGGATTGCGAGTCCGACGCGCTGACCACTCGGACACGCTGCCTCCTTAAAAGAGTGGGTGGGGCTTGCATTAATTTTTTTCCCGTTCTACCTTCTGCGCGATTTTTTCCTCTCCTACTTTTCTTGTGAACGAATTTATTTCGAGGTGGTATAACTTTGCGTTAATTTCCGGTCATAAAGGCGAAAAAAACCCTGGTTTTTGCCCGTGAAAACAGTTTGCATTTTAAACTCGCCAAACAGAAGACGAGGTGTTTTCATCGTACTTGCGGACTTTTCTGGCTTAATCAAGAAATTTTTCCTAGTGAAAACACAACTATTGACAGTACTAAATCAGTTGGGAAAAGACAATCCACATCATTAATTATTTTTCCAAGAACAGAACTGCAGGTGTTAATGAAAGTCCTACCCAGTTGTGGAAAAGTGTTTACTTAGACAGTGAATTACTAGAGAGGTCCAACGAGAGCTCTAACTCAGGGAATTACTGGCCACATCTGTAGAAGCAAGAATGAGGGTGCCTCCTAACACTGCTGTTTTGAGACCTACCACACCGGGACAAATATCTAGAGTTCGTACAGTGAGCGAGCGAGGAGCGCCAGACAACCGCCTTCCCCAGTCGCGCGTGTCTCGACTTCCACGCTTACATTGCGCTGGCCTTCGTTCACCAGCAAAACGCAAAAAACAACGCCTGGTATGCAGGCTAGTTGAAGAAAACCAATGCTCAAGCTACGGCATGACGTAGCCTTTGAGCAAGCGTAAGGCGCTCGCAGGCTGGTGGTCATGGGAAGTATGACGTATTTTTCTTTCACAACCAAGTGATCACTGCATATCACTAGCGGGCAGATAATCTTTCAATTGACAATGGCAGCTAAAGATTATGTACGCAGGTATGATAAAGTAATCTTTTGTGCTTGGCTTGATGGCTTATAATTCTTTCTCCTGTTGCATTTGTGGTATTTAGCAAGGGTGGCTTTGTTCACGATTACTGATTATAGCAAAACGATTTATATTAGATTCAGCAGGGAACTGATCAAAGGGGAGCAGCGTAACTATCAATCGACTCACACTACAAGAGACGTTAAGAGAAGAAGAAAATAGGATTCGCCCCGACATGACGTAGCCATGCCAAGGTACAGTCCTATGCATTGACACTTACACCTGAAAACAGCGAAGTGAGGCCAATAGGCAACAGCTCTCCACACTTGACAATACAATGAGCAGTGGATCTAATACATCACCGCAGTAAGTGTCAATTTAAACAACATCTATTACCAAAACTGTCAGTATTTCAACAAGATATAGGGCATTCTAAAAAGAGTTTGTTTTTTCAAAGAGGGCGACTTACTACTACTACAAATTTTGGTCAAACGTTAAAATGAGAGCATTTAGCCTTTGGGCCAGTCTGAACACGTCATATCCAGGAACTAGCCTGCAAAACAGGCGTTATTTTTATTTGCCCATGATTGGACTAAAGATTTATTAACCCATGGACGGAAGTTTGGGTCGCTGTATAAAAAGCAGTAAGAGGATCACTAGGCACAGGTGTGTTAAACATGTCGGCCAGATGTCAATTCATCTTTGCAGGTTGCCTGTTTAATCGTTGGTCAAATAAATGTGGCCTGGGTAAAATTATATTAGTGTGGAAGAAAGAGGACAGAGTGCAATATCGCTCAAAAGATTACATTTCAATTCCTCGATACTGATACCATAATATTGTACATATCATGTAGCGAATCTTGTCCACGGTAATGTACCATACAAACGCAAAGGTTCATGTCATCCTTCCACTGAGGATGTATCTGTTACTCCAGACAAGTCAAACTTCGTTTCCATCGTTGTCACAGCTCGATCTAGAGAATGTCGTAGATTTCAAGTGACTGAATAGTATTCTGTGCAGAGATAATCTCGCACCTTTAGGAAGTCTTTTGATGTACACGAGATATCGGCAAGAGCCGTTTTTTTTCTACTTTTTGTGATTTTATATATGTATAAAGATATTCAGCTTAAAATTAAGCCCTGTCACTTCATCTTGATTGGACGGACGACGCAAAGCAACCGTCTTTCCACGCATGCAGACTAAGTCACAATTGATCAGAAGAGTAGTTTGCCGGCCTGCATAAGCTGCCCAACACTCAGTGATTTAAAGAGAACAAAAGGGAGAAATGTCTTAAATAACCCGCTTCTGAGAGTGCGTTTTTATGTCTTTTGGTACAATAGCTGTAAAATACTTAAGTCAGTTGAAAGAGAGCTGAGAGATTTGTTCGTATAGGGATCGCGTGACCGTGGCCCCATGGAAAAGTTGAATAATGACTACTGAGCTATGAAAAGAATGCGATTACTAATGCCTTCTGGAAACAGACCTCTGCTTTTCAGAATGGATCATTTGTTCGTTCTGTGTTCACACTAAACCACAGTTTCCGTACTTAACTCATAAACGCCGCTGACAAAGGTCACTGAGATTGTTTAGACAGTTGCATTTAATATCTTGCGCCCAGTTGAAACTAGGGATATTGGCTGTGTCGTGTTAGTATGGTGTCTGAGCCAATTGGTTGAAAGTGACGAAGTATTACTGAAGATGTCTCTTAGAAAAGCATAGTTCCTTGCAACTTGTATTTTCAAGGCACTGAAAACCAAGGACGAACAATCAATTCGAAAACAGAGGAATTAGCAAATGTCGCAAATATTCAAAACACTTCTCGGAAATCGTTTAGTCAGAAGGGCATATGTAACACTTCAATAACGCAAACAGGAGTAGAAGGAGGCCGTTAGACTGCCATAATTGATAATTCGATGAATTTTTACCCAGACTACTTCCTTTTCACGTTGAGAGATTGTTTAATTACTTATTACTTCATAATTACTGCATCATTTAACAAAAACCCACTGTTTTAAATCACTGAACTAAGAACTGTGAAAAGGACAAATATATTATATTATTAACTATATATTAATATGTAAGAATACATGCCAAGATAACCCCTTTCTGATACATTTATTATCGGCTGCTTCTTTAGAAAAGTAACAAACTTGAACTTATCGCAAGTTACAAAAAGCCTACTGTCTTTGCACTGCCCTACAAACATGATGACAACAATGGCATAAACTGAAAGGAGTACTCGGCGTGAAAGATGAAAATTGGTCGTCAACCCCCTCGCGTCCACCTCCGTTGACTGTGCACTGGATAGTCAATTGGCCCTCCTTGGAGAGCAAGAGAGGCACTTTCTTCAGAGTTAGTCAGGGAATATTATGCCGTTAAACACTTGACTTATATCAAAGATCCACGAGTTGAACATATAAAGGCTAATTCAACAAGGAGAAGCATGGTAGGGTTCTCGAAGCCTTAGCGCACAAAAGATATCAATAAATCTCCACATTGACAACGTTAGTTCACCTTTGTTAAAACGCCTTGCTTCCAAACTGTGGAACGTGCAGCTATATACAACATCGAGGTACTGGGTAACTGCCATGTCTATTACCTTAAGACTCAATCACTAAATTAATTGCATGACGTTCGGCTCGGAGAAGGGACTTGATAGTGATGATGATAGTGGCACATTGGAAAGCACACTTACCCAGATTACATGAATTGTACTTGGACTAATCAAATGCATCACATGACTGTTATAATTCAGGCACCACAGTTTCAAACTCAGAGTTGCTTGATCAGTAAAATGTTGTTCCGATGGCTTCAGTCACGTGACGAGGTGTTACAAGTATCTGACGTGACAGCTATTTGAATTCCTCAGGGGTGACTCTGGTGGTCTTCGTCGCAAGCAGGTGATTTTGTCCAATCATAGAAGCGATATCTTAGACAGCACGAAAGACGCTGGAATGATATGAGTTTCAATACACCGACGGCTGAAATGGTTAAAAGCGTGTTCGACCTTTTCTTATCACATTGAGAGACATCAAGCAAAGATGATAGCCGCGATGCCAGAAGCTCATAAATATAAGCACAAAAGTGAGCTTTATATCGCATTGTGTATCAAAGATTTTTCTAATCTTGTGCTTTCCCTACGAATACGGAAAGACCCCTACATAACAAGCCCCCATGAAACGACACTCCCGGAAAACGAACTATATCCTTTGCCCCAGTTACAGTGAAATTTATGAAGCAGGACCCCGATGTATAAAGGAACCCCGTTATTACGAACACGTTTTCTCAGTCTCTTATCAGGGTAGGTCTGTATGAGGGAATCCAGCATTTCATTCACTCTATACCTTTTCTGTCGCGTGACGCATGCAGGTGAAAACATGACGGTTATTCCTTGACACGTGTTATTCCTGTTAAGGCTAATGAGTTGCGCGCTTTTCCTTTTTGGATCTTTTGTTTTCCCTGATTCGTAAATAACTGAAATAAAGCACTCCACTGATCGATGAGTAGCCCAATACCCTCTGTGCATTGATAGACTGATGTGATAACCAATATAAGACGATATAACGAGCAGCGTAGTAAAAGTGCACAAATTTCTAACTGATGATGAAAATAATAAACGAAGCCATAAAAGGGTTGCGAGATCGGTGAGATGTATGTCACTCCGATGAAACATTTCTATTTAGTGTCGTCCGAAAGAGTGAAGATTATTTGGCAAGGAAAGTACGGGATGGCTATGACAAAATTATAATGATGCTGCTGAAAGTTTCAAATTTTCATTTTCATGCATAATCGAAGATGCTAAATAACCAATGAAAGTTTCACTGGCTAGACCTACAAGTTTTCCCTCTTGCGTCTAAGTAAGAGTTATTTTATACCTACCTCTCCTTGCGGGAAATTAAGTCAGTTGATTCAGACTCTTAGCAATTTCATGAAATAAATGTAACAAAAAATATTCCTCTTAAAGGTTTCACACGACCTTTTCGCTTTCTATCTCTTTCTCAGAGCCTTCGTTACCCTTATTCAGCGGAAAGGACAACGCACGCTCTGGGAGAATCCAAAAGTACAAAATCCTGGTTCCGGGTTGGATTGCGCCTGCGTGGAGTTTCAAGTCGGGGTGCCATCGAACACTTTCATTGAACGCTTGAGGAGCTCTCGAGGAAAGTAATTGGTCTATATTTTGAGCATTAAGGCCTATAGCGACAAAACTTGAGTAAAATAATGACTCTCAAAAGTATATGCGATTCCGAGTAAAAGAAGATGTAAATAAGGTCACGTGACCTTTAACGGCCATTTTGCGAGAAAAAACTTAAATTAGAAATGGCACCATTTTATATTAACAGTCAATCAAAGAAGTTGCAACCAAACATGTCCCTAGATGAACGACTAAACGACATCTGTGCCCGTTATTGAAAGTGAAAATAAACGGAATTTCGTACTAGTACCCAGTCCCCTAATCAAACGATTTTCGAATTTCGTTCCTGTCTAAAAGATTAACTTAAAAGGCCCGGACACAGAAATGATGTACCCACTAGTCTCATAACTATGACAATAACTGCAACTTCCAGAAAGTAATTAAAAATGGTGCCATATTGCCAAATAGATTTTTGTGCTAAAAATAGCCTTAATAGGTCACGTGACAATTAGTGACTCCAGTCATCATTCAAAGTTATTAAATTTATACCCACGAAGTCTGTCCTTAAGTTATTTTCTGCTATATTGAAAGCTTAAGAATTTAGACCACCCCCCCCCCCCCGTTTTTGAGGAATTAAATAGAAGACCCATGCCTTAATTTTCTTGAGACGAGAGAAAAAAAGAGATTCTCGGAACTGTTTCATCCACTGCCTTTCTCTTAAGGTGACGTGAATATTGGACCCGTTAGCTTTGGGTTGTTTGTTTCCCATTTCAAACCAAGGATGGCTTCATTTGCAGCATCCAAATGTAGCCGTCACATTTGCCCGTTATTTTAAGCTGAGCAGTTCTTCCCGCCTAGCCCGGCCGGTAATTTCGACTATGGATCGACTTTGGAACGGCCTTGATTCAGACGCCGACTTTTCATGTACGAACCTAATGTTTTTAAAAATTATAACGTATAGATCTTTTTACCGATACGGCAGCCATATTGAATTAATTCGATTTAAGGAGTATTATAGGATACCCAGGGGGCACGAGCACATTTCGTTTGTATTTTCGAGCGCTTTTCGGGACATTTTTTCGTAAAGTTTTCTTAGTTTTCGAGCGCTTTTCGGGACATTTTTTCGTAAAGTTTTCTTAGAATAAGATTGTAATGGGAAAAAAGGTCCTTGAAAACCGCTGCATCACAGAATTGCCTTTTGGTGAATTATTTTATGGTTTTTGTTTGTTTGTTTGTTTGTTTTTTATCCATACCTTGCTGCACATGCTAACGTTTTTTTCTTTTCATTAACACGTTCTAAAGCAAGACGAGATGTTCTAAAACGAAAAAAATTGACATTTTCTCCTTATTTTTGCCAGAATTGGACATTAAACTGACAAAATTCTAAGGTTTTGGAATCTTTGTCAACCCATGAGCAATTTGGCAAAACCATCCAACTTCACGCAATTTTAACCAAACCCAGAGAGCTACTTAAAAAACGTCCAGTTTTAAAATTTCCCAAACTTTTACGTACATCAAAACTTGCGACTGAAAATCTGGAAAAAATCTAAGAAATTGCAGCAGTTGCCCTTATAACGTATAGCATTTAGTCAAAATCTGCACAAAACGTATAAAGATCGCCTTTTTCCCGGGAAATATACCGTGGAAGACCATATTTCTAATACTAAACTAGAAAAAGGCGATCATACATCCAAACACGGCACAAGGATCTTTTTTCCCATTACAATCTTTTTCTAAGAAAACTTTACGAAAAAATGTCCCGAGTTGCCTCAAGCCTCTGTTTCAAAGCGAGGGTAAGTGCAAAACCATTGATATGAAAATGATTTTTTATTCTCATGCATATAAATCTCATATTCACAACAAAGTTTTTGCACTTAACCTCGTTTTGAAAGTGAGGGTTTTTGGAACTCGGAAATGGCCTATTGTACTCCTTCATTCTCCTTCATTTGACTGGACCAAGACTTTATAAGCCAGTAATTTGAACGGCGTTCTATACCATTTTCTGTGTACCTGACGCTTTTATCTAATACCATTTATCGTAAACAATTTCAATAAGGCATATAGCGTAGACTGGAAAAACACTTATTTCCTTATATTGACCCACTAAGACTGAAGAGATCTGCCTAAAGACTGGTTTCATTAGGGACGAAGTCGGAGTAGTAAAACAGCGTTCCGATCCCGCTTACAACTCCGTTTCTTACATTCCGCTTATAATCTTGTGAAAACCAGAATGCTCGAGTCGGAAGCAGAAGCGGAAGAACTAAACCAATCACAAAGCGTGGGAATGTACATTGTCATTGGTTTATCCTTCCTCTTCTGCTTCCGACTCCGACAATCTGGTTTTCACTAGATCATAGACAGAACGTAATCGAAGGAGTCGTAAGCGGAGTCGGACGAAATGGAAATGTTCTGAAACGTTATGATTGTAGATTTATTTGCATGAGAATCTGACTAATTTATTGCTTTACGGGACATATTTGAAAACCGCTATTGTTCTAATTTCCCTCCGCCCTCATTAATATGCACGATTTGCCCGCCAAGAATCAGTGAACCGGAACTAGGAAAGTGACAGCGGCGGAAAATAGAACGTGCATAATTACGTTACAGCTCAGTGATTGTAAGTCACAGGGGGAGGGGGGGTTGAGTTTATTCCTCAAACACCATGAATTAACCAATGATATTTGCCGACCTTAAAGTAACTCGAAAACCTGTAAGACCGGTTAGAAACCACTTAAAAATAGCAAATGAACTTATCTTATTGAGATTCCTCCGCATTTTATTCATGAGATAAAGACAAAAGGCTATGACGTCATCGGCGTTGACGAATTGCGCACGAAAGTTAATTAAATCCACAAAAACGGGGTTAATTCCATCCCTACCATACTACTGATTGTTCTAAACTAATGACTGACTTAAAAGTAGTGTCCACAAACGGCATTACGGCATTAACCGCAGAAGGGAAAACGGCAAACATCAGATATGCTCATACGATTACAACGTATCCAACGACAGTCAATCAACAAATAGCTCTTCCTCAAGTTTTCATTTACGCTAATATATAGATTTAGCCAGGGCTGAAAGCGAAGCTCTCGGTAATATTTATAGTTACTCAAACAAAATGTAAATCGTGTAATACTAAACAGTGAATTAGCAAAAAGGCAACTTTGCACGTGCGGCACATTTTTTTGGTACATTTCTCTGCCTTTGTTTTGCACGACCTACAACGTCGAACTTCCAGAAACTTCCTAGTTACATGTTTTATGGGGGGAATGTCGTACGTGCTCTTGTTCAATTTTTTTCTTCACTGCAGCTCACTTTCACCTTGGTGGCCCCTAGCAAACAAATCGTCTCCTTTGTTTTTTATCTCTCGCTCTAGCTCTCTGTCGCCGTTTTTCTCGTTGAGCTTCGCTGGCCTGTCGCCTACTTTCTCTTTTTCTCTGTCTTTCTCTTCCTCTATATTCCAAATTTTTGGATATAACAATTAATCTAAGCTTAATACTTTAGATAACCTGGATACAGAAACCATTTCCGCTTTTCGTTTTAATCTTTATTGACTTTTTAGTCTCTGCTTCACAAGATGCGGGTGGATATGTGATTTCCCACCAAAATAACCTCGAGTTGTATTTGGGTTGCCATACCTATTAATTGAGTTATTTTACTTTGATATGCCTGAGGTACGGACGGACGAGCGGTTGGTCGAACGTACGGTCACGTGATTACCAAAATTTCTTGGAAGGGTAGATTACCACATTTTCTTAGGTATAGGGCTACTCTGACGCTTTCTCTGGCGGTTCTCTTTTCGCTCCCCACTTAAAATGGAGAGCTTGCTTGCAGGCTATTTAAAACACTCGTCGAAAACGGCAAACAACAAATGTCAAGCGCAAAAAATGACATGAATAAATGGTTACTTAACTATATTTGCCGCTTGCCGTAAACGTGTTGTTTAACCACTTTATTGCCTGCCACCTCCACCACCTATAATTTGGCTACCAGAGTAGAGGGAAAAAGGAAAACACAAACACGAAAGAAACATGCAAACTTGGATGAAATAGGCTGGTAGAGCAATGTAAAAATGGCTAATGAAAACGTTTACTTGTCTCTCGGCATGACTTCGTCTGTTACCGATCCCTGTTGACCATGCACTTCGTGTTCCACTGCAATGAACGAATCGCTAGTTATTTCAAGAAAATGTATGCGTGTATCAGCTTTACAGCACCGCCGCCAAAACTTTAATCGCGCCACCAAAATTTAATCGCGCAGCGACACAATACCGCCAGCCACCCAGGCTAAGGGTAACGCTAAATAGTAGACTGACAAACCTGCGGCCCTCATTATGCAACAGTTAACAATTACAAATAAAACCTAACTAAAACTAACCAAACATTTAAATGGGGGTAATATTACCACTGATACCATATTTACCTTTGTGGGTTTTTCTTCACTACGTCGTTCCCAGGGCTTTTTAGGGAAAAAGTCCTGGAAACGAGGTTGAAGAAGTACTCGGGCTTATTAAATTTGTTCTTTTGGTGGGCAAAATGACAGTTTTGATTATTCATAAAATGAATCAGTAGCCTGAAGGCTCCTGAACAAATACAAAGTTTAGAAATTTCCAAAAAATGTGACAGGAACAAAACTGCTCAAATGTGTAAAAGGCTAAATGCGTGAGTATACAGTTATATATGCAAACACATACAGTGCGCGTATTCTTTTCACTCTTCTTTGTTCAGACCTATTATTTGCTTTTATGTTTCAAGTGAACCTTTAGTGGCTAAATTCAGGCTGGGGCCTTACATTAAGGGCCTTTTAAAAGGACGTGAAAGGAGGGGACATATAAATTAGCGCCTGGGGACACTTCGAGATCGTTAAGTCCCTTTTAACTACTACTAGTCGCCGACGAAAAACTTTTCAAAAAAAGTCCAAACTTCTTTTTATAAAATAAAAGAGATTTCTTTTGAATGGTAACATCACAGGATTGCCCTCGAATAATCAAATTCTGAGTGTCAAATAATGTCTCTCAAACGTGGTCAAAAACTAGAAGGGTTGAGGGCGCTGCTCGTTTATTTTGTAGGAATGTGTTTTGTGCAGTACAGAAAGGTCGACGTCCGAGCACCTCGCAGTAAAGTTCTTCAGGCGGGTTCTTGATTGTAGAACAGTTACTGTAGGTCTTAGCATAGGCTTTTAGAACCTCTAAAAAACTTAAAGCCTGTTAGCATTTATTGTTGTTGCTTCTGAAAAATTTAGTGTAACACCTGCATAATTACACAACATGACTGAAAGGTTATGATGGAGATGATGATAAATGATAACTAACTATACCAACAGGCGAGGTTCCAGTGTTCGTTCAGTAATAATAATAATAATAATAATAATTAAAAATTTATAACGCGCCTTTTCCATGCAAATATGATCAAAAGCGGGTGACAACACGTAAATGTTAAAAGAAAATAAAAGCTAAAATGAGCAAAATAATTAAGGCTAAGAATAAACAACGCTAAAAATTAAATAAAGATAAAAAACACTAAATATATTACATAGTAGGTTAAAAAAAAAAAAAGCACACTGACGAACGGGCTTTCCGTTCTCTGTGCATTGTAATGCTTCCTAAATAAAAAAGAAAAATCAAACTCTGAGGGAAGTGAATTGATTTTTTTGTTTTTAGTAACGTTTAAAAAAAGAATAGCGGTTTGTTTCTAACTTTAAATAAAAGAGCCAAGTGCGATGAATTTGACATTTTGTAATAAAAAAAAATTAAAAGTAGGTTGAGTTTGATCGTCCGGCCGGGTGAACGTTGTCCTGAATAGGGCTGTTGTTGTTGACAGTGACTGACGTTTCGACAACCTGTGCGGTAGTCATCTTCAGAGTCAAAGATATACTCTTAAAAACAAAACCGTTGCGTTGATCTGTTATTTATTTTTCGTTGTGGCAGTTTTCTCCGCTGATTCCATTTACCCAGAAATTCTAGACGACGTTAAACATAACAATGCACACGCTCAGGATCTTACATCCGAAAAACTTTGAAACAAAATTTCGAATTTTCCGCCTCATAAAGAGTAGCATGGTGTCTCACTAATGCTCGCCAGAAGATTCAACAACTGTACTAAAAATCGAGGACGGGACGGGAACACAGGACAGTATATTAAGGTAGGTAAGTTTGTTATTTATCCACATTACACGGATGAGTACAAGACTCGTTTAAACGTGAACGTGCCAAATTACTATAAATCCAGTACAGTCGAACCTCTCTAATACGGACACCGAAGGAACAGAGCGAATAAGTGTTCATATTAGAGAGGTGTCCGTATAAAAGAGGTCACTATCATGCGTCACTTTTTAATGACTCCACTTACATTTTTAAGTGTTCAGTAGCTAAAACCAGGCTCACACTCGTCTTTAAACTGCATTTAAAGTTATTAATTCAAATTACAAAGACAGTGTCTTTTAGTAGCATACAACATTGTACGTCTCAGCTACAGACAAATTACTGTTGTAAGGCGAAACGAGTTATAGCCTCCGAGTACAGCGCATTGCTGCATGTAAAAAGTTGTAACACATAAAGCACAGTTTTGAAAGCGTCTTTCGCTATTTTCCACGTGCAGTAAACAGGAGCTAGAGTACAAAATGTAGTAGAAAAGATCTTTATGCTATCTGTGGTTATTCAGTGAAGCCTTCAAAAAGTTGGTTATGTTCCCCTGTACACCTTTCGCAATATCGTTGTTTGGTTTTCAGCGACTGGACTTTATATGACTTATATCAGCTTGCATAGCTCATCAGCCAGACAAGACGGGATTTACCCTGTGCAGATTCACCTGATCGGGATTCGGGATTCACCTGATCACCTCAGTTTCCGTAATAAAGAGGTTACGTTTACATATATATGACTTTACTCTCTAGGGCCGAGATTTAGTGTCCGTTGTCCGTATTAGAGAGAGTCCGTATTATAGAGGTTTTTTTCAAATAAAATATATGAGAATTTTGTCGGGACATTGGAAACTGTCCGTAAGAGAGAGGTGACCGTATTAGAGAAGTGTCCATACCGAGAGGTAAAGAAGAATGCGATATTATTTGAATTATTCTGGTACAAGGTTTTGGTCCACTGAAAATTACGTCACAACAATATAAACCCACACCAAAGAAAATCAAAGATGGTGCCAATTTATTATTTCGCGAGCTTATAATAGCAAACACGTATGCGTCAAGAATGCGCAGTCAGGTAAGTTATCGTTTTCAAATCAATTCATCGTATACGTGGGGACGGGCCGAAAACGATAGGAAAACGGAGAAAAAAATTGCGTTTTCAAACGAATACGGATACGTGTGGACAGGGCCTTAATTAGCAAAACAACAACTTTGCACGTGCAGCACACTTTTTTTGTACATTTCTTTGCCGTCACTCCACGATTACGACATCAAAATGCCTAACTCCACGTTTTATGGAGTAAACAAGTGACGATGAGATTTTCTCTCTCTTTCTGAATTTGGATATGATTCTAAGGAATTAAACTCAAGGAGAGTTCGCCTACATTTGAAAAAGTAAGTGGGTAGCAATTAATTTTTATCAAGATTAAAGGAACGCTAATTTCTTTTTGTAAGTGACTTTTTCGCCGCGGTCGCCGTCGTCGGGTCTTAAAGTTGATGTTACACGAGACGATTCGCAACGCCGATTTTTAGCTCAACAAAGCGTTGCAACATTGTTTCGACATTGTTTCGAATAGTTACAACATTGCTGTAACATTGCAACGCTATGTTGCACTAAAAATCGTCGTTGCGAATCGTCCCGAGTAACATCACCTCAGACCGGTCTCCATTCTTTTTCCTGAGGCAATCTCAGTTGTTCATTCGTGTGTGTGTGTGTATAGTAGTCTTATTAGGCGTAGTATCTCACGATTAAGGCTATGTTCACATTACACGGTATAGCTTTTCGTGCTGACACGATAAGTTATCCGCTAGAGTGTGAATACCTGATCCGATACTGATGTGATTATACACTTTAGAGATCCGCGCAGCGCAGCTTCGCTCCATCACAGAAAACACGCCAAAATCACCCTTCTCATGTGTGAACAGAAGCCGTATCCGGTATGGTTTTTGTGCCGGCACAAAGGCTATTCGGTATAATGTGACAATAGGCTTAATACGGACTTGAACATATCTGAACTAAAGTGTTACATTGTATCAATGTCAATCCATTACTAATGGCCTTATCTTGCTGAAAGGCACTAAAATAACATATTAAACAGTTAGAAGGAGTATTGAAATGCTTCTGACTTCAAAGCTCATGCTTGTATAATTGTTGGTTGATGTCTGGAACATTTTGTTCAATTTGCGCATCAGCAAGTCGAGTACCATGATGATTTTAGCCTAACTTGCATCCATCTTCTCCCCTAACGGACGCTTCTTTAAAACGGACACTGAATATGTTTACAACCTGATAGCTTTTGCGCTGGCACGAAAAACATACCGGATAGGGATTCTGTTCACACACCAGAACGGTTGTCACGCCTCGATTTCTGTGACAGAGCGATGCTGCATCGCGCCGATCTCTAAAGTAGAGAGTAACATATCAGATAGGTGTTCAGACTATACCGGATAGGTTTACGTGTCGGCATGAAAAGCTCTGCGGTCCGGTATACCGTGAACATAGTCCTAGCGTAGGTCCTTACTGTTTTTCATTCATTTCCGTCAACTCCCTGTACGGCGGATACCTGTCTGAGGCGATCACTTAGCACCACCCCCACTCCCTTAGTTTCCGTGGTAGAAACAGCTGGGGTGTACACAGAAACCTGTGAAGCTAAGAGTTCGCATGCGCTATCCGTTTCATTCCACTGAGAGACCGAATTCATACCGAACATGAGGTCGTTCCTTGGACGAGACATAAAGGTTGCATAAATTTAATATAAAGATTTAGCCAGGGCTAAAAGCGAAGCTCTGGATAATATTTATAGTTTGTTAAAAAGTATATAAAATCGTGTAATGCTAAGCGTCGAAGGCAACGCTCGAGAATGGTGAAAAACAACAATTGGTCTAATTAGCAACAAAATTAACTTTACACGTGCAGCAAACTTTTTTGTATACATTTCTTTGCCGTTGTTTTACACAACTACAACGTGAAACTTCCAGAAACTTCTTAGTTACACGTTTTATGGAGGAAATGTCGTGCGTGTTCTCGTTCCCTTTTTTTTCACTGCCACTCATTTTCTCCTTGCATTGGTGGCCGTTAGCATTTCCCATTTTGTCACCGCCGCTCCAAAATTTTCATGTTGTTCTTCCAACAAAAAAATATCTCCTTCGTTTTTTATCTCTCGCTCTAGACCTCTGTCGCCCATTTTCTCGTTTAGCTTCGCTGGCCTGCCGCCTACTTTCTCTTTTTCCCTGCCTTTCTCCTGCTCTATATTCCAAATTTGTGGACATGACAATTAATCTAAACTAAATACTTAAGACAACACGGATACATAAAAAATTTCCGCTTTCCGTTGATTGACTCTTTAGTTGGCTCTGCTTTACAAGACGCGGGTGGCTATGCGATTTCCCGCCAAAATAACCTCGAGTTGCATTTGAGTTGCCATATCTGTTGATTGAGTTATTTTAATTGGTATGCCTGTGGTGCGGACGGACGGTCGCTCGGGCGGGTGGTCGGTCGGTGGACGGTCACGTGATTACCAAATTTTCTCGGATGGGTAGATTACTTCATTTTCTTACCCATGGTGCTCCGCTAAGAGAGAGCGCCGCTAAAAGTGGACTTAGGGGAAAACTCATTCTACATTTGTCGGTATCGTTGCCAGTCCTCAAAAGTTGTCAACCTGTTATGGGCAATTTCAGACATGAGATAGTAAGAACTAGCCTCGTTTCCAGTCTGTATGTTTGTAAATGGTGTTCAGCAATGTGATTGTTGACGTCACCATTTCTCTTCGCTCATTTTTGTTCGGTCAGTCGCGTTGTTAAGGTTTCTCCCGATTTCACCAATGTAAGTAGCCTGGCAGTCGCAGCATTTGATCTTGTATACTACCCCCTGTCTGTCCTCCGGTTTGTCTTTGTCCTTGTCATTAGTAAGCAGTCGTCGTAATGAGGTTATCGGTTTGTGCGTAACACGTATATTGTAAGGTTGTGTAGTATACGTGCGATACAACCTTACAATATACGTGTCGCCTTTCGTGTGAAAAGGCTAAGAAGCGACATTTGCGATAGATTGTAGACTGAGACCTTATTCACGATACTCGCCATCTTTGCCCGCACCTGGTATTTCAGGGGGCAAACAAGTGATAAAATTGTGCAGTTCGAGTTTCGACAAGATCTACGTCATTATGCATCATCTTCATTCTATGTTACATTCCTTTCTCGGGTTAAGATGAACTCAACAAATTGGCCTGCTCCCAATGTATGGGTCTTCATAGCTTAATTGATAGAGCACTGCAGCACTAACTCAAAGGGGCTCGAATCCCGTTATAGTTAATTTTTCAATCGCTTAAATTGCGATTACCACTGCGACGATCATATCTTTATTTAAATTTATATTTCCGCAGTTCACATCATCTTCTTTCTACGATCTGCGTCATTACTGTTCGCTGTGATCGAGGACATCTACGGTCGCTACTGTATCAAGGTAAATAAATAAATAAATAAATAAATAAATAACAGTTATGATGACTTCTACCCGATTAATTTCCATTATAGTCTTAGCCTAAGTATCAGGCCTTCCTAAGGGGCCACGGGAGAGGAGAGTTTAGACGGGGGAGGGGAGAGGGGGATCTCTCCCTTTTTCGCTTAAATCTTTCCTTTTTTCTCCCAGAAACGCCTGACACTCAGGCTATTATAGTCTTTAAGATAATAGGCTCTTCATTTTCTGTTGTCTAAAATAAACAAACTCGACCGCGATTTCTTGTGTTGGCAGGTTTTATCACTTGTTTGCGCCATCAGAAACCACGTGACATTGCATCCCATCATCACTCCCCCCCCCCCCCCCCCCAAGTAGCGCGTTCAAAGATGGAGGCCAGAGGCTGTCGTTAACAAGGTCTTTTACAGCATTTTTCAAAGAGTCTTGCGAGTACCATGATCTCGATCTTAAGGAATGCTAGCCGGACTATAAACGGATTGGGTGCCATACTCGTGGCTTCGGCCTATGGCCGCGGACCTTGGAGAATCTCGACGCATTCGCCGCTTGCGAGAAGTAGCCTGAGTTACAGGGTTTCTTTGCTTGGTTTTTCTTTTCTTGGCGAAACCCTAGCGATACCCATATATAGTGATTTGGAGCGGGCAAACCAAGTTAAAGAACAAGAAGATACCCTGGCCTGTGCAAAGCAAGGGCTGTACACAGGCTACCCAAATCTTTGAGTTTCGGTGTACGGTGGGGCACTGGAAACTAATAAAGATGGCGGCGTGTAAACTCACCGTTTGGCTCCACTGTTTTGATTCACTGTAGCTTTTCGAAGGTTTGTGATGATTGTTTAGATGGCTTTTCTAGAAGCGATCTTAAGGAATGTCGAAAATAGTGTTCTAGTTTGTTTAAAAGTACTCGATATGTATTTACCAGCAGTCTTCATGGAGGAAAAGTGTCAAGGAATGACCAAGTCGGACCACGTGATAACGAACTGTACCATCATTTGTGAAGGTAAATGTAAGCTTAAGTTTTTATTTCTTAGCCTAAATAATCGTTTAAAAGATACATAAATACATTTTGACGGGTAAAAGTTTCGCACAAGTCCAAGCATTTATGATTTTAGTCATTCTCCGACTCTCGCTTCATGTATGTTGTGGTTCAATTACCTCTCAACTCAACTTAACCCAACTGCTTATTAATTATAATTAATTATAATTAATTATAATAACCTGGGGTAAAACTGAGCTACAGCTAACAGTGAAACCTTGATATAACGAGGGGACAATGGGCTGGTAAAATCTGTTGGCTATAACGATGTTTCGTTATATGGAGGGTTCTTTTCCATATATTTTACTCTTACTGGGGTAAAGAAAATAGTTCGTTACACTGAGGACTTTGTTATGTAGAGGTTCCCTGTAATTTTCGTGTTTCTTTTTTTTGTTGTTTATGAGGAATACATCCCCAGGGGCAGGTGGATGGGGGGGAGGCAGGGGGGGAGGTGGTGGTTATTTTGCAACAGGGATACTCAGTGGAAGAGGTTGGTAAAGGTGTGCTGCTGAGCCTTTAAACCTTGACTCTGGTTAAGACAATAATCATTCATTTCACTGTACCTGTTTAACAACAAGAGACATTATTTTACGAACACAATTCATTTTGTTTTTCATGGAATTAAGTATATTTTAAACTAACATCATGGAATTAGATTGTTTAGGACAAAATAATGTAGACCTTTTTTGCCAACCTTCACAATCTTTAAAACACTTCTGGTCCAAAAAGTCATCTTGTTTAGTGGTACATAGCCGTTTAGGCTGTACTATTCCCTGGGGAATACATTTTCTATTATTGGGAGGCCAGAACTAAATAAAGCAAAATATGTGCATAATACATGTCTAAAAATAATTATGTATACATGCGTCTGGCTCTATGGCTACATGCATCTGATGTAACACATACATTGAGACATACGGTCTGCTTGAAATGTGCCAGTAAACCTTTAGACTCATACGTACAATGTATGTGTTAGTATAAAAAACAATGATTGGATGAGGTTGAGTATGATCCTAAAAATAATATTATGGAGTTCAAGGAAGGTGTTAATTGGCTTCGGTAGATAACACCCTCCTCCAATAAATGTTTTATTATTCATTCAAAATGTTTCCTGGTTTAAAAACAAGCATGCCTGCCACACTCGATGGCTTTAAAGTTGTGGTCTTCATTTGTCTGTCTCATGACAAGTTGAGATGGTATTTAAAAGGGATGCTTAGTCATGCAGATACAACTGTATTTTCCAAATAGCGGAAGTCATCTGTCAAATTGTAGTCTTGCTGTTCTTGCCAAGATTTTAGGCAGTAGTTTGATTATTTCTTCTTGGTGAAACATCTGAAATGTTCTGCCATTTTGTAATGCTCTACGGTCCTCTATCTTTTCCCAGGGCTTCACAGTTTTTAGACCATTTTTGTGGCGATTATGTTGTACAACTGATGTCATTTTCTACATAATATTTTTGGAAACTTTTTTCCAAATTTGGTCAATGCTACATGTAGCTGGTTATGAAGAATTAGCTGTGGGATTTAAGCCACTCAAAAGTGGAGAGCACCTAACTGCCAGATCAGAATAATAATTACAGGGTTACATATCACTAGGGATATGTGTTTCCCAGGTGGGGGAACACATATCACTAGGGATATCTGTTTCCCAGGTAGGGGAACACATATCACTAGGGATCTGTGTTTCCCATTTGGGGGAACACATATCACTAGGGATATGTGTTTCCCAGGTATGGGAACACATATCCTTAGAGAAATGTTTTTCTTAGGTGGGGGAACACATATCACTAGGGATAAGTGTTTCCCAAGTAGGGGAACACATATCACTAGGGATATGTGTTTCCCTGGTAGGGGAACACATATCACTAGGGATGTGTTTCCCAGGTGGGAGAACACATATCGCTAGGGATATGTGTTTCCCAGGTGGGGGAACACATATCACTAGGGATATGTGTTTCCCAGGTGGGGGAACACATATCACTAGGGATATGTGTTTCCCAGGTGAAGAAACAAATCACTAGGGATATGTGTTTCCCAGGTGAAGAAACAAATCACTAGGGATATGTGTTTCCCAGGTGGGGGAACACATATCACTAGGGATATGTGTTTCCCAGGTAGGGGAACACATATCACTAGGGATATGTGTTTCCCAGGTGGGGGAACACGTATTACTAGGGATATGTGTTTCCCAGGTGGGGGAACACATATCACTAGGGATATGTGTTTCCCACGTGGGGGAACACAGATCACTAGGGATATGTGTTTCCCACGTGGGGGAACACAGATCACTAGGGATATGTGTTTCCCAGGTAGGGGAACACATATCACTAGGGATGTGTGTTTCCCAGGTGGGGGAACACATATCACTAGGGATATGTGTTTCCCAGGTGGGGGAACACATATCACTAGGGATATGTGTTTCCCAGGTGAAGAAACAAATCACTAGGGATATGTGTTTCCCAGGTGAAGAAACAAATCACTAGGGATATGTGTTTCCCAGGTGGGGGAACACATATCACTAGGGATATGTGTTTCCCAGGTAGGGGAACACATATCACTAGGGATATGTGTTTCCCAGGTGGGGGAACACGTATTACTAGGGATATGTGTTTCCCAGGTGGGGGAACACATATCACTAGGGATATGTGTTTCCCACGTGGGGGAACACAGATCACTAGGGATATGTGTTTCCCAGGTAGGGGAACACATATCACTAGGGATGTGTGTTTCCCAGGTGGGGGAACACATATCACTAGGGATATGTGTTTCCCAGGTGGGGGAACACGTATTACTAGGGATATGTGTTTCCCAGGTGGGGGAACACATATCACTAGGGATATGTGTTTCCCACGTGGGGGAACACAGATCACTAGGGATATGTGTTTCCCACGTGGGGGAACACAGATCACTAGGGATATGTGTTTCCCAGGTGGGGGAACACATATCACTAGGGATATGTGTTTCCCAGGTGGGGGAACACATATCACTAGGGATGTGTGTTTCCCAGGTGGGGGAATACATATCACTAGGAATACGTGTTTTCCAGGTGGGGGAACACATATCACTAGGGATATGTCTTTCCCAGGTGGGGGAACACAAAACACTAGGGATATGTGTTTCCCAGGTGGGGGAACACATATCACTAGGGATATGTGTTTCCCAGGTAGGGAAACACATATCACTAGGGATCTGTGTTTCCCATTTGGGGGAACACATATCACTAGGGATATGTGTTTCCCAGGTATGGGAACACATATCCTTAGAGAAATGTTTTTCTTAGGTGGGGGAACACATATCACTAGGGATATGCGTTTCCCAGGTGGGGGAACACATATCACTAGGGATACGTGTTTCCCAGGTGGGGGAACACATATCACTAGGAATATGTGTTTTTCTTTTAGGAGAACCCATATCACTAGGGATATGTTTTTCCCAGGTGGGGGAAACACATATCACTAAGGATATGTGTTTCCCAGGTGGGGGAACACATATCACTAGGGATATGTGTTTCCCTTCTAGGAGAACACATATCACTAGGGATATGTGTTTTCCATTTGGGGGAACACATATCACTAGGGATATGTGTTTCCCTTTTAGGGGAACACATATTGCTAGGGATATGTGTTTCCCAGGTGGGGGAACACATATCACTAGGGATATGTGTTTCCCATGTAGGGGAACACATATCACTAGGGATCTGTGTTTCCCAGGTGGGGGAACACATATCACTAAGGATATGTGTTTCCCAGGTGGGGGAACACATATCACTAGGGGTTTGTGTTTCCCAGGTGTTTTCCAGGTATGGGAACACATATCACTAGGGATATGTGTTTCCCTTTTAGGGGAACACATATCACTAGGGATATGTGTTTCCCAGGTAGGGGAACACATATCACTAGGGATATGTGTTTCCCTTCTAGGAGAACACATATCACTAGGGATATGTGTTTCCCAGGTAGGGGAACACATATCACTAGGGATATGTGTTTCCCTTTTAGGGGAACACATATCACTAGGAATATGTGTTTTTCTTTTAGGAGAACCCATATCACTAGGGATATGTTTTTCCCAGGTGGGGGAAACACATATCACTAAGGATATGTGTTTCCCAGGTGGGGGAACACATATCACTAGGGATATGTGTTTCCCTTCTAGGAGAACACATATCACTAAGGATATGTGTTTTCCATTTGGGGGAACACATATCACTAGGGATATGTGTTTCCCTTTTAGGGGAACACATATTGCTAGGGATATGTGTTTCCCAGGTGGGGGAACACATATCACTAGGGATATGTGTTTCCCAGGTAGGGGAACACATATTACCAGGGATATGTGTTTCCCAGGTAGGGGAACGCATATCACTAGTGATATGTGTTTCCCAGGTGGGGGAACACATATCACTAGGGATATGTGTTTCCCAGGTGGAGGAACACATATCACTAGGGATATGTGTTTCCCAGGTAGGGGAACACATATCACTAGGGAGATGTGTTTCCCAGGTAGGGAAACACATATGACTAGGGATACATGTTTCCCAGATGGGGGAACACATATCACTAAGGATATGTGTTTTCCGGACAGGGGAACATAATCACAAAGGGTATGTGTTCCCCAGGCCCCGGTTGTTCAAACGTTGGATAGCACTATCCACTGGATAAATCTCTATCCAGTGGATAACGCAATTGGTTTCCCAAATACTTATCCGCTGGATAGTGATTTATCCAGTGGATAGTGCTATCCAATGTTTGAACAACCGGGGCCAGGTAGATAAGGTGCTTTACAAAAAAGAACATATAGATCATGATTAAAACAATTTCGTTTTCTCGTTTTATTTTACAAATTTTTTAATCCTCCATTTTTTGTGCTTGTTTTCAATGATTTACAGGTGGCAAAAACCTTATAGTAGCTAGTGATTGCGGCAGTTGCCGGCGCATTTTGAGAACCCTGATTAATATGGTAAAATTATTTGGCAGGATAAATGAAACACAAAGTACATGTACAGTGGAGTCCGTTGTATTTGAAACACTTCTCTGAAGTGCATGAGATAGAATCATATGTTTAAATAATATTATTGTTGCACATACATTTTAATTGGGGTGGAGAATAGATTATTTTGTTTTTAATTGTTATGACTCATATGACGTGAAATAATTTTTGTAAGTCAAGTTTCAGCAATAAATTCCTTTGAACAACAAAGACCATCTATATCAGAAGTTGAACCTTATCAGCACATGCTTGAAGGCAAAATTCATTTTTCTTGTGGAGACCAAATGGGTATTTGGTATTCACATTATTAAAGTTTTCATATGACATTGATTCTTTAAGAATAAAAGGATTATTATTTATTCAAAAGATTTCCCTGTTTCTGATTGGCTCAAATCCCAAGGCTAATTCTTTAAAACCAGCTAGCATGGACCAAATTTGAAAGACATCTACAATAATTATGTCAATAATGCAGCATAAATGCCAGTAAAATGGATATCAACCAAGAAGTGGTTAAACATTTGAGTCACTTTTTAGTCCTACTTGAAGATATAATCTTTTAGTCCTTTTACATTACCACGAATCATTTCCCTGCCGGCACAGCACATGCTTCACAATTGAAAGGGATATTGAATTTCACTGCCCTTTTTAATTTGATTTCAATTATTGCCTTTCGATTTCAATTATGTAAATGTTTCTTAATTCTTATAACATAGTGCATAATAGAAACAACATGCAACCCTAAACCCTCAATTTGAGAATAGTAGCAGGCACAGGAGGATTCACAGTCACTTGATCATTTATCACCATGTTTGAGAACCTGACAAAGAGCGTGTCTGTCACACATGTTTTGCTTTCTTTGGAAATTCTCAAGGGGAGTTGAAGGACAGCATTTTTACCAGGCAACACAAAATGGCGCACGAACTGCTATCTTCTTTGCTCATCAACCAAAAACGCACATTTTACCGGTCAAAAATCTGCGTTACAACATTCACTGTTTTGATGTTATGCTAATTTTTCCAAAATAATGCGCACTATACATACCTCCATGACTAGTAGATTTTAGTTTGAATTTATCACCTCTTTTGAATTTAAAACATTGACAATACTCACACTGAAATGTACTAGTCATGGATATATATATCGTCCGCATTAAATTGGAAAAATGGGCATAATGTCAAAACAGTGAGTGCTGTAGTGCGGATTTTTGACCGGTTCGAAGGATAGGTTTGTCTTGAAATTTCAAGGTGTTGCAGTGAATCAGTCTTAATGAAAGTTTCAGACATTATTATATACATTATGAAGATTATGTGAAGAGATTCTAAAAAAATTAGTTCGAGTCGTTTCTGAGATATACAAAAAAGCGCTAAAAGTCCAAATTTTGAATGAAGTTGCACTTAGACAGGTGGTGAGAAAACAGGTTAGTTTTTAAGATCGCAAGAACAAAAATACACCAAAATTTCCCAGCATTGAAATACGATATAAAGCAGCATTCTGACACTACTTAAGAATAATTTGAGTCATTTACAACGGTTTTTTCTTTATATTATATCATGGCTATTGAAAATTTAAGGTTTGAAATATATTTTCGCTTTAGTCAAATTCAAACATACAGAATTTTTTACTTCTTTCGGAGATTGTTTGCTAAACACCAAACTTCAAGTTCCTAGTGTTGGATTTTCAGTAGCAGGTCTAGATCGCACAAAATTAGGCGTTTATCAATTTCAAAGTTTTTTGTTTATTGTTGTCATAGTAATATCGATTTTACTAAAACCTACATTTTGACAAATTTCAATCTATAGCCAATCATTGGTGAAAATTTTATAGTGATCAGACGAGGAGAAGACCACTTTTAGAGCGAATGAAAAATATTGGTATAGCGTCTGAAAAACTATGAAGAGTTCCGGATTCTGATTTTACAATATAATGAGTCACTGAGGGCACCCTGGAAAAGGTGTGCAAAAATCGAACCAAAATCGAAACGTGGAAGCAAAGAATCGTGAATAGAATCAAAGGTCATAATCGCGACTAATTGAGAATCAGATTAATCATTACACCACTAGTGGATAGTGAGTAGAAATACGATTGCTTAGGATACTAGTTGAATATTTCTGCATAATTGACAAGTGAAAACAGCCGTAGTTCACCATCAATCAGTGTAGCATGAGTGGCAGGCATTCGAATGGGAAAGGAAAAGGAGATATCGGGTGCAGAGGAATGTACACACGGGAGAAGGGAAGGGAGAGGAACACCTGCAGCGGGGGTGGCGGGGGTGGTAAGCAACAAGATCTAGGAACCAAAAGTCACTTCTTCCAGAGCTGTCATTAAGAGGTGGGGCCGGGGTTTTTCCCCAGATGAAACAGAAGAAAAATGTACCCAAAAGAAATCCTTAGTTGTCTGATTCCCCACCTACTTAATTTTACCCGGAAACCTGAAATCTTAGTGACGTTCCTGTACTTCCCCAATAAAAAGCAGTTTACTAATAATACTGCTAGCTGCTTTTCATTAGCAAAAATGCAAAATAATAATAATTTATAACTAGAAGTAATCAGGGATTAATAAGTGCGTTTGAACATTGGTCATCGGTCGATAACACATGCCATATTCACTTCTCTGTAGATAGAATAATGCACTTTCTGTATGCAACAGAAGCTGTAGACAAGTTCTTGATCAATGTGTTAGACCTATTCAAAAAATGTTGCATTTACTGTGGAGGCTATGATGTATTTGCTGTAGTTGAACCAACCTAAAATCGAGATCCTTTCTGCTAAATGCTCGTGCCCAGCGTTCAGTTTAGTTTGTGTTCTTCTAATGTCGAAAGCAATAATAATAACATATCAAACTGAACAGTCACCATTTCCACGATAAAAAATAATGGAAGCGTTGCTGCATATTGCAAAGTTTACAGAATGTGTCACTGAAGTAACAGATTCTTGAACTAAACATCAAGGAGCTCATCGATGGTAGACACAATATGTGTAATTTGAAATAATAGATTATCCAATTTGTATAGAAACCTGGTCTTATTGAACAGAATTTTACATGGCTTTGTCATTTTAATTCCTTCAACAGCTGTTGGATGTTTCAGCAAACATTTCTTTGTAACACCACAAGTCAATCAATGAGAAGAGAAAAAGGCAAACATAACAAGTAAGTTATTCATTCAGGGTTTGTAGAGGTCATGGAAAGCCTGGAAAGTCATGGAATTGAAAAATTTTATTTTCCAGGCCTGGAAAGTCATGGAATTTAATTGTCAGTCCTTAAAATTAAAAGTCATGGAAAATTAAAGTTTTGTTTGGTAATTTAGTTACTGCAGATGACAAAGCGAGGACAATGTAAGATAGAGAGGAGTAATATTATTAAACAGTGCAAACGGCACCCATTTTGGTGGATCCCAGAGTTTGTGTCTGTTGAACTGTTCAAAAAATACCCCAAAAGAAGGGAAATTTTGAAAATTTTTGAAAGTGACAACTAACCCTAAGGTCTTGGAAAACTTGAAAAGGTCATTGAAAAAGTCATGGAAAGTCATGGAACTTGAAGAGCTCAAAGGAGTACAAACCCTTTTCATTCCACATTAGGGAATTAATTTGTTGAAATTACACAGCTCCTGTGTTGAACTCTCTGCAAGCTGTACGTCCTTGCAGCAAATTTTCTATGTTCTCTCTACCTACTGGGAATAAGTCCAGCTAGCTGTAATCATTTGTTTGTGTAAAACCACCCACCTTCATTTTGATTAGACTGCAAAAACAGTCCGTATTTTTGCGTATTCAAGTACGTGCAAGCAGTCAAACAAAAGGTCTGGAATGAGGCGGAAAACAGAGAGAGAGACTAGGGAGAGACACTAAAAATTTTTTTCTCTCACCCAACACGCCCTATGGGCGTGTGAGGCTAGCGTGCTTTGCGCTCGTAAGACTCTTACACCATGCTTTACCGATTTCTTTACTGATTTTGAGAAAACAACCGACTTTTTTGCAGTCTACATTTTGATTGTCTTGACTGCTTCATTTTCTCTCATATGGACTGACAGTGGGATCAGTTATTCAGTCAATCAACAAGTTGATTATATCATTTAATCATTGGTAAGTCTCTGGACAGAAGAGTCAGTCAGTCAATCAACAAGTGATAAATCATTCAGTTAGTCAGTCAGTTGACAGACATTAGAGTCAGTTATTCAGTCAATCAACCAGCCATAAATCATTTGGTCAGTTGGTCAGTACCGGGACAGTAGAATCAGCTAGTTAGTCAATCAACCAGCAATAAATCATTCAGTCAGTTGGTAAGTCTCCGGATAGTAGAGTCAGTTACTTGGTCAATTATTGACTGAATTATTTATGTTTGATTCATTGACTGACTAACTGACTCTATTGTGTAAAATACTGAGTACTAAAATTCTGTGTGACTGACTCTACTGTCCAAGGGCTGACCAACACACTAAATGATTTAAAAGTGTATCTCTGGCTGATTGACTGAATATCTGACTCTACTGTCCAACTGACTGAGTGATTTGTTGCTGAATAATTGACTTCAATTGATTGACTAAATGGCTTACTGGGTAAGACGTCGACTCACTAAAATATAGTACTGTTCAAAAGTAAGTTGACACTCAATTCTTGATCCTCACGAGAATTGATTCTTGATTGTTGTTTCTCCATTCTCAATTCTCAATTCCTGCGTGACTCATCAAACCAGAATGGCCTTTGTTTATAACCGATTATAAAGGGTTTTGTTTCAAGTAATTTGCTCTCTACTCTTGATACTCGATTGTGGCGAGGATCTAACAACCTTCATTCAAGTTTTGAGCAATCTTCTACATGTAACTTCTCTCATGTCAAAAGAATGTTCCTACTCTATAACATCTGTTCTGAAAATAACTGGTGAGCTTCATTGAATATTTTAAACTTTTGTTCCAGATCAGATGCCACAGAAAGACTGGACAAGGAGGACCTTCATGTGCCAAGAGCCTCTGTTATCTTCAGTAATGTAAGTGCTGTATGTTTTGTGTTCTAATCCAGCTCTTAAGTAAAGCAGATAAAGAGAACTGTTTAGTTTAAGGTTTCATAAAGAGACTGACTGATCAACTGATTTTCTTAAAAATTTGCTTAGTATACTTCTAACTATTCAACTAACCATTTTGACTGACTGACTGAGCAACTTACACTACCAAGACACTGAATAATTGAGCAACTGACTGACTGTGCAATTTGGTACCTGACCTGCTGACAGAATGACTGATTGAGCAACTGACTGACTGTGCGCTTTGGTACCTGACTGACTGACAGAATGACTGATTGAACAATTGACTGACTGACTGTGCAGTTGGGCACCTGACTGGCTGACAGAATAACTGACTGACCGAAGTTTCATTTCACCCTAACAATTTAACAAACAAATACGATGTAATTGGGCACGTCCCTAAGCTTATGGCAAGATGGTTAATGGTGTTTTTAAAGAGACCTTCAATTTTTGCCAGGGTCATTATTAAAGGAAATTGTGTTAATGGAGGAGCTGGTTATGGTTTAGAAGTGCCTTGTGAATATCATTTTGAAGGGGACAATTTTTCATGCAATTGCTTTAAAGAGAACCTAGTTAAAGATCAATTTGATGTTCAATGTTGACACTACAGTTAAAAATAACCGCACGTCACTTTTCAGACAGTTGATTTCGGGCTATTTGTGGAAACAAGTTACACTTGAGATTTTAACTTTGCTGTACTTGACTCCCAGAATGTATTTTTTGTAAGCAAAGTGACAGCTTAATACAGGTGAAAAGAATAAAATCAGCACTTTGGGACCTTAGAAAGGGTGACCGCATCCGCTTAATAGAGGTGACTGTTTAATGGAGGTCAAATTTACAGTAAATAAGGGAAGTGATTTCTGGGACTTTGATAGGTGACCGCTTAATACAGGTTTGACTGTATGTGACTGACTCTACTGTCCAAAGACTCACCAACACACTAAATGATTTACAAATGTATTTCTGGCTGATTGACTGAATAACTGACTGTACTGTCCCATGACTGACTAACTGACTGAATAATTTATGGCTGGTTGATCACGAGACTAGCTAACTCTTCTCTCCGGGGACTAACCAACTAACTGAATGATTTATGGCTGTTGATTGGCTAAGTACATGTTGCTGACTCAACTGTCCCAGGATTGACTAACTGAGCGAATGATTTATGGCTGGCTGATTGGCTGACTAGCTGACGCTACTGTCCAAGGACTGACCAACTGACTGAATGATTTATGGCTGGTTGATTGACTGACTAACATGCAATGTACTCTACTGTCCAGGGACTGACCAAATGATTAAATTATTTAATTTGCTGGTTGATTAACGAAATAAATGACTCTACCATCCGGGGACTAACCAATAATTATTGATGGTGTGATTTATGGCTGATTGATTCACTTACTAACTGACTCTACTGTCCAGGGACATACTAAATGACTGAATGATTTAATTAACTGGTTGAGTGACTGAATAACTGACTCTGACTTTGTTTATAATCAATTATAAAGGGTTTTGTTTGAAGTAATTTGCTCTCTACTCTTGATACTCGATTGTGGCGAGAATCTAACAACCTTCATTCAAGTTTTGAGCAATCTTCTACATGTAACTTCTCTAATGTCAAAAAAATCTTTGTACTCTATAATGTCTCTTCTGAAAATAACTGATGAGCTTCATTGAATATTTGAAACTTTTGTTTCCATTTCAGATGCCACAGAAAGACTGGACAAGGAGGACCTTCATGAGCCAAGAGCCTCTGTTATCTTCAGTAATGTAAGTGCTGTATGTTTTGTGTTTTAATCCAGCTCTTAAGTAAAGTAGATAAACAAAACTGTTTGGTTTAAAGTTTCATAAAGAGACTGACTGATCAACTGGTTTTTTGTTAAAAATTTGCTTAGTATACTTCTAACTATTCAACTAACCATTTTGACTGACTGACTGAGCAACTTGCAGCACCAAGACACTGACTAATTGAGCAACTGACTGACTGTGCAATTTGGTACCTGACCAGCTGACAAAATGACTGAATAAGCTCCTGGCTGACTAAATGACTGTGCAGTTGGGCACCTGCCTGGCTGACAGAATGACTGAGTGAGCAACTGACTGACTGACTGTGTGGTTGGGTACCTGACTGACTGACAGAATGACTGATTGAGTAATTGACTGACTGACTGTGCAGTTGGGTACCTGACTGGCTGACAGAATGACTGATTGAGCAATTGACTGACTGACTGTGCGGTTGGGTACCTGACGGACTGACAGAATGACTGATTGAACAACTGACTGACTGACTGACTGTGCAGTTGGGTACCTGACCGGCTGACAGAATGGCTGATTGAGCTGCTGACTGACTGAATGACTGTGCAGTTGGGTACCTGACTGGCTGACAGAATAACTAATTGTGCAACTGACTGACTGACTGTGCAGTTGGGTACCTGACTGACTGACAGAATGACTGATTGAGCAACTAACTGACTGACTGACTGACTGACTGACAGTGCAATTGGGTATCTGACTAGCTGACAGAATGACTTATTGAACAACTGGCTGACTGACTGACTGTGCAGTTGGGTACCTGACTGGTTGACAGAATGACTGACTGAGCAACTGGCTGACTGACTGACTGACTGTGCAATTTGGTTCTTGACCAGCTGTCAGAATGAGTGATTGAGCAACTGACCGACTGACTGATTTACTGTGAAATTGGGTACCTGACCTGGCTGATAGAATGACTAATTGAGCAACTGACTGAACAAATGACTGACTGTGCAATTGCATTCTTGACCTGCTGACAGAATGACTGATTGAGTAACTGACTGACTGTGCAGTTGGGTACTTGACTGGCAAACAGATTGACTGATTGGGTAACTGACTGACTGACTGACTGACTGACTGACTGACTGACTGACTGTACAGTTGGGTACTTGACTGGCATACAGATTGACTGATTGAGTAACTGACTGACTGACTGACTGACTGTGCAGTTGGGTACTTGACTGGCATACAGATTGACTGATTGAGTAACTGACTGACTGACTGATTGACTGTGCAGTTGGGTACTTGACTGGCTGTCAGAATGACTGATTGAGCAACTGAGCAACTTACAGCACCAAGACACTGACTAATTGAGCAACTGACTGAGTGTGCAATTTGGTACCTGACCGGCTGACAAAATATTGAATAAGCAACTGACTGACTGTGTAGTTGGGTACTTGAGTGACTAATTTATTGAGCAACTGACAGACTGTGCTATTTGGTACCTGACCAGCGGACAAAATGACTGAATAAGCAACTGACTGACTGGTACTTGACTGGCTGTCAGAATGACTGATTGAACAACTGACTGCCTGACTGTGCGGTTGGGTACCTGACTGGCTGTCAGAATGACTGACTGAGCAACTGACTAACTGACTGACTGACTGTGCAGTTGGGTACCTGACTGGCTGACAGAATGACTGATCGAGCAACTGACTAGATGACTGACTACGTGTAACTGAACAACTTACCAAGTGACTGACTGACTGACTGAGCAACTGACTTAAGGACTGACTGGGTCTGCAAAGCAGGGGTCAATTAAATAAAACTTTTACAAGTGTAATTTACAAGTGTATCCCTTGTTTAGAGTCTGTGTTGATCACGCTCTAAACAAATGAACCGCTTTACTCCATTCCAATGAACTTCAATTTTCTGTTTTCCCATACAGAGGTTTCTGATAACAACATTAATTTTTTTATTAAATCAAAAGAAAGCTATACATAATCAAACCAAAATAATAATAAATTCAAAACAAAGAAATGTGCACAGAGAAAAACCTAAAGGAATTATTCAAAACACACACACACCTGACAGTGAAGGTGTTATCCAAACAATGAAGGACAATGCATAAAGTATGGCAATGGTACATGAGCGATCCTCCAATAATGGTCACAAACGTTACACTAAATGGCAGGATAAGTGACCTGGAATTTAAATTAAGCCCAAAAAACCACTGGTCCTAAATCAGTGGAAACACTTTGAAAATTGCTACAGCTGTACACTTGTAAAATTATATTTGTAAAAGTTCTATAAAATTGAAGTGTTATTTGCTAGTACAGTCAACGGGTGGGAGTTAATTTATTTTAATCATATGTGGTAAGTTATTCAGAAAATGGTTTCTCTCTGGTATTCATGAAAATATGATGCAGTCAAACCTTTTTTAGTACCCATATTAAAATATGGGTACTAAGGAGGGCATAGAATGTGTGTGTATTAACGGGATGTCTAGATAAAGTAGCTTCAATTTAGGGAGTGCTTTCTTTCCTCAGGGACAAAGTAAAGTGTCCATGATTATAAGGTTTCTGTATTAAGTGGGGTCCATAAAGCAAGGTTTGAATGTTAATGGGAAATTGCTCTGTTCTGAAAATAACTGATGAGCTTTATTGAATATTTTAAACTTTTGTTTCCAGATCAGATGTCACAGAAAGACTGGACAAGGACTTTCACGAGCAAAGAGCCTCTGTTATCTTCAGTACTGTATGTGCTCTATGTTTTGCTTTGTAATCCAGCTCTTGAGTGAACCAGATAAACAGGATTGTTGGCCAGGTGATTTCAAAGTTTGATTAAGCTAATCCAGGGAAAGCTGTTATATTATACCTAATTCTTTCATTTCACAGTTATTTCACCATCAAGTGTACCACTTTTGGGAGTAGAAGTTTATCAATCTTACTTTTCCCAATAAAACAACAACAACAACAGTATAAACTAAACAATGTGAAAAATAAAATGCAACATCAAAGAATAAAATTCCAAAATAAAATTAAATCAAGTACAGTTGTACAGCTTGGTTAACCCAAGATCATTCAATTGAGTGTAGTCCTGAACAGCTACAGCTGGAGATTCAGTGACTGGCATTTCTAAAATGTATAAAAGAAATCAACAGGATTGAACACTAAAATTAATATTTTATTGTTGACTTCTGAATAAATAATATTGGTTCTTCAAGGCCAAGCAAGTAAAATCATTTTTTTAAGGGATGGATTCAGGATTTCTGTTGAACTTTGTATGAATTAGACATTTTACATTAAATACTTGCAATTGCCAGTTTTATGTCTGCAGAGAATCACAATACAAAGACAGCTGAAATGCTGTGAAATCTTTTTGGTTTCAAGAACAAAAATAATTTGATTGATTCCAAAAATTCCAAGAGACATGCACTTGTTGTTGAAGTACTCATGATCAGAAAACTTAAATACAAAAACCGTGGTCATTATAAGTTTTCTCCTGGATTAGCATTTATCGACTTTGTTCAACTGTGTTACAATGTTTAAATCAATAGCCAAGTTCTGCTGATATAATAATAATAATAATAATAATAATAATAATAATAATAATAATAATAATAATATGCAATCCTTATTATTATTATTATTATGAGGTTGTTATTATAGTACCTGTTAGTGCAGATATGCAATCCATATTGTACCCGCAAATTTCTTACCACGTTGATCTATTCAAATGACTGTCTGACTTAATAACTGAATGGGATGACTGTGATGACAAGGAGAACTAACATAACTACTATAACTGGGATGACTGGAATTACTGGAATAAAAAACATGACTGGGATTACTAGGATGACTACTATGACTGGGATGACAAAGATGACTGGGATTTTTGGGATTACTAACATGGCTAGGGTGACTCAGATGACCAGGATGACTGGGATGAATAAGATTACTGAGATGACTGGGATAACTGGAATGACTGGGAATGACTGGAATGACTGCTGACTGGGATTACTAAGATGACAAAAACGACTGGGATTTTTTGAGATTACTAACATGACTGGGATGACTAGGGTGGCTAGGATAACTGGAATGACTCAGATGACTGGGATGACTAGGATGACTAGGATAACTGGGACGACTAGGGTGACTAGGATAGGACAGCTGGGGGGTTTGACCAATTCACAGTGGCCTTATTTTGGATTTGTATTTTAATGGTATAGTTGGTAGGTTGCATATCTGTGCTGACTCGTATATTCGTTTTCTGTGAACTTGATGAGTGCATTTCAAATCTCTCCTTGCTTCAACCAGCAATTTCCCAGCATGGAAATATGTCTGAGGAAAGACTGAATACACTTCACATTGATAATGTGCAGTGTAGTACTTCTCGCTAGCTGCTAATTATTTCAACGATTACAATAGTCATACAACCAACCAACTCATCTGCCAACCAAAGACAGCATTTGATGAGGGGGGTGGGGGGGGGAGGTGAGTGGTGGTATGAGGGGTGGGAAGAGAAGAGCGTTTGTTCTTAGGTAAAACTGCAGGCGTAGGCAAATTAATTTGTTGTTTTGTTTTAAAGCTTGAATATCTGATATTCTTCACTGCAGTAACTTACCTTCCCATTCTTGAAGGTGATTTCTCAGTTTAAGTGAATAAAATGTCTAAATTGTTAAATTCACTGCCATTTTGATTCCCACGTTCGGGGATATTTTAGGCTACACAGTTTTCATGACAAGAAAAAAGGATTTGGCATGGATGAACTGGATTATTCTTTAATTTGTTTTAATTGATTGTGAATTTGGATTGCGTGCCTAATCTTCAAACCTCTTTGCGGAAAACAGCAACAAGTGCTTTGAGTAGGAATCTTGTGGCTCTCATTCTGACATTCGTTGAATTAATTCTGCCAATATAATCAGTCTCCTGCTTGCAAAGTGGAAGAAGAATTACACAACAACATCAACAACAACAGCAACAATGAAATGATTAAACTAGAGTCACCACTAAAAATTTCTGCCGCAATGTTTTAAAGTACGTTTGACAAGCACTGAGTAAAAGTGGGCGTGGAAAACTTAGTGTGCTTCTGGGGAAGTAAAGTTGGGAGATTTTGAACACTTGCACTCATCTTTTTCAATTCCAGAGTGATCAACATGTTATTTCTCTTTACTTCTTTGAGTTAATTACCAAGCGGAAGGGTGTTGAAAATAACATAATTATCGTGAAAGGGGAGGCTTTGTCTTGATCAACTGTCAAGTTCTCAGAACTGATGGTAAAGAAAATCCGCAACAGTTAGTAAAGAAAATAACATGTTAAAGCTTGGGACTGAAAGTTCACAGTAACCTAAAGGCCTTCAGATAAGCAGTTTGTTTTGCAGTAACAATGCAATCCTTAAATACATGTGCAAATTGAAATTCTTATTAACATCAACTCGTATCAAACTTTGAAGTCTTTTTTTCGGCCGTTATTTTGGCTCGTCACGCAAAGTCGTGAAGCCAAAAAACGGCCGTGAATAAGATCACACGCAAGTTTGACATCGGATTTATAGCATAGTGATTTTTTTTCGGTTAGGTTTTTTCTCTATGTGCATGTATTTTGTGGGATGCCGTTTAATGAAAAACAAACTGCATACTGAAAAAGTCTGAAATTTGTTCCCTCATGTTTTTCCAACTTTTGGAGCACAAGCAATCACAAATAAAGACGGCAGCAACAGTGGCACCTAACAGAAGGCTTCATATGCACGCTTGCTTTTATTTGTTGCGCATTTACTCGCTTTTGTATGCAAAAAAAAAATAAGAATGTGATAATCAGAAGTTCAAGGTTTTGAGAACACAAACATTTAGCCATGTAGGGGATGTCAAATTCACAAAGCGCGCGAACAAAGTTCAAATTAATAGGTAAATTTAAAATGCTGAGAAAATTAAAACAACAAAAGGCTTTCCCAGCGCGTTCGCTGTCATTTTGTTGCACATTTATTCGCTTTTGTACGCAAAACAACAAGAAAAGTAATAATAAAAAATTCAAGGATTTGAGACGGAACAGAAACATTTAGCCTTCAAATATCAAATTCAAAACGTGCGCGTACAAAGTTTAAATTAAAAGGTAAATCAATTAAAATGCTGAGGAAATTTAGACAATAAATGATGTTCGCATAACTGTTAATTATTTTTTCAAGTGCCGATCTTGCTGCCGTCGCTTTGTCGATTGCTTAAAGTTTTATAATATGCAAAGCAGAACTTGGCTTATTGTAAGGCTTGGACAAACAGTGAAACATTACGGGCAGTAACTTTGCACTGTGTTTCTACTCCTGTAAAGAGTTATAAAGCAAAATTACAACGCAGTATTTTTTTTTTTTTTTGCTTTGGAGCATTTCGGACAAGGTTTTTAGGGGTGGAAACACAGTGTAATTTTAAGGCTGGTTTTTACTAGCAGCGTACCACAAACTTAAGTTTAGCGAGGTCATCAACAACTGAGGTTTATTAAAATGCAAAACTGAAGGTGTAAGCACAAAGATTATTCTTGTTTTCTTGTCGTAAAGGATTAACACAACACGAGCTGAGCGCAACAAAACAAACTTTGTTTTGGTTTATCTTGCTTGTGCTTATGTTGTGTTAATTCTTAGCGCGGAAGAAGAATTTAAATAAATGCGTGGGTTTCCTAAAGTTGTGCTTATGCTTTTTTTGTTGATGTCTTTACTAAACTGACGCTTGTGTTCATGTCGTTAGTAAAAACCAGCCTTTACTGCGCGTAATGTTTTACTGTGTCTGAGCCTTAAGGGGGTTTATCTGGTTCACTCAAGTAGTTGGATTACAAAGTAAACAGCACAGGTACTGAAGATAACAGTATTTTATTGAACGAATAAAGCTTGTCTGTGTTGTCCATTTATTTACAATAAAAAAAATACAAAAAAAAGTAATCTAGCCTCCCCCGTCCCTGCCGGGCTGCTTCCACTCCGCTCTAAGTCGGTGTTCATTCTTCTGTCCTCATTTGATATTCCAACTTTAAAATCCTGGTCTGTTTTATCTGATCCCTTCATTCAAGCTGGGGGCAGTTGGACACTTAGAAAATTTGGCCGTTTGTCTCCAGGTGGGGAGGGCAGGGTGAAGGAAAGTGAGAGTTCGCTCCTCATGCTCTGAGGGTCCCATTCAACTTTGTCACAATACCACACCAAATTAAGTTTGGAATTAAAATTAGCCAAATTAATTTGTAGTGAAAATTATAATTTTGGTTTGAAAGTGCGTGTCTGCAAAGTCAATATATCGTGAAAATATCCAGAGTCGTGGACAAGAAAAAAGAGGGCGCAAGACAGTGAAACTCAGTCTTCAGTGGGTCTCCGTCATCGATGCCCAGAAAACTGGACAAAGCATCGCGCTGGTCTGACCGACCTTCATCCCACAAACTTCACCAAAGAGCACAAGTCAATAATAATCTCTCCTCTGCGAAGCTACTGATATTGGATTTCTCTCGTCCTAGTTATTGTTTAGTATTTAGTGTTTAGACCTACATGAAAGGAAATTTGGAAGTGAAAATTACGCGTATTGTTTACGCGTCGTTTATTATTGTTGTTTTTCTAAAGAGTCGAAATTATCTGAAAGTAATAAAGCGAAACATTATGAAGCAAAATTTACGCAGTACTGCTACAGTGCTGCGTAAATTGTGCGTTAAATATTTCGTTTTATATCTTAAAATTGGTTGCCCCTAAAAATCTAATGTTGAATTCGTTTAAATCAGTGCTGCGTAAAGGGCAACTAAAGGGATTAAAGCGATCTTGCAGATGATTTAAATTTTTGCCTGTTTTGCTTCCCGTAGAAATAATTCGATTAATTTTCTCATTGAAATAAAGGTTTATTTCTACGTAAATAAGAAATTTGTGCGAAAGAAATGTGAAGCTAGTAAAATTTAATGTTTCAGTTCCTAGGAAATTTTGGATTCGACAGCAAGTCTTTAAACCTTTAAATCTTAATGTTTTTCTGAATAATAATTATTTAAATTGTCCTATTTTTAAGTTCCCACGAGATTTGAAGCTTTAGTCACGATGGTCACGCTAGCCGACTGTACCAGCATTGCGTGACGATCGTGACAATAGCTCGGCCAAATAGCGTGGAAATACGGTCGTGACTGGAATGGATACTTCAACTCAGGATTCCGATAAATGACTGGAACTAGCCAATTATATAATTCTTAATATCAAAAAAATGATCTTAAGTATATGGTTCCAGACCTATATCCGAAACCCTAATTTGAAGTATCAATTGAAGTCGCCACCGAGAAATTGCCGTACATCGTGAAAAGTTAACACTTAGCAAAAATGTTTATTCTAGCTGTTTACATGAGGCTTTCCGAAATTTAGGTCAAGCTATCCTGATTTTTCACACAGGCCAAGGAAATCTATTCTATGCCCTTCTTAAAAACAAGGATATAGCGCAGATTACCACAGCTGTCTGATTAATCAAGTATTTCCTTATTTCGAAAATGGTTTAGTATCTAAAGCTGATATTATTAGTCTAACATGAACAGCCATGTTTGTTCGCCTGTTGTTTTCAGTTGACCAAATAACAACAGGTAAACAAAAACAGATGTTGATGTAACCTAAATTTAGTTTTGTTAAATTTGCTATGATCTGACGTAGGAGAAAGATGAAAATGAAATAAATTTGGACCTATTTATGACCGTTGTTTTGTTTTTATGGTTTTAGTTAAATTTTCAGCTAATCAGGTAGGAAAAAGATTGAAATGAAATAAATTTGGACCTATTTATGACCGTTGTTTTGTTTTTATGGTTTTAGTTAAATTTTCAGCTAATCAAGTAGGAAAAAGATTGAAATGAAATAAATTTGGACCTATTTATGAGCGTTGTTTCGTTTTCACGGTTTTAGTTAAATTTTCAGGTAGTCAAAAAATATCAGGACAAAATTTGGCAATTATGGAAATGATTTATATGCTATTTTTGGTTTTGTGCAATTCTTTGGAGGGCTATTTATTGTTAGGAAATCAAAAGGTTTAGAAGAGAAATCCTCAACCAGTAGCCCCCATCAGAGAGATTCTTAGTAACTATCAGCTCAATTTGATGTCATTTGTGAAAATCCACCCAAGCCAGACCAATGCGATTCAGTGCTCAGTTCTCTGCCCTCGAATCATCCGTCGACACACCTACTACGTGAGCCGGGGAGCACGTTCTTGCACCCCCGTTTTTCGTCCTCAACAGTGAAACATTCCCAGACATATTGTTTGCAGACAAGCAACTTTCTTGATCGAAATGGTTATCTATCTATTTTCTTGGAAAAAGGTGTGGTATTATAACAAACTGAATGAAACTCTAAGAACACGAGAAGCAAACTCTCACCTTCCTTCACGCTGTCCTCCCCACTTGGGAACAAACGGCCAAATCTTCCAAGTGTCCAACTGCCCCCAGCGTGAACTACAGGATCAGATAAAGTTTCCCAGGATTTCTCAGTTGGAATATCTCAGAGGACATCAGAATTCCCACCTTCTCAGAGGCAGAGCTTCCACAGCCCAGCAGGGACGAGTTTGGCTAGATTTAAACATGACCTGCCCAAGTGATGGGCCCCTAATCTTGTGCGTGTGCCACCTGAGGTCTGAAATTAAATAAGAACTTAAAAAAAAATAATGAAATGCTAATGGCCTAAGAAAACAACCAACGATTCTTGATGACACCACTGGTTTCCCCATGAAATGACTCCAAAATGAAGAATAAGTGAAGAAATTCTATACTAATGATGTGTCACTACCCGGATCTGGGTAGTGCTTCTGATAGGTCGTGCCACAAGGATAATGTGTCTCAACCAATCAGAAGCCATACCCAGATATGGCTAGTGACATGTCATGAGTCACCATTTTGCGGGAAAACCAGTGATAGCATCTCGAAAAGTCAGCTGTTTTCAAAGGCTTAGCTAAACTAAGCCTAACAAAAAATTAATAATATTAAGATAACTAATGCAAGCTCATTAGCATATTCAATACAAAACAGTTACTAGATATTTCTTAGTGCTACAAGTGCCCTCATAATGTATACATGTATTCAACTAATGCTCTGATTATGTGCAGAAAAATGGAAATGAAAAAGAATGCCAAGGACTCAATTCCTAAAACTGACATGCCAGACCTTTCGAGAACCTATGGAAATTAAAAAAAAAATTCCAGAGAGCAAATGCAGCACAAGAAAAAGTTAATATATTTAAATAGAATATAAATGCAATCAACAGTCTGCAGTCTGTGAAAGCTGTGCAAAAGAATAAGTTCTCAAAAGTTCATAAAAATTGTTTCAGTTTTGAAAAGATCAGCAACTTCGAAAACATTCTAACTTCCTACTTCAAGTTTCCTAGAAAAAAATTAAGCAGAAGCAGACTGAAGATTGCCTTAGACGTAATGTTCATGTAAGCTTATGAATAATCTACTTTGCTTTATAATACTTAAGATCCTAATTTTCCTAAGATTTTTCCCAGGCTCACTGTTTCGTAAGAATTTCCAGTAGCTTTGAGTTCTTTTTTTTTAAAATTAATCTCAAGATGGCAAAATCCTTAGTTCACCGACCTTACGTTGAAGTGCCAACAGAGACCAAAATCAATCATCAACTTATTAACAATAACAAAAAAATGAAACTCTACCTACTTGATACTTTCATACATTCTCCTTACTAGTACCATAAGAGAGGTAAGAAGGAACAGTAAGGAGAATTTGTCAAGTGAAATTGGGACTTCAAGGATTAAGGTCACTGTGGTTAATTGCTTTGCTATTCCTATCCATGCTGTGCTATGTAAATGAAGATCCAATTCCAGCTGTAGCTTCCTGGCCACTGATAGCCAGAGAGATGCCTTGCCTGACAAAGCTTATCTTTTCCCTTAATGGAAGATCATCATAAGTTTTATGATCAAGGTGTCTACATTCTACCAATATAATTATATTATAGCTCATAGGTTATCTGTATTGCCATGATGTTGTCATCAAAATTTAAAGATGTATACCTGTACAGTCCTACTATTTCTTGCAGCCTGTATAGTCCCTGACCGAGGTAATATATTACTTAGGAGGTTTAGAGCTAATAATGTGCTAATGAGCTTGCTGAAGACTGTTTAATTCTAGCATAAAATTAACACTAATACTGTATAAGTGGAATCCTGGTCCTTTGAACCTCTTGATTATTCAACTTAAAACTTGTTTTCCTTCCCCTGAAGTCACTGTATTTTTTATATTTCACCTTGGGTTTTCTCAAACAGAAAATGGCAAGAAAGCCTAAAACCCTCCAAAAAACTTAATATCCCTCTAATTCTTTGAACTCCTAGTTTTCTAAGACCAATCTTCATTTTCACAGGAGGTTCAAAAAATCATAGTTCCACTGTGTTAAGATAACACAGGAAGCACTGCAACTCCTATAATGAAGACGAGTTCCAATAGAAGAAGGATCTATAAAAAGAATTGAGTGTGTGGTGAACTTTAACAAAAGGAATAAAATTAAAGCAAAGTTAAAAATTCTGCCTGTGTGATTAATGTTTGCTGTGATAAGGTTGTAATGCTTCCCATGCCTCTTAAGATACAGGCAACATTGTGCTTCCTCCTGTTCTAAGAAAGTGAAAGTCAGTGAATGGCTAATGTATTTTGACTAGTAGTCCCAGACAATTACACGGAAAACAAGGCCACTCCCACCTACACCGGCAGCACAATGTCATCAACTGTATATGCAGCAAAAAGCTCTATAAGCCCCAGCCTACCCCCCTACCTATCACTGATCACACCCTCTATTTCTTTAAGACTAGATTTTTAACCTGATCCCCTTAGTATCCATTACATCCTCCACAACTTACCTTGAAAGCCATTCCTTTTGCAGGAAATGTCAGGAACTGATTCCCATCAAACCAGTGCAAGAGGATTTTGCCAGTTTGTGTCAGATTATTGATCAAAAGAACCACCCTTTGCCTAATTTCCCCTTCCCTATCAAGATAAAAAAATCCTTTCTTCCCCCCCAATCATTTACCCCCTCCCCCACCTCTAACTCCTCCAACCCTCCTTAAAAGGCAGATAGGGGCTTAATTGAGCTTTTAAGGTTTTAGGTATGTAATAATCTATAAAATATGTAAATTTACCCACCCAACAACTATAACTTTATATTAAATACTATACTAATATCATTATCGCTATTATTTTAGCAAGATTTCCTTTGAGCAGTGAGGCACTAGGCCCGAGGGTGGTACTTTATGAATTTTTGGGTGGGGATGTGTCACTGGGCCCCTGAACCCTTAGCCCATATCAAAACTAGTTCAGCTCAATTTTGCTATTCTTTACCAGATCAAACTGGTCTTAAATTATTTTGTTGAAACAATTTCTCTGTATCTAGTTAGCAAATGAAATACTGTCTTTCATCTTTGATAAAATTGCCAAATCCTGAGGAAATGTCATTTATAATCACTAATTAATATAATCATTCTTGGCTACAGAGTTTCATTCATTGCAAGAATGAACCCTTTTCCCTTTTCTTCCCAGAGGTCAATCTCCTTTGTAAAATTGAATGATGTATGTACTACTCAAAGGAATCTTGTGTTTGAACTTAAGTGGTACAAATAAGCCACTGGATGTTTTTCAAAATATGATTTTCATTTTTTTTGGAACAAAATAATCCAACTGGAAAACTTTGCCTAATTGATAAGTCTCTGTCCAGTTGCTAAATTGAACTGGATGGTGACTCATTTACTTCAAAACCTAAAGAAACTTTTGATCAAATTTTCTCAGTGACACTTATTTTTGTACAAACATGGTGGCACACACACTGTATAGTATATCATTTTTTCTTGTAATACAGATACCTTAAGTATTCCCTCCAATAGTGAATTACAGAATTCCTAATCAAAATTTGATCTCACTACATACAGCAATCTACCCTATAGCTGAAATGTGCTAAAGATCCTACAGTGACTGAATTTTGATTGGAGAAATGAAGTAGGTTTTCTTTGAATTTGGAAAGCTGTAAACTACGCGTAGAAATTAAAGAAAAAAATATTGCAAGTGAATCAATTCACTCCTGTTGGGAATACCATGGACCTGCTTTGAACAATGCATGAAGTCCTATTTGTTGAAATAGTCAATATTCTTCGGTTTTTGGTTTTTGTTTTTGTTGCTTTTTTTTTCACTGCCAAACTAAATGAATTTGCCTATTGCTGTTGAATGGGGGTTGTGGAACAACAGCTGGGTGAAAAACCTCCCCGTACGTCCACTTGCTCCTAGGAGGAAAACCCCGGGCCAGCTGTACCCCGCATTCAATGACCTCCCGGGCAGGGTCAGAAATATTCTAAAACCCAGTACCTGTGTTGAGGCAGGGTTGTAACTGTAAGTAATAAATTATATGATTATTTAAATACTAAACTAGGTATTAATAATGAGTTGACTTTGATGATACCAGCTGCAGCCTCTCCACTGTTGGCTTTTGAACTCCTGCTATTGATGAATTGCTGACCAGTTTGCCAAATCCACTCTTCTTTTCAGCCTGAGAAAAAAAAAAAAGAATTCATTTTTACTCAATTGTTAACTTATTCATGACTCCTTGCTGACTTTTGGCATGTAGGTATTTTTTGAGTTCAACGTCTAAGATTGAGTCACAAAATTAATGTAAATGACTTCATAGGAGGGGTGTAGCTACCTGAACACATGGTGCACATGTGCATCCCTAACAAAGACTGCAAGACTGACTGCAATGATTAAGATGACTACTGAGGTAACTAGGGTGACTTGAATGACTGGGATAACTGGGATGACTAAGATGACTGGAGTAACTGGGATAAATGAGGTGACTGGGATGACTAAGATGACTGAGGTGACTGGGGTGACTGGGATGACTGGGATGATTAGGATGGCAAGGGTGAATATGATAATTGTAAAGACTAGGATATAGGATGGCTGGGGTGACTGGGATGACTGGGAATGATATGGATGATTGGAATGACTAAGAGGACTGGGTTGACTGGGATGACTGAGGTGACAGATGACTGGGATGACTACGATGACTAGGATGACTCAGGTGACTGGGATGACTGGGATAACTGTGATGACAGGGATAACTAGAAAAACTGATGACTAGGATGACTTGGATGACTAAGATAACTGAGAGATGACCAGGGTGACTGGGATGATTTATCCTGCTGGGATGACTAGAATAAATAGGATGATTGGGATGACAGGAGTGACTGAGATGAAAAGGATAGGTAGAATTACTGTGATGACTAGGGTGACTGTGATGGAAAGAATAAGTAGAAGAACTAGACAAGGATGACTAGGGTGATGAGATAACTAACATTACTAGGGTATCTGGTATGACTGGGATGAATAGGAAGAGTAGGATGACTGGAATGACAGGGGTAACTGGGGTGACTGGGATAACTGGATTGACTGAGGTGACTAGAGTGACTGCAATGAGTGGGATATTAGGATGACTCAGATGACTAGGGTTACTGGGATAACTGAGATAACAAGGATGACTGGGATGACTATTACTAGAATAACTAGGACAAGAGGATGACAGGGATAACTAGAATGCCTGTAATGACTAGGTTGAAGCGGGGTCGGGGGGTTGTACCTTTTTTTGAACAAAAAATTCAGGGATATTTTTTCAAGGACACATTTCCTATTTTTTAAGGATTCCAATCAGAGACTTGAGTCTATGACTTTTAATGTACTATAAGAAAAACACTTTGTTGTATTTACCTTTTTATAAAAGTAGCCAAAGCACTAAACGAAGAGGCAGTATTTCACATGATGATATAGGATGATTTATATGCAAAAATGGCAGAAACACATTTTGGAAACAGGAGCCCCATTATGGCTCTTGTTAAAAAAGTAAAACATTGGGTTTACTGTGAACAGAACATTGGTTGTCATGACAACTAACCCTGGATCTTCACAGAACCTGTCAAAACTTTCTGCAACTTGCAGAATATTGGCAGCACTACTTTTTGCACCAATTTTGAAAGTCACGTTGGGGAGAAGTAGATGTATTGACTAGTGTGATGCTTATGTTGCTTATGGATGTAGTCTTGAACGTATTTTCACATACTCCTTGTAGGAAGTTTGAGCCTTAAGCCCCACGCTCGACACATTGGCAGACAATGGAGTATATTAACTGATTTTGCTGACCTTACCAATTTGACTGTTTTTATTCAGTTTATCCTGAGAAACCTTATAAAGGATAGAGGTTAGTTTTATTCTCCTCAGCTCGTTCTTGTTGGATTTTTCTTCTCCATTTTTTTCTCATTTGTTCTCTGATGTTTTGTTCCATTTTTTTAACCAATTTTTTGACCGATATGTTTGGCCAATTTTTTTGTGCTATTTTTGTCTGATGTCTTGTCCAAATTCCTGTCCAATTTTTTGGCCAATATTTCCTCTGATTTTTTGTTGATTTCATATCCGAGTTTTTATCAGATTGCTTGTCCGATTGTTTGTTCAGTGTCTTGTCTGATTTTTTTGTACAATTTCTTGTAAGATTTTTAACCCAATTTTTTTGGCCCATTTTTTTCCAGTTTTGAGGTCTGATTTTCTCTTCGATTTTTTGCCCCATTTTTTTATCTAATTTTTTGTTTGCTTTTTTGTCCATTTTTTTGTCCAATATTTTTTTGGTAAGATTTCTTGCCTGATTTTTCTTGTCTGATTTTTTGCCCAATTTATTGTCTAATTTCTTGTCCGATTTTTTGTGTGATTTTTCTTGTCCAATTTTTTTGTCCGATTTCTTGTAAGATTTATTGCCTGATCTGTTTTCCCATTTTTTGTCAGATTTCTTGTCTGATTATTTTTGTCTGATTTTTTGTCCGATATTTTTCGTCCAATTTCTTGTTTGACTGTCGGATGTCTGATGTCTTATGTCCAATATCTGATGTCTGATGTCTTATCTCCAATGTCTAATGTCCGATATCTGATGTCTGATGATGTTCCATGTCTGAAGTCCCATGTCCAATGTCTGGTACCTAATATCTGATGTCTGATGTCCAGTGTCCAATTTTCAATGTCTGATGCCCCATTTTATTGTCCGACTTCTTGTCCAATTACTTGTCTGCTTGTTTGTCCGATTTTTTGCTCAACTTGTCTGATTTCTTGTAAGATATCTGACCAATTTTTTGTACATTTTTCATCTTATTAATTTGTTCAATTTCTTGTCCGATTTTTTTTGTGTGATTTTTCTTGTCTGATTTCTTGTAAGATTTTTTGTCCCATTTTTTGTCAGCATTCTTGCCCCAATTTTTCCCCATTTTTGTCCAATTTTTCGTCCAATTTTTTTTTGTCCAATTTTTTGCCCGATTTTTTTATCAATATCTTGCATGATTTTTTGTTCGATTTCTTGTCCGATTTTTTTGTACGAGTTTTCTTGTCTGATTTCTTCTAAGATTTTTTGCCCTTTTTTTTTGTCCGCATCCTTGCCTGGTTTTTTGTTCGACTTTTGTCCAATTTTTTGTCCAATTTTATTACTTGTTCAATTTTTTGTCTGATTTTTTGTCCTATTTCAAGTTCAATTACTCGTGTGATTTTTTGTTCCATTTGTTTGTCCGATTTTTTGTTCAATTTCTTGTCCTTTTTTTTTGTCTGATTTCTTGAAACATTTTTAGCGCGATTTTTTTGTCCAATTTTTTGTCCGATTTCTTGTCCAATTTTTTGCCCAATTTCTGTGTTCCTTTTTTGTCCGATATTTTTGCCCTATTTCTTGTCAAATTTTTGCTCTATTTTTTTCCCATTGTTTTTTCGATTTGTTGTCTGATTTTTTTGTCCGATTTCTTGTATGACTGTTGGATGTCTGATGTGTTATGTCCGATTTCTGACGTCTTAAGTCCGATGTCTGATGTTCCATGTTCTATATCCCATGTCCAATGTCCGATGACTGATGTCTCACGTCCGATACACGACTCTGGTGTCTGATGTCCAATGCCTGATTTTTGATGTCAGAGGTCCGATGTTCAAAGTCTGATATCCGATCTTCAATGTCTGATATCTGATGTCCGGTGTCCGATGGCTGATGCCTAATATCTGATGTCTGATGTCCCATGTCCCATGTTATTGTCCGACTTCTTGTCCAATTACTTGTCTGCTTGTTTGTCCGATTTTTTGTTCAACTTGTCTGATTTCTTGTAAGATATTTTGTCCGATTTTTTGTACATTTTTCGTCTGATTTTTTTTGTCCACTTTTTTTGGCCGATTTTTTTGTTCAATATCTTGTATGATTTTTTGTCTGATTTATTGTCCAATTTGTTGCTTGACCACTTGTCCCATTTTTTGTCCGATTTGTTGTCCAAAAGTTTGTCCAATTTTTTTTATCCGATTTCTTGTCTGATTTTTCTTGTTCGATTTCTTGTCAAGTTTTTTGTCTGATTTTTTGTCCCATTTTTTACCCGACTGTCGGATGTCTTATGCCCGATGTCTGATGTTCCATGTCCTATGCCCCACATCCGATGTCCGACGTCCAATTTTCGATGTTTGATATCTGATGTCTGATGTCTTATCTCCGATGTCTGCTGTCCTACGGTTACTGGGATAATTGAGATGGGATGATTATGACTAGAATAACTAAGATGAGAGGATGACTGGGATGACGCAGCTAACTGGGATAACAAGGACAGCTAGAATGACCAGGATGACTAAGTAGCAGGGTTCGTACCCTTTTTTGAACAAAAAATTCAAGCATTTTTCAAGAATACCAATGAGAGACTTGAGTCTGTCTTTTTTAGTTCTTCCAAAACATGACTGCAATTATAATTTTTATCCTGAAGGTCTTTTTGAGTTTGCTCCTTTAAGCACTTGACAATCTGGGTTGGATAAAGTTAGCACTGAAATTCAAGAACTTTCCAGCACTGACTGCAATTTCCAAGGACTTTCAAGGTGCGTGTGAACCCTGAGGGTGACTGAGATGACTGGGATTATTTGGATGACTGGAGTATTTTTATATTTTATTTTATGAGCTCTGCCAACATAATATAACTACATTCAGGTAAAAAGTAGCAAAGAAAAAGTGGCGGGGATTCCGCAGCAGCATGAGCCAGTTACTGCGGGCCCAGAAAATTAAAAAATGTAAGAATAGTTAAAATACATCATCATAAAATTAAAAGCTTACGAGACAGGCTGGGCAAGACTACGAGACTTATTACATTTAAGACAGACAGACTTTAAAGCGTGGGGATTTTCACAGTCTGTTTAAAATCGTTCAGGGCATTCATGCACAGGTTCAGTTCATCAGCAACAATGTTCCAGACGCATATGCATCTGATGATATTAATAGGACTTTTGATAAGTTGCTGTCTGACATTCAGGCTCTACAAATTTAATAACACCTCTAGATAAAGATCTGGTAGTCCTTGTGATGCGAGCTTTAGGAAACATAGGCACGTTAAACGTGCATGAGCTATTTTGAATGCTTCAGTGTAACTTTAATGCTTCGGTGTAACCTTACCAAGAGTGATCAATCTACCTCTTTCATCCTAAATGTAGATTAGGTTTTTGTGCGAAATTGCGTATTGCGGTACAAAATGAAAACGCGAAACGCTCAGCTGAGTCGATCCTCAAGCTATATATTCACTTTCCTCTGTCTTTCCCTGTTACATCTGGTGCAAGTTAAACAAATCGTTAAAGTGAAATAAATTTCTACTCACCAAACGTTGATTAGAAGGAAAACTCTAAGGTTTCCTCGGAGTTTCTTAAGCCAAAATGTGACTCATCGAATACTGAATGGTTACGAAATACCAAGATTTTTATCATTGTGGTAGATGGTTGCATCATCATAATTCACGAGGTTTTCACGTGCGATTCTACTCAGTGAAATAGTCTTTAGCTCCGACAACTTAATTCTTCATGTTTTAAAAGCTATTGCTTCTCAAAAGACAAGAGCCTTTTTTAAGCCATTGGTTACAAAACGAAACAGGTCTTCATACGTCCAAGTTACTATTTATCATTGTGAAAAGCCAATCTGCATGAGATGTACAGTCACACAGCTGGCTCGTGAAAGTGTTGGACTTTGCCCCCTTTCGTCGTTCGTACGTGAGGGAATTCGAGTTATCACACAGTAAACTAGCTGAGTAAACAGGACACGCGTACAAAACGTCTGCGCATGCGCAAGGTCTCTATTTTCAATAATTAAAATTTGCAAAATCTTGCCCATTTAAATTGAAAAACACTTAGGAATGTTTGATATGTTTAATGGTTTGCAGCCGGTTCTAGTATTAAGCACAACAAAAAATTACTTAAACTAACTTAACTAACTGGTAAAGTCGTCCAGTACAAGGTTTTTCCGTCCTTGTTTTTCCACTTAGCATGCATTGGTCGTTTTCATTGTTCGCATTGACCGAGCTCAGCGACATGATGACCAAAACAGCAACAATGGCTACGGCGAAGTGCTGCCAGAGCGAGCGTGGACTTTCAAACATGATTTTCGCCTTTGGTGCAAGGAGGAAAGTATGCGGTGCAAAAGAGAGAAACTAAAGCAATTAATAAACTTTGTGTTCGTGAAATTCTAAGCTTATCTTTTGTGTTTGGAGCTTACTTTTTTGAATTTCGCGGCCGGAATCTAGTTTGTTTTGGTATCGAGTATACTTTCGATTGGGGGAGGCACATGCAAATTCGCGCCGGAAGCAGGGAAGGCACGCATGCGCACTGCGTTTTTCACGCGTGTCGAGTAAACAGAATTATAAAAATAACTCACGCACACAATTTGCACATGAAGGTGTTGGTCTTTGGCCCTTTTACAATTCGCACGTTAAAAAAAGGCTAATTCTTCACTACAAAATTTTCTCAAACGATTTTAAGAAATCACCTCGGCTTCATTATAACATCTGCAATTAAATTATGTTTCATGCAACGTCAAGGTTGATAACCTAACATTTATTCACAAAATTTTGTGAAACGGTCTTTGACTCCGACAACTTACTTCGTCATGTTTTCAAAGCTATTGCTTCCTAAAAGACAAGAGCCTTTTTTAAGGCATTGGTTACTAAATGAAACAGGTCTTCATACGCCCAAGTTACTATTATTATTGTGAAAAGCCAATCTGCATGTGATGTACAGTCACACAGCTGGCACGTGAAAGTGTCGGACTTTGCCCCCTTTCGTCGTTCGTACGTGAGGGAATTCGAGTTATCACACAATAATCTAGTAAACAGAATTATAAAAATAACTCATGCACACAATTTGCATGTGAAGATGTTACAAAATTTTCTTAAACGATTTTAAGAAATCACCTCGGCTTTACTACAACATCGGCAATTAAATTATGTTTCATGCAAGGTCAAGGTTGATAGCCTAACATTTATTAACTTCCAAGAAAATTATCAAACTGCCGAAATATATTTCTACTTATATCATGATTATTGTGTCAACTAGCTTCCTCCAATTTTATTCCCTAACGCCACTGTTTCTACTTAAGTTACGCATCTTTACTAAATAGAACGAAAAAGGTCGGTTGAACTTTGTAAGCGAGAGAATAATATTTTTAAAGCTTGTTTACAGGATTAACAATACTCGATACAGCTTTCAAAAAAATAAGCTGCCTTTTACACTTCTAAAACCACATTTTATAGGGTGCATACTTTCGAATAAAAGTCTATATCTAAATATCAGTTATTGCTTCACTGGAAGAGCTTTGAAAATATACGGTCTTTTATACTCTACCTTGAAGCACGTGAAACACAACTCATAACTACGTGCGTTAGTACTGTTAACGATAGCCGAATTCGGTCAGAAATGTCTTGAAGTAGCTTCAACACTAAAATATGAACCCTTAAACAGCCGCATCACTGTACACAGCGTTTGAATAATGAAGATATTTAATATAATGTTTCCAAACACCTGTAGCCGTAATAAAAGACGAAAAAATTGTGAAGAATAAAGATGGCGGTCTCAAAGTGCCCTTGTTCGACCTTTACCAATGTCATGTTTAAGTAGATGCTAAGATCTCATTGGTTCCTAAGCATCAACTAATAGTACCTTCAACCTTATTGGCTCTTGCAACAAACATCCGAACATACAAAGTTACAAAGCCACAAAGATACATACGCTCACACCACTGACATATGAGCTATTTTTTCAAAATAGCTCAATAATTGATGGATCTACTGATACGAGACCATGAATGATTTTGAAAAAAAACCCACCATATCTAGATACTCATGCCAGAATGTTAAAGGAAGCAGATCCAAAGATTTTTAGGTCTATTCATGTAAGAAATTGTGCAGGAAAAAGGCAATTTGAGAATATATTTAGTGGCACGCCTCTGTGTCCTTTCAATCCTTGTAATTAACTGGAGTGACTGGGATGGCTTGGATAACTGGGATAACTGGAAAGACTAGGATCACTGGGATGGCTAGGAGGACTACAATAGGTTTACTGGGATAACTGGGATGACAGGGATGAGGGGAGTGACTTGGATAATAAGGAGGACTTACTAGGTGACTGGGATGACTGTGATAACAGGGATAACTAGAAAAACTGGGATGACTAGGATGATGAGATAACTGAGATGACAAGGGTGCCTGGTATGACTGGGATGAAAAGGATGACTAGAATGGCTAGAATGACTGAAATGATTTGGATGCATGGAATGACTGGAATGACTAGGATGACAAGGATAAAGGGAATGACTAAGATGACTGGGATGAGTGGAATGAGTGGGATACTAGGATGACTTGGATGACTAGGGTTACTGGGATAACTGAGATAACCAGGATGACTGGGATAATTTGCATGATTAGGATAAAAAGGATGAATAATAATGAGATGACTTGGATGGCTGAGATGACTGGCATAACTAGGACGACTGGGATGCTTTGGATGACTGGAATGACTTGCATGATTAGGATGAATATTAATAAGATGACTTGAAAGACTGGGATGCCTAGGATGACTGCATGACTACAACAACTAGGACAATAATTGGCAAGACTACGATAAATACAGCGACTTGGTTTACTGAGATAACGGGTGACAGGGATGATTGTGATGAAACAGAAAAGTAGAATTACTGGGATGATTAGGATGAATGGGGTGATGAGATAACTGAGATGAATAGGGTGACTGGGATAACTCTGATGACAGGGATATGTTGAATAAAAGGGATGACTGGGATGAATGGGGTGGCTGTGATAAATGGAATGACTGAGGTGGCTGGGATAACTATGATAACTACAGAGACTGGGATGACAAGGATGAATGGGTTGACTGGGATGACTAAGGAGACAGACACGAGCGTGGTGACCTCATTGACTAGGACAGCTAGGATGGATTAGAATGACTGGGATGACTGGCATGACTGGCATAACTAGGATGGCAGGGTTGACAGGTGAGACTAGACTGACTGGGATGACTGGGACAACTGGGGTGACAGGAGTGACTAGGGTGACTTGGATGACTAAAGTGACTGCGATGACTGGGACTACTGGGTTGACTAGGACGCTTGGGTTGGCTTGGATAACTAGGATAAATAGGATGACTGGAATAAGTTGGATGGGTAGGATGAGTGGGATGATTTAATGAAGGAGCCGGAAAAACCATTTGATACTTTAAAGGGGGAAACACTGGGGTTTGGAATTGTGTGCACCTCTGGAAAAATCCTAAACAAAATGTAGTAGTCTCATAAAAGTTAAGAAAGTTACAAAAAAAATGATACCTGAAATGCCAGAAAACACCAATGGAGGACCATGATCCCTCTGCTTCTTGAGATGTCATCCCTTTAATTGAAGAAATATTTTTGATATCCAACTTGTGATGGGCAAAGAATCTCCCAGAACATCACCAAGTGGGAGGGGTCCTGTTAAATGGCCAGAGATGCAAGAAATAATACGGGTAAATTTGACTGTCAGGTAGAAAGGAAGAATTAATCTCCCTACAGTACCTATTAATATGGATGTCTATTTTTCTGCAAAAACGTTTCCTAACAGAATAAATAAATGAAGTCTTGATTCTTTTTAAAATTCACTAAAAATTTTTAACAACAAGAATTGCCGGCAATATTAACGTTTAATATTTGCATAATTTTTAAATTTCGTGATCTGACAACAGCTTTACATTGGCTTCTGATGACTATGATCTATCTCAAGAAACATTAATTTTTTAAGTTAATAAGATAGTAGTAGTAATAATAATAATAATAATAATAATAATAATAATAATAATAATAAATCCTTAATTATCCACTCCTGCTCAGCCATACTGACTCCAATTACTAATAAAAAAAATGGCTGTACAACAACAGCTGGGTGATTATAACCACTGCAAATGTCCATTTCCTTATCAGAGAAAAACCCTGAGCCAGCTTAACCCGACACTCAGAGCGCTTTCCAAAAGTCAGAACTGGTTGGCTGGACCTTGGCCAGACTGGTCACTTTGACAATGAAACAGAACTTTTACAAAGAGTTTTTGATGAAAAATCATCTCCTTCTTGCCTTACAGACACCCTGCTATAATGCACACCCCGATAATATGGATAGCAGCAAAATCACAGGCAAAAATGAATTGCAGATGTTTTGCCTGAAATAAACTTTCGCTTTTACAGACTCTCGGTAATGAAGACACTAACTTGAGGTCCCTGTAGTGTCCGCTAGAAGGAGAATTGACTTTAATTAGTATTTGACTTATCACACTGAATAGTTTGATTAAAAGTGAAATTCTCATTGCAATGGGAATGGTCTGGCCAGTCAGTTCTGACAAATGAAAAGCACCGAGTGGTAGACAGAGTGACGTAAAACCAAGTCTCTGTAATGAAGTAGGGTAGAGCTACAAATAATAAATAACTATTCCCGTGTACCTAACCAGATGTAATTCCTAAACCGTGATGCTGTTGTCCTCTAAATCCAGACTCTCCTCCAAAGAATGCAGTCCATTTAAATATTAATCTCTGACCAGCTTGCCTCATTTGTTGTCTTTTTTCTGCCTGAAAAAAAATTAAACAAACCATTTTTATCAACACATAAACTTGTGACTTGCCACTTCTTGCTATAAATCTCAATACTCCTTGCAATCCATAAACACCTTATGAACATGAATAAAGTATAGTAACATTTCCTAGATGGAGAAAATCAACCATTTAGATTTAACAAGTGGAAACAAAAAATGAGCTTGACAAATGGTGATTTGAAATAATGTCAGGACTGATAACGTTCCATTTAATGGCACAAAAGCTTAAAAACTAATGGCTGTCACTCATTTCTAGATGTTTGGATATCACATATAATATCTGCTTTATGTCTTATGACCAAATCCGACAATGCTTGTTCTTAACCATTATCTCTACTGTGGAGAATTAACTCTCGTCTCAAGTATGATAGCAAACATTAATGCTCTTCAGCAAGAAAACACAGGGGCAGAGCTAGGATGTTTGAAGAAAGAGCTATGCACAATTTTCCAAATCCCCCTCCCCAGATTGTTAAAGCCCAAATCTTTTTCAGGTTACTTGATTAAAGGAGAGGTTACATTGTAAGCTTAAACATAAAAACTGTTTATGAAATGACATAACAGGAAGTTGTAAAAATCATAAATTGGTTGTCATTTATTACTGTAATAAATGACAACCAATAACACCAACAAGCTACTATCTTGTTTACAAAATAGTTTTACACTAACAACAGCACCCTACATTTGCATAATTGTGCCCTACTTCAGCTACTACATCTCACTCACCACAGTCATCCCAGTCATGCTAACCAACCAATTCCCACCAGCCATCCCTGGTCCTGCAAGTCATCCTAGTAATCTAAGTTATCCTTAGTGTCACCCCAGTTGCCCCAGTCATTTTATCCTAGTCATTCTTGTTATCAGTCACCCTAGTCATCTCAATCACCCTAGCCATCACATTTATCACAGTGATCCCAGTAATAGCAGTTACCCTTGTCATCCCAGTTACCCCTGGTCCTCCTGTTTACATAGGTGTGAATATGTCATCATTGCTTAGAATATGATGTTGGATATTATATTTCAGATTATAGGCTTTATCACGGTTTTTTTGAGTAGGTAACCACGTGAGACATTACAGTGTTTGTATGAGAATCTAATGTTGAATAATTTCCATAAAACGGCTGTTCTGAAAAAAATATGAGTTGTAAACTAAAGCTTCACTCCTAATGATTCTACTTAAAAAATACAAGGTCGTTACACGCAGCTACATGTGCTAGCATCACGTTTTAAAATTTTCTATACATTTGCCTGTGAAATTTTCGCGGGAAAAATTGCAGACAAATATATGTAAAATCTAAAGCAAGCGTTTGGAGAAATTTAAGTGGGGTAACAGCCCCCAAAATTTTACAATAAAATCCTTTGCTGTGTAGCTTTAGTTTACAGTTCATAATTTTTGCAGAACAGCCGTTTTACGGAAATTATTCGACATTAGATTCCCATACAAACACTGTAATTTCTCATGCGTTGGCCTACTCATCAAGATGGCGTCGAAAACTGTGATAAGGCCTATTCACGTATACATAGGTCAGTATCCCCTACCCCCTAAATACAGCTTTTTTGCATCACAGAATGCCCCTATATTGACCTTCCTGTCTGGGTTCTTCATTACCTCATATCCCCTAAGGCTTTGAAATGGAATTATGGCATCTATAGGAATTTTACTCTCACTAACACCAATACTATTTTTTTTTATTCGGTGCTTCACAGTTTCACATCCTCTATTGGTTTAAAACTATAAATTGAATTCTCTTCTAACTCCTCCTTTTTATAAAATTCAGAGTTTCATTTTCAGCTGCCTTGAGTAGCAGCATAGCCTTCCTTGCCCATGCAGTATGCTTTCCTCCTCCACACCAACATTGGGAAGAATAGACTGTATAATAATAATAATAATAATAATAATAATAATAATAATAATAATAAGAGTCTTTATTCATAGTTGGGTAGTCACAACATACGTGTGGCTTTACATACGTGACAATGCAATCTATTTAAGATCATCATTATGACCAGCCAAAGGAATGTTTGTGTGTGAGGCAAGGAGCTGGGACTACTGTTTTATGCTAGTCAGCTATCCATTTCTCTCAGTTTTACCTTTCTAAAGCTGTATATAATATACCTAGAGAGACAGGAAATTTAAAACATGTTTCAAACAGTTAAGTAGCCTTTCATATCAAGTCAATAAAACATTGAGGAAAATCAGTAAAATATTCATTTTACTTTAATTTACTTGTTTTAGATAGTTAAAATAAGTTTTTAAAGTTACAATTTTTAAAGTTAGACTCTAGATAGTTTCTAAATACTGTTTTTGGTTGTTTCTAATAGGTCTTTTGCATCATGCTCTTTCAGTTCCTGCTAAAAACATTTTTCGGAAGAGAACTGTTTTCATGTTTACCAAAAGTTGATCAAATGATCAACTAATGCAAAAGGCCTATTGTGTCTATTACAGCTTTCATATTTTAGTAAAGTTTTATCTTCTATAATGACATTATAAAATTACTTTAATATTTTATTGATCTTAAGTTTATAAAGAGCCAATAGTTTATCAGTTTAGATCATTACTGTCACCTGTTTACTCTCGTTAAATAAAGGTGTCACTTAACTTCACTTCACTTAGTAATCCTAGTCATTTAGATTAGTTTAGATCATTACTGTCACCTGTTTACTCTCGTTAAATAAAGGTGTCACTAAACATCACTTCACTTAGTAATCCTAGTCATCCTACTCCTTGCTATCATCCTAGTCATCGTAGTTATTGTAGTCATCCTATTCATTGCATTCATCCCAATCATCCAGTCATCCAAGTTAACACAGTTATATCAGTCACACATTATTGAAAAGAACCCACTGAAAAAATATTGTAGTCACCTCAGTCATTTTATCCTTCATATAATTATATCCCACTGTCCTAGACATTCCAATCATTCCTGTCACCTCAGCCTCTCATCCCAGTCATCATAGTAATGTAAGTCATCCTAGTCACCCTAGTAATACCACTCATCCAAGTCACCCTTGTCACCCTAGTCATCCTAGTCCCCCTAGCCACAATAGTCACCCTAGTCATCCATGACACCCTAGTCACCCTAGTTATCCTAGTCATACTAGTCATCCTGGTCACCCATATCACCCTAGTAGTCGCCGTAGGTCACCCTGGTCACCCTAGTAATACCAGTCACACTCCTAGTCACCCTAGTGACCCTAGTCACCCTAGTAGTAACCCTAGTCACCCTAGTCATGCTGGTAGTTACTCTTGTCACCCTTGTCACCGTAGTCATCCTAGTCACCCTAGTAGTCACCCTAGTGACCCTAGTCACCCTGGTCACCCTAGCAGTAACCATAGTCACGCTAGTCATGCTGGTAGTCACTCTTGTCACCCTTGTCACTGTAGTCATCCTAGTCACCCTAGTAGTCACCCAAGTCATCCTAGTCACCCTGGTCACCCTGGTAGTAGTAGTAAATCGCTTTATTTGCATGACCGTAACATTTGACAGTATTGCAAAAGCATACAGAGATAAAATTTATAACACAACAAGGCTTATAATATTACAGTAAAAACTTGTAACCCTAGTAGCTATCCTAGTCACCCTAGTCACCCTAGTAGTCACTCTAGTCATCCTAGTCACCCTAGTCACCCTGGTCATCCTAGTCATGCTAGTCACACTAGTCACGCTAGTCACCCAAGTCACCCTTGTCACCCTAGTAGTCACCCTATACTAGTCACCCAAGTAGTCACTCTAGTCACCCTAGTCATCCTAGTCACCTTAGTCATCCTAGTCACCCTTAGCTAGTTATCCTAGTCACCCTAGTCACCCCAGTCATCCTAGTCACCCTAGTCATTCTAGTTACCCTAGTCACCTTAGTCTAGTCGTTCTAGTTACCCTAGCCACCCTAGTCATCCTAGTCACCCTAGTCATCCTATTCATCCTACTTGTCCTAGTCACCCTTGTCACCCTAGTCATTCTAGTCATCCTACTTATTCTAGTCACCTTAGTCACCCTAGTCACTCTAGCCACGCTAGTCACCGAAGTCTCTCAAGTCACCCTAGTCATCCTAATCATCCTGGTCATTCTAGTCACCTTATTCACCCTAGTCATCCTAGTCACCCTAATCATTCTAGTCACGTTAGTCATCTTAGTCAGTTCTTGTCACCTTAGTCACCATAGTCATCCTTGTTTCGGTATAACACAAAATTCATACATGATAATTATAATGAGGACTAATGATATGACGTAACAATCGTTGATCAGTAAGATCATTACTACTAGTTGCAAAACTTGAGAGGCACCGACGGTTATGTGAATATTTTTCTTATTTGCGGTTTGTTTTAACATTTCTTGACTGATTGTGATTCCTATTAATATCTATATGTAGATTTCAAATTTTTGCTCTGTATTGTTTTTCAATTTTAATGGGTTTTGGCGGGAAAATGACTGGTATCCAAAAAGCACCATATGGCAATATCCAGTCACTGCAGTGAACACAGAGTTTGACGCACTGTCTACAACACACGGCCTTTGATATCATAACTTCAACATCGCATGATGTTCTCCGCAAAAGTCTGATAGCCAAAAATTATAATATTGTTTATAATTACTTCCTCTGGCAACACATCATCTAAATCAGGAACACTGTTCACCCTGATGACTGCAGGGACTTACAAAGTTTCAAGTATTTTTACCACGAAAGCCTTTTGAAATATTCTTTTGTGTAATGAAGCAGAAAAAATTTAGGACAATGTCTTCCTTTAATTGTTTGCAAGTTGCAATTTCTGTCACACAAAGATACATTTTGTAAGATGGGACCTGTACATTGTAAATTAGCCAGTCAACAGCACATCAATTTTCTTTTTCTTTCAGACAACATCATTTTGCATTAATTAATCATTTTCACCAGAAAATATTTTAAATCAGTTAGACGAGGGCTTAAACCTGATCAGTAAAATGAGGGCTACTCAATCTGATCGAGTAAAATGAAAAAGTCACGCGTTTGAAAAAATAATTAAACAGGTATACAAATTAATGATCAAACCAGCTTAAAAATTTTGAACTACAAAACAAATTGAACTACAACATACAAACTGCATAACTGACTGACTGCCTATTTGATTGTCTAATAGGTGACTAACTGACTAAAAATATATTTTACGCCAACAGAATGCTACTAGAATTGGAGAACATATTGTTGAAAGGACAATATGAAAAACAAAAGTAATGTTAATGTGTTAAAGGGACTACATGACACATGGTACATGTACACTATGTACGCTGTGTTACAGTGAAACCTCGGGTGTAACGAAGGGCTAAGCAATGAACAATAAAAATGTTGGCCATAACAAGGTTTCACTATATCAAGATTCTTTTCATATATTTTACAAATACTTGGGCTAGGAATATAATTTGCTTGTTATATCAAGGACTGTGTTATATAGAGGTTCGTTAAAATAAGTTTCCACTGTACTGTAAAATGTTCAGATTAACTCATTTACCTTGCCTTCAAGCTGACTATTCTTGCTGATCTTGTTTTCTGATTGAATTAATGTTGTCCAGGAGGCAATGCCATCGTTCTTCATCCATGTCTCCCAATAATACAAAATGCAAGTCTATCAATAAAAGAATGAAAGATAAATTTAAACCAACATAACTTTATAAAGAATAACACTTGTATGAGTCCTGTATATGAGTTAATCACTTAACAGAGAGTTGCAACACAACTGTGTGTACAAGATAATAGGACACTTTATACAGGTGAACCATAGAACTTAAGACCTAAGCATGTCTTGCTTCAAACAGCATTGCAGAGATTTTTATAAGAATAAAATAAAAGGCCTTGATCATGATTGCCCACTTGTTGCTTGGGTAAAAATCGTAGTGCAGTTTTCATGTCATGATCAACAGTCTATACGTGTTACTTTTTCTGACGACTTCTTTTTCTTTCTTTTCTTTCCTCATACAGTACATTGTCTATAGGTTATGGAAAAGTAATACCCAAGTAATGAAGAAGGCAATATTTTGTCATGACCAATTTATTTTACAAAGCTGCCCATCTTACAGGGTATATATTTGCCAAGGAGGGATATATATGTTACAGGTCAAAATTAAATTCTAGGTTGATTCTCTATTTTTGTTCTCTTCTAGCCCTAATTATTCAGGAATCAGCGCTAGGAGACAAAGGAAACTGTGAATCAACCTAGCTTAAAAACTTTTATCGTAAATTTAATTTTAACCTATAACATATACATAATTATCAAAGTTATATAATTATCACACTTATAATTTTATCATTTTCTTTTCATAGCATTAAATAAACTTATATTTTCGTGACGTGTATTCCCAGTTAATCCAAGTTTTCATATAGGAATAAAGCTATATCATAACGTAGACAGTTATCATTGCCATTGTCACTGTAATAATTGTTATCGTGGAAGAATTATTTCTTGCCAGATTATGCTCACTTCTGATTTCTGTCAGCCTTGTTAGTTAGCTTGAGGCTCTCAACAACTACTTGCCAATAGAAATCCCCAAGTGAACCTTCCAAGTATTGATAAATATCAGGGATGTTGTTACAGGCTTGGGGTGGTCGGGGGGGGGGGGGGGGGGGGATTTTCCCTGGCTACTTTCCTAGGAAAAGTAGAACCAAAAGTACTCCCTACCTTTGATACCCTGGCTATTCTACTTGCTGTGTTTTCCCAGCAACTCAAAATCTTACTGACAGCCCTGAACATTATGATCTAACTATTTCCAACCCTTAATATAATAATTATATAGGTTATTGATACCATAAACTATATATTCCTAGAGATCCATCATCGATGGACTAGTTGGGTAGTTTGTTTCCCTAAAGCAAAGCATTAAAGAAATTTCGCAAAATATGAAGAAAAAACGCTCTACACAAGTGAAAAATGAAAGAACAAACACTAACAGACTATGAGCCTAATTTCGTAGTCTTGTGAAATATAAAATATGAAGAAGCATAAACAATGTAGAAACCCCTTGGAAAAAATAAATAAGCTTCCAAAAAAACAAGTGCTTCATCGAAAAAAAGGACAATCGAGCTTTGAAGTTCAAACAAACAATGGCTACAAACCTTGGAAATACACGAAACACGGTAGAAACCACCTTGACCTTGATTCCTCGATGCATGACGGCCGCCATCTTGGAATTCTTTTTTAGACCCCAGGTTCCCGCTTCGCGCAACAAGAAGGCGAACGCGACAGTGCGAACAGGCACGCGCGTGTCCGGCGCTTCACACCCTCCCGCCCACGTCCGCGTCGCGCTTGCCTTCTCTAGCCTGAAAAAGGCGAAAAAATAACGCCTGCTTTTCGGGTTACTGATCAAGGGTATTAACGTTTTTTGACAAAAATACTATTTCAGTGAGTGGCATAAAAGATAACTAAATTTATGGTCCCCTGGGTTTTTGTTTTATTCAGTTTGGGAGCGAATGTTAGCGCCTTCGAGGCAATGGAGGGTACCAAGACTCTCGAGGGTACTACCTATGTGTGGCAGGTGTTGGGGAGGACAGCCTCGTCCCTAGGGAGTCTCCCCTAGAAAATGGGAGGAGCAGGAGGCACCCCACCCATTTTCTGACGGAAAGCCCTGAGGACGAAGTTGAAAGGAAGAAGAGAGGCATTGAGAGGCATGCGAATACATAGGCGCCCCTGGAAGCAAGGAAGGGATTTCTCTTTTTCCTTCCCGGCGCGCTCAGCACAGCCATCGCGTTCTTGCTTAAGGCAGGCTATGTCCTAAATAGGCTAAAATACAGGTAAAAACTCACGAGGAGAAAAGGACTGCCCCGGTGAGGGATCACCCCCTTTCTAGGACGGCCCGCGCCAATTCGGTGTTTAACCCCATCTCACCAAGATAGTCACAAATCCATGCCAGGAAGAACTCATAGCAAAGGTGTGTCCTAAAGAAGGCTAGATTGAGGAATACACGGCCCACTAAATATCTAACTTAAAAAACTCCTCCCGCTGTCCCGCAGTCGTCTGATTTTCATAATAAATTCTGACATCGACGGCGGGACTGCGGGAGCAATAGTATACCTCGTTCTTTAAGCACACTTATTACCTGACATCAACTGCCGGAGTGCGGAACTGCGGGGGCACTCGTTTTACTCACTTTTATTTATGGATTCGTCGATTACTCGACTGTGCGTCTACGGGCCAAGCACAATAGAACACGACAACCTCGTCCCCAGGGCGCTTTTCCCTGAAGGAAAAGCGCCCTGGGCCCGGTTGCATAAAACCAGCACTTAAGTGCCCACTTAAGTAGGTCACTTACGAATCCGTTATGGGTACACTTACGGGTGTTGCATGGAACACACTTAGCACTCTCGTAAGTTTCTGTTTTACGTGGTAACTTACGGGCTTACTTAAGGGCACACGTCACTTTGTTATAGTACTTTTAATTATTAATTTGACTCACTCTATTTTTTTAAATTAAGTTAACCATCGGTGAGAGTAAAGAAAGTGTCAAGTCGTTTCGAACACCTTTTTAAGCCTCTCATTCAAATAAAGTTTACATGAAATCGTTATTTTACTTCAATATCCACTGGAAATGTTTGTTGTTCTTCTTTTTTCTTAACGACGGCTTTAAATTGTACATCGGTGGTTAACAAAGCGCATTAGAACGGAATTACACAAAATTTTTTTTTTTTTCACTTCTCGGTAAAAGATCTCGTTAACTTTAGTAAAAATAGTAAGGATACGGGACCTACATAGGTCCCGTAAATTTACGTGCTAATTTTCCCGTAAAAAAGGTTTTATGCAACACCCGCAATTTCTGTTGCATAAATGACTCTTAAGTGGATACTTACGAAAATCGTAAGTGCAGCCACTTAAGTGAAACCCCTAAGTGGACCACGTAAGTGATTTAATGCAACTCACTTAAGTTAAGAGTACACGTACGTATACCCGTAACTGTTACGGGCGTTTTATGCAACCGGGCCCTGGAGACGAGGTTGTAGAACACGACTGCAGGATTGTGGGAGCAGTTTTTACTACACCAGACTAACCTCCTCTAGGCGGTGAGCTCATAATTTCTGGTCTCAAGTAGGGTTTCAGCAATTAAACTACCATTTCTCCAAATCCTGACCCTGTTTCAGTTAAAAAAAATGCCATTTTTCACACCCGTTTTCAGACCTGGCCTCTAAAATCCATACCCATTCTCAGACGTAGCCCTTAAGAAATTATGTCATCATTACTTAGATTAGATCAATTACGTTCGCACACTTCTGTAGTTCCATTGAAAACCATACCTGATTCCAGATTAAAATGAGCACAGTCTATACCCGTTTTCAGACCAAAAAGGCGCAAAAACCCTACCCTTTGGAGCGGTACATACCTATATGGTTTACATGGGGAAGTAACCCCCCCCCCCCCTCCTCCAGGGCAAGTTACCCTGTCTAAAGAGCGTTTTTTAATGAGAAAATAGTTCAACCCCCTGCCATAGCCAAAAGCGCTTGCGCATGCTCTAATGGTCTCTCGCCTTGATCGAGTTGACTCGGCTGGGGGGCGTTCCTCGGTGCTTATACAGAGAAAGGTTGGCCCTGCTAACAAGGAGACCCTACCATCACAAAAGGGTGACTCAATGGCCACTCTTCTAGCCGCGTCAACTTTGTTTCTCACGTAAACAGGACGTCATATTTTATAAGGAAATTTATGAAAAGTTGGCTCGTCCAGGGTATCTCGGTTAAGCGCGAGTGATCCGTCTACTCGGAACACCTTTCGGGGCCTTATTCATCCGCATCCAAGCTCTTCAATCAGACGCTTTTCCCCCTGCAATGCAATTTCAAGTTCTTAAAATAACGTTGACTTTAATCTAAGACTTGCAGTCATATTAAACAAAAAATTTCCCAACTCGATTTTCTACTAGTGGCCCTGTTTTAAGGTTTTTTAATAAGACAGTGTAATTCGACTGTGGGTGTCTTCACTCGATGTGTTTTCCTGTTTTACTCGAAAGGTCTACTTTTTACCTTTGCCCTCGTCTTGTTATTAAACAAAACGTTGCAAGAATTTCTGTGTTTTTAATATTAATATAAGATTTATTGGAAAGAGAACTAAGTAATTGGTGAGAGGAAACTGGTTAAAGAACTTTGTGTCGTGACACTGTTAACAATTCCCGGGGGGGAACTCCTGCATGAATCTGATGAAGACACTCTTCGCGGAATTTGTCTCGCTCAAAGGAGTTAATGCATACTTTTGTCTCAATGCACGCGTTTTAGGATTGCTGGGATAAAAGCAGTCACGTCACGTGGTATTTCAGGGGGCAAACAAGAGCCAATCTGTAAGCCTGAGGGCTGTTTTCTCAGGCTACCAATACGAGTAATCGAGGCCAAGTTTGTATGGCGGATTTAGCAACAGAACGCGAACTTCATTTGCAACAGGGAAAGCGCGCGGAAAGGACTAAACTCGACTTCCGGTGCCCAATTTGCCGCTCTGCCATTGGTCAAGCCAGTTGTTTAATTTGCGCGCGCCCTCGTCAACTGACGTTCCCGTTCTGTTGCTAAATCAAATAGTCGTGCAAAATGTACAGTTGGAGTTTCGCTAAGTTTTACGTCATCATTGCATGCTGTGAGGACACTTTTGCTAGCTACTGCTTCCAGAAAAGTGACAATGATCACCTCCACACGTAGATCGCCAATAGCGTCTTAAACATAAAAGGTTATCCGATTCCCTTTGTCTAGAATAAATAAACTCGACCGCGATTTCTTCAATTGGCAAATTTTATCACTTACTTGCCCCCTGAGAAACCACGTGGCATTGCTTTTAACCCGCTAGCAAAGACGGCCAGTATCTTGAATAAGGTCTATTACAATGATGACCTTATTTTAGAAAAAGTTAACTTAGAATGCACCAAGTGGGCTTTTTTCTACAAAGATGCAAAAATTTTTAATAATTCTTAGAATTTATAACTGTTCGAATCTTCCGTTTAGTGTAACTATTTTAGAATATTGTAATTTGATCTGTATCCATATTTTTTAATCTTTTTTATTTTTTATTTTTTATTTTTTTTACAGGACCTGCATTGATAGCAGTTTTTTCTTAACACTGATGTAGCAAACCCGTATAGATATGTTTAAATTATTATTATTATTATTATTATTATTATTATTATTATTATTATTATTATCTCTTTTATCACAGTCTTTGCTGGTGTTCTTTTTGTGCATCAGCCGGACGCAAACCATGCACCTAGAGCGTCAGTCACTCAAGTCAATCATTCTGTTCGTACACTGAGCACCTTTCTGAGGATTTGCGCAGATCCCAGCATGCAGATCTTTTGAATCTCTGTCATAGTAACTCTCTCTGATACTTTCTTGATGTTTTTTACCATACCCTTCTTCACTGTACCAAGCGCACCAACAACCACAGGGATCACTACGGTTTTCATATGCCACATTGTCCGTATTTCTAGTTCTAGGGCTTTGTACTTGCTTTTTTTTCAAGTTTCCTTCAGTGCAATGTTTCTATCTGATGGAACAGTCATATCAATCAGTTTGCAGGTGGAATTCACTGAATCTTTAACGATGATGTCTGGTCTGTTTGCTGTTATAGTTCTATCAGTATTGACTGGCATGTCCCACATGATGGTGATGTTGTTATCTTTATTGTGCATTACGGTCTCTGGGTCGTGTTCGTACCATTTGTCTGTAATCTCTATATCATGATCTTTACATATGCTCCAATGGAGATATGCTGCAGCATTATTGTGCCTCGAGATGTACTCTGTTTTGGCTAATACCTCACACCCAGATATAATATGGTCCACTGTCTCTTCATGTTGCGAACACATTCTGCATTTGCTCTCCACTTGCTGGCCACATATTACTTTCTGGTAGTTTCCGGTGTTTGTTGCCTGGTCTTGAGTTGCTACAAGTAGTCCCTCTGTTTCTCCTTTCAAATTACTTGACAACCATTATCATTATTATTATCATTATCATTATCATTATCATTATCATTATCATTATCATTATCATTATCATTATCATTATCATTATCATTATTATTATTATTATTATTATTACTAGGGTGTGCATCCCCGTCACTTTCATACGGAAGTCCCGCGGGGTTAATTAATCACTCGTATAATTAAGACAAAACATTGGACTCCACTCATTCCTATTACCATACTCTGTTCTATTGCCTTTCAGTCCTACAGTGTGTATTACCAGCAGTGTAATAGCCTGTGTAGCAAGCGTTTCCGCTCGAGTTAATACCATTTTTATGTTCTCGCTCCAAGTTTTTGTGCAGGCTATCTCATTAACAGCCTTTGATATACCGACACACTTTTTAGATTCTTAACATGAGTGACACGGATCTGATCTTTTCCCTCCTTCATAGTGATTTTGGCTACATTTTTTACATTACTTTGATAGCAAGTCTAACTTTTTGAGCTGAGATGAACAGGTAATTCATGTTTAATTTTTTTTGTATATTCATAAACGATTCATAAAGGCAACTGATTGTCAACAGTATTAGAGGAGTTCTGACTGTAAACCTTGGAAACAATTAGGTATAACACTATACCAGTAGCTTTTGCGCCTGCACAAAAACCACACCAGATTGGACTTCTGCATAACAACGGTCATTCCGGCGCGATTTCACTCTAACGGTAGATTTCCATTGTCGCGTAATTTTTACGTACGTAAATGAACTAGAGGCAATGTATGGAAGGTCACTCGTACACGTTTAAGTTGAAACTCGCTCAACTTTACTACTTTTACGCGCGTCCTTTTATACATTGCTTCTACTTTATTTACGCACGTAAATTTACGTGCATAAGCACGTCAAAATTGCGCAACAGTGGAAATCCACCATAATGGAGCGAAGCCGCGCCGGACCGATCGCTAAAGTGGAGAGTCACATATCAGGGGCATCCAAGGAGAATATAGTTCAAAACCACTTAAACATAGCATTGTTAAACATATTTTAGTATTTAAACGATAGATATAGGCATTTTTATCCCCTAAAAATTTTTCACCTGTTCGGATTTCCTAGCTGAAAGTCTAGTGATCGGAAAATTATAGGGATCAAAACTTACCTTTTCGAACATTTCAGCCAGAGAAAAGGCTGCGAAAATTCTAGGAGACCCTTTTAGGGTAAAAATCCGTTAAAAATGAGCAATTATACCATTTTTTAGATGCTCGAAAATCCTAGGAGAGGCAGGCAAGCAAGAAATTTTACAACAAATGTTTCGAAAATTCTAGATCTCAAATCGTCTTCCGAACAAGCTATCCAGTAAAGCATGAATATAGCCTTATTGTTTGTTTTTGTTGTTGTTTGCTTATTTGTTTGTTTTTGCGTTCTTAGAGTATTCCTCGTTATATGCGCGGTCCCAGCGTGAAGATAAATAGGCCTCTTACTACTACACGGGTTCGTCGTCCATACTGAAAGTTACAGACCGGGTTTTTTCCTCTCGAATTTATGGACCAAGAACTATGAAGCGAGCGGGCTATAAAACCGACGGAAAAAAACATCCTTATTTTACAGTGCCTGTTGTGAAAATAAGGACCTTAAGATCGGAGGACGGCGACGGCAGCGAAAACGTCGCTTTAAAAGTGGATGCGCTTTAATTTCTTCAATCTTAATCTAGAATGGTTTAAGAGCTACGTGCATGATAGTAAGCAGTACGTACGAATTGGCTCTGAAACGTCCGGGATGCGTAAATCTACACGCGGTGTTGCCCAAGGATCCATTCTGGGACCGGTCTTATTTAATGTGTACATCAACGATTTTCCTGGCGTTCCAGATTACTGCGCCGGTGACGAAACCCGCCACAAAATTGAGTCCTCTCCAACGATAACACCGAGCATAGACAAACTCAAGAAAACACGTATATAAAAAAAAATTATGCGCTAAACGTTTATTAAAACAATACTCCCAAAACTCCACGATTTTAAGATTAACTAGGCGTTTCTATAATTATACTCGTTTCACTAAACAATTAAAACGGGATAATTATTCTAATTTCTAAAGACTAATGTGATATTACTTTTGATAATTATTTTACACAAAATACACAGCGATTTTTTAACTACTTAGTAGTTCAAAACAACAGAACCGCCCAAGGACTTGTGGAAGGACGAATTATACCCATTTCTAACATTTTTTCAATTTTTTTGTTGACCTTCTCTTCGAGTCTTTGAGGTATTCTATAGGGTACACTTCGGATGGTTGACGACCCGCCAGTGTCGATTTTGTGTGTAGCTACATTCGTTAAGTTTGGTTTTCCCGAAAACACATCAGAATACTCATGAAATAAATTCCTCACCTGGCTCCTTTGACCTTCGTTTAAGTCATCCGAGATCATAACATCTTCCCAGGTTTCCTCGAGACCAAAGGGGGGAACATTTTTTTCGTGGGTTAATGGAATTTCTGGGAACTCTTCCATCACTAAAGCGGCCATTTCGTCTCTGCTCTGCCATTTACTTAACAAGTTAATATGATAAGTGGGATAATGCTTGCGCGGGGGATACTTTAGGAATTTCTGGGTGGGGATGTGCCGCTGGAACCCTGGAACCCCTAACCTATACCAGAGCTAGTTCAGCTAAATTTTGCTACCCTATACTAGAGTAAACTCCCCCAATCCCTCCTATCCTAGAGTAGCTGTTTCCCTAGTCTAGATAAAATCTTCAACCAACTGATCTGCAGTTTCCTGAAAAGTTATACCCTATTCTAGACCCAAATGTTCTGATTTATATACCCTATCCTAGAGTAAACTGCTTGAAAACCATACCCTTAACAGCGGCACATACCTATATAGTCCATATATGGTAGTGCCCCCCCCCCCCGGGCTGCTTGCAAGTCTTACCGGTGTCCAGTTCATAATTCAACCCATCTTCTAGTGCTCTCGTGACTGCAAAGGGTCCTTGCCATTTCATCTCTAATCAGTTTACTTCCAGGGGTGGGCAACAAAAGTAGGGCTGTGACGAAACCCGCCAAAAAAAGGAGTCCTCTCCAACGATAACACCTAGCATAGACAAACTCAAGAGAACACTTATATCAAAAAAATAATGCTCTAAACGTTTATTAAAACAATACTCCCAAAACTCCACGATTTTAAGATTAACTAATCGTATCTATATACTCGTTTCACTAAACAATTAAAACGGGATAATTATTCTAATTTCTAAAGACTAATGCGATATTACTTGTGATAATTATTCTAATTTCTAAAGACTAATTCGATATTACTTTTTTTACACAAAATACACAGCGATTTTTGAAGTACTTAGTCTACAACATATTTACCAATTATCTTCTTCGAACACGTAGTAATAGTTCCCTTTTTAGTTCACCTTATGTATAAAACAGAGTTCCTCGTCTTTCCTTTAGTCCATCCCGCCGCGACTCCTTCCGAACACAACACCACTTTTACTCGATCCCAAAACCTCCAAACTCCAGTAGCTGCCTTCCTCTTATATCTTTCACAGACTTGCTCCGGCTTCAGCTGGCTTCGGTCTCCCGGTCTGCCGCTGCTCTCTAGTTTAGTCTGGTTTTTCCGCAACCGTTCTTGGAGAGATGTTATTTAACGCACTGACTTCTTGGAGAGATGTTACGGTCTCCACGATACTTCTCCTGCTCTCTCAACCTTTACAGCACATCAAACTGCTTTCTTCCGACAAAATCACCTGTTTTGCCGTGAAGTTAAAAGGGACGCCTCTGCTGAAGGGATTTTAGTAGAACGGCTTGTGCTTCAAGGTCTCTCTCTTACAGTCTCTCTGAACGCGCCCTCCGCACTGACTTTTTAGCGACGTGGCTCCTTCTTAATATCTAAAACTTCCAAATCCCATGCAAATGCAAGGTGTGGCAAAAAGGGATCATTGTAAAAGGTCCAATCTAGTAATTAACGGCTTACAACCAACAGAACGGCTTACAATGAATATTTTACCTAATTAGTTTTATAACGAACAATAAAGTACCAACTGCAACCATAAAAGTTACGCAATAGCGTACACGGCAAAAAATGCTTAAACAAAAAAAACATAGCATAAAAGAAGTAACTATTATTAATTAGGCATTCTATGACTCCAACTCCAATTTAAATTTTAAATTTTTTTATAACTCAAATTTTAGGTACAGGATAACCCTTTTTTGGGAGGTTTTTTTAACTCCTAATTTAACCCCGAATTTGGGGTCATTTTTACTGCTGAAAAAGAGTTGTTTTTACTCCCAGTCTGGAGTTAAAATAATTCCGAATTGGGCTTATTTTTACCCCTTACATGGGTTGTTTTTTACTCTGTTTGGAGTTTATTTAACTCTGAAAGTGGAGTTTTAGGTACAGGATAACTCCTTTTTTGGGGTTATTTTAACTTCTCAATATCTGGGGTCACTTTTACTCCTGAAAAAGAGTTCTTTAAACTCCTTTTTAGAGTTAAAATAACTCCCCCAAAAATATCTCCACTGTAAGGAGTTAAATTTGCTCTACTAGAGGAGTTATTATAACTCCTTGAAAATTACTGTGTAGCCTAAGCGAGCGATGAAAATACAACAGTAAAGCTTACTTAAACCCTGCTAAGGGCATCTACGTTGCAGTTCTGTTTACCACTTTTGTGTTCGACTACCATGTCATATTCTTGTGGAGTAATGCTCCACCGCAGCAGTCTGCTGCTCTTATCGCGGACCTGATTCGACCACACTAACGGGTTGTGGTCCGTTTGCAGCTAAAAAGTACGGCCATACAGATAGTACCGAAACAGCTCAACAGCCCATACAATACCCAAGCACTCCTTCTCTGTAGTGGATAACTTTTGCTCTCTAGGCTGAAGCTTTCTACTTGCGTAAGCTATAGGGTGTTCCTCTCCTTCCTGATATTTCTGGCTTAAGATTGCCCCAAGACCTCTATTGGAGGCATCTACTTACAAAACGAATTCGTCCTCCCAATGTGGCGGTCTCAAAACAGGTGGGTTCTGCATAGCAGCTTTCAGATCCTGAAATGCCAATTGATTGGTTATATTCCACTGAACCTTAGAAGGATTCTTACCTTTAGTTAGGTCAGTCAAAACAGCAGCTCGTTTTTGAAAAGTTAGGAATAAACTTTCGGTAATACCCTACTAACCCAAGAAAAGATCTTACCTGCTTCTAGGAACCCCTAACGGGTCGTACAACCAGGGGCGTAGCTAGGGGGGGTCCTAGGGTGCCCGTGACCCCCCCTTGGTAGGCCTTCTTTTGAGCAAACAACCTACAATATTCAGGTGGCGAAAACGCCATGACAATATCTTGGCCGTAAAAGCCATTGTTGAAAAGCCCACTTTTTTAACATTTGTTTTTTCAGGAACCCATCAAATGGGCTCCTGTTTTTTTTGTAAAGTATTTTCGTCAACGGCTCTTGTCTTTAGTTAATATGGGCCTTCATGCCGAGATAATACGACTGATCCCGCTGATACACGAGGGAGAGCACCGGTATAAACCATATATAGTCGGCGATCACCGGATGGTGTCCGTGTCTGTGACCCCCCCTTTGAAAAATCCTGGCTACGCCCCTGGTACAACTGGGCCAAGAGCTTACTCATGAAATATGGATCCCTGATCAGACACTATTTCATCGGGAATACTCACCCTTGAGAAATACTGAATCAATGCTTCCGCTACAGTCTTTGCGTTTGTTGGTCGCAAAGGTATGGCCTCTGGATACCGTGCAGCACAATCTATTATTGTTAAAATGTATTTATAGCCAGTTGTGGTCCGAGGTAATTCACCAACGATGTCTATAGCGATCTTCTTAAAAGGTTCGGTAACGATTTCCACCGGTTTTAAAGGTGCTCTTTTTGACTTTAATTTCCTGGCTACCAACTGACATTGAGGACAAGTTGCCAATATTTGCGTACATCAAAACTTAGACCAGGCCAAGAAAAATGCGCAGCTATCCGGTCAAATGTCTTTTTGCTACCCATATGACCTGATGAGGGGATTGTGTGTTCAACCCGCAAAATTTCGTTTCTGTAGGATTCTGGCACTACAATACGATCAACATACCTAGTCCCATTATGCTCATCTGAGAGATATTTGCGATGAAACAAGAGGTCATTTGTGAAAAAGTAGCCTTCTGATTCTTCTGGTGCCTTTTGGAACGCTTCACGGCGTTTCTTCTCGAGAGTTACGTCGGACTTTTGATCCGCAATCAGCTGACTTCTATTACGGTCGAGGATGTTTACTGGAAAATTATCCTCTTCAGGTTCGGTTACCACAGTACCATTCTCGGAATTCTCCTTACCTTTCTCTTCCGGTATCTTTCCCTCAAAGAGAGTTTGCAGATCTCCTTCCTCTGGACCCTCACGTTTCGTCTCTTCTTTTTGATAAACTTTTGACTGCTATTGAACTTTCTCGATCAATTAACTCATCTGTTCTCAACTGGGCTTCTTCTAATGCTCTCTGTCTTCGATTCACTACGAAGGCCTCTTGTCCACCAGTATCAGCTGCCGAAACGTTTTCCTCCCATTGGTCCAAAATATTTTGCCTCGAAAGCGTCTTTCCAAAGGAGGACCTGCCAAGTAAACAATCTACCGGTAGTTTATCCAAAACTCCAATTAATTCTACATGTTTACCTTCCTTGCTATCAAATTCAACATTTGCAAGGGGAACTGTAAGACGCTCTCCCGCAGCTGTTAATATTGTGATTTCACCAGTCAAGGCTGAGCTGTTTACATATTTGCTGTGAACTAGAGTCCTAGTACACCCAGTATCAACGACCATTTCTGCAAACTTTCCATTTATTACTTTCCATTTGTGTGTAGCTTCACACATCAGAATACTCATGTAATAAATTCCTCACCTGGCTCCTTTGGCCTTTGGTTAAGTCATCCGAGATCATAACATCTTCCCAGGTTTCCTCGTGACCAAAGGGGAGAACATTGTTTTCGTGGGGTAATGGAATTTCTGGGGACTCTTCCATCACTAAAGCGGCCATTTCGTCTCTGCTCTGCCATTTACTTAACAAGTTAATATGATAAGTGCGATGCTGCTTGCAAGTCTTACCGGTGTCAAATTTATAATTCAACCCATCTTCTAGTGCTCTCGTGACTGTAAAGGGTCCTTGCCATTTCATCTCTAATTTACTTCCAGGGGTGGGCAACAAAACTAAGGCTGTGACGAGACCGGCCACAAAAATGAGTCCTCTCCAACGATAACACCGAGCATAGACAAACTCAAGAAAACACGTAAAAAAAAATAATACTCTAAACGTTTATTGAAACAACACTCCTAAAACTCCACGATTTTAAGATTAACTAAGTGTATCTACATACTCGTTTCACTGAACAATTAAAACGGGATAATTATTCTAATTTCTAAAGACTAATGCGGTATTACTTGTGATAATTATTCTAATTTCTAAAGACTAATTCAATATTACTTTTTTTTTTACACAAAATACACACGCAATTTTTGAACTACTTAGTCCACTTTACAACATATTTACAAATTATCTTCTTCGAACACGCAGTAATAGTTCCCTTTTTAGTTCACCTTACGTATAAAACAGAGTTCCTCGTCTTTCCTTTAGTCCAGCCCGCCGCGACTCCTTCCGAACACAACACCAATTTTACTCGATCCCAAAACCTCCAAACTCCAGTAGCCGCCTTTCTCTTACATCTTTCACAGAGTTGTTCGGTCGCTCGGCTGGCTTCGGTCTTCCGGTCTGCCGCTGCTCTCTAGTTCAGTCTGGTTTTCTGCAACCGTTCTTGGAGAGAGTTATGTAACGTACTGACTTCTGGAGAGATATTACGGTCTCCACAATACTTCTCCTGCTCTCTCAACTTTTACAGCACATCAAACGGCTTTCCCCCGACAAAATGACTTCTTTTGCCGTGAAGTTATAAGGGACGCCTCTGCTGAAGGGATTTCAGTAGAACGGCTTGTGCTTCAAGGTCTCTCTCTTACAGTCTCTCTGAACGCACCCTCCGCACTGACTTTTTAGTCACGCGGCTCCTTCTTAACATCTAAAACTTCCAAATCTCATGCAAATGCAAGGTGTGGCAAAAAGGGATCATTGTAAAAGGTCCGATCTAGTAATTAACGGCTTACAACCAATAGAGCGGTTTACAATGAATATTTTACCTTATTATAGTTTTATAACGAAATAATAAAGTACCAACTGCAACAATAAAGGTTACGCAATATCGTACACGGCAAAAAAAAAAAAAATACTTAAACAAAAAAATTTGCATAAAAGAAGTAACTATTATTAATTAGGCATTTTATGACTGCTGTCAAAACACTAGCCTTCGAATCACCCCTGATAAAATGAAATTGCTTTTTATTGGCACCCGCCAAATGCTACAAACTGTGCCCGCAGATTTGGATTTACCCATTACTTTACTGGGGATATATATGAATGCTTCATTGAGTTTTAATGACCACATAAAAAGTATTTCATCTTCTCGTTTGTCGAGTTTATGTCAAATTAATAGGTTAAAACATCCTTTAGACCAAAATAGACTGCAAAACAGTCGGTTTTTTTTCTCAAAATCAGTAAATAAATCGGTAAAGCGTGCCGTAAGAGTCTTACGCGCGCGAAGCGCGCGAGCCTCTGTTTTCAGTCTCGTTCCAGACCTTTTGTTTGACTGCTCGCGCGTACTTGAATACGCAAAAATACGGACTGTTTTGCAGTCTAAGACCAAAACACTTTATCAAACGTCACCAATGCACTAGTCTTTAGCAAAACTATACTAATGTTCTTCTGTCTGGTCAAGGACGACGAATAGGAATATCGATAAATTACAGAATGTTCAAAACTTCGCAGCTAGGATCGTAACCCGTTCGCGTAAATTTGATCACATCGTCACCCCTGGTCTTAGAGAAGTAAAATGGCTGTCTGTTGCATCCATGCTTGTCTACTAGGGATGGCATACTGGTTTTCAAGTGCTTAAGGAGATTGGCTCCAGACTATCTGGCTGAAAAATTTAGAACGAATTCTGATTTTCACAGCAGAGACACACGTAACAAGAATAAGATTGACATTCCAGGGCACCGAACTGCAGGTAGGCCAAAGGTCCTTTCATTATCGGGCCGTTTCACTGTGGAACTTTTTGCCCGAAAGGCTCACTAGACCCTCACTGAGACGACAAACATTGCACCATTCAAGAAGAAACTTACGCGTTATTTAAAATCGTCTCAGTAAGCAGTCTATTTTTAAGACAGGGTTTCTTATATAGATAAAAAAAAATCTTTATTCAATACTCATAAAAAAGAATTATGTACAGAGCTTGACTTAAAAAAAGAATTAAAACGAAATTTGTACCTTAACATCTGTTAGAAAAAAGAAAGGATCATAAAGTCTCAATATCTGCAATATCTCTTGAAATATAATCCACGAATATGTTTCTCTAATAATTATTATTACTATTACTATTAGCAGTCAGTACCAATATTTAACATCTTTTCACTAATTCCTCTTTAAAATCTGGCACGATTTCAACATGAACCAACAACGAGAAGAATATGAAATATAAAGTATATTACTTTTGTTTTTGTAATGGAGAAAATGAGAGACTATGTTACTGATATCTAGATCTTGTTAAAATCTTGAGAATATATAGTGTTATTTTCTAATGTTTTATAATTTTATAAGGATATTTTTACTCATAATTACTTTGAAAAGCCATTCGTGGAAAGTAAAAAAGTCGGTTATTATTATTATTGTCATTATTATTATTATTATTATTATTATTATTATTATAATACTACTACATGAGAAATCTCTGCAATTTTGATTGGCTTAGAGCAGTGGTATTTCAGCTTAATTTGAAATACCTACATGTGTAAATTACAAAACCTTTGCGGGTAGTAGTATAAACAAATAATAGCATGATTTGTACGTGATATTTGGCATAAATGCCACTCGTGATATTTCAAAATTGTGTCAAATTTCACTCGTCTAACGGCTCGTGAAATTACGTATAACAATTTCGAAATATCCCTCGTGGTATTTATGCCAAATATCACTACAAATCATGCCATTACCTATACTTATTATTATTATTATTATTATTATTATTACTATTATTAAGAGGACAGTAATTACTTAGTACTCAGTTTAACGTCAAAGTACTTTAAAAAAGAAACTGACAGTAGCAGGGGCACCTTAGAAGCAACAAATATATAATTTCAGATATCATTTCCTACTTCTGCGCTGTTTCAGTGGTATTAATTATAACGACTTGGTTTAAGAGATGGAAGCTAGGCTAAGTTAGATTTCGCAAAGATGCCTGGGATTGTTACTGGGGACGCTTCAGTCCCAGATTTCTTTGCTTCCTGTTTCCTTTCTGTTTCTAAAGTGGCGATCATGGTTAGCTTTCAAGCTTGGTCGACCATGGTTTGGCAGTCAAAACATGGTTAAACTTTTGTCTCACGGCTCCCCGCATAACAGAGTCTTGCTTGATCAAACCAATCGCAATTTCTTGGGACTCTATGTTGAAATTAAAATTTAAAAAATTAATAGGTTTAATTTGCAAAACAACAACTTTGCACGAGCAGCACGCTTTTTTTTGTACATTTCTTTGCCGTAACTGCACGACTACGACGTCAAAATGCCTAACTCCACGTTTTATGGAGTAACAAGTGACGGTGAAGTTTCCTTCCTCTTGCTGAATTTGGATATGACTCTAAGGAATTCAACTCAAGGAGATTTCGCCTTCATTTGACAAAGTAACTGGGTAACAATTAATTTTTATGAATATTACAAGAGCGCTAATTTCTTTTTTTTTAAAGCGACGTTTTCGCCGCGGTCGCCGTCCTCGGGTCTTAAAGGTTATTTTACACGAGACGATTCGCAACGACGATTTTTAGCTCAACAAAGCTTTGCAACATTGTTGCGACATTGTTTCGAATAGTTACAACATTGTTGTAACATTGCAACGATGTGTTGCACTAAAAATAGTCGTAGCGAATCGTCTCGTGTAACATCACCTTAACGTCTCCATTCTTTTTCCTGAGGCAATCTCAGTTGTTCATTTGTGAGTGTGAGTATAGTAGTCTTATTAGACGTAGTGTCCAAGATTAAGGCTATGTTCACAGTATACCGTTTAGCTTTTAGTGCTGACATGATACGTTATCCGGTATAGTATGAACAACTGTCCAGTATGTTACTCTCCACTTTACAGATCCGCGCAGCGCATCTAGGCTCCATCACAGAATACACGCCGAAATCACCGTTCTTATATGTGAACAGAAGCCGTATAGTGTGAAAATAGGTTTAATACTGGCTTGAACATCTCTAAACTAAAGTGTTTCTTTGTTTAAAGACCAATCCACTACTAATAGACCTATTCGAACCTATTCGGCTAACTCAGTGCTGTACCCAATTCAAATCTCCCAGGGTTAAGATTCTTTGTCTGTTGTATTTGCATTAAAATGTGACATTCATATTTAAATGATATGGAAATTCCTGAAAGGGTTTGAATTGGGTACAACATTGAGTTTAATAGCCGAATAGGTCTATGGCCTTGTTTGTTACATACCTTCTGGGAATATTGTTTTAATCCGTGCACTGTACAATTATTCTACCTCTTTCAGAAAACCAATAATAAGGCTGAAGATGAATCTGAAGATGAAAAAACATGTATGACATCAACTGATGATTGGTAATCGGATGTGAAACATCATTTAAGTTGATTAAATAAACTGATTGGTAAATTGCATTGTTGCCTGCTTCTATCATGTTTATTACAAAATTTGGCATCTCCTATGGGCTGATCAAAGGATTATTATCCAAGCAAAGAACTTCATGGTTATCTAATACACTCGTCATGTTGAAACAACGAGTCAACTAGTAAAAAGGAGTGAGGATTTTTTCTTTTTTCTCTGATCAGGCCTCAATTAGAATTTTTTTGCAACAATAAGCAAAGCTAATTACACCTTTAAACTCCAAGGGAGTGACATAAATACTCTAGCGTTTTCTAACACAGTTGATTCATTCACTTCTTCCCCCCTCCCCACCCAGCACTGTTAATTTTCCGTAAGAGTAGGGGGGAATGGGTCTATGCCCCTCTAGTTTTTTAGAGTCAAACAGCACCTCACTGAACGGTTCACACAACTGGCTGCGAAAACAGCTGGAGAATCCAGCCAAGCGAAACAACCTGTATGTAGAATTGTACAAAATGTAACATTTTAACGGGTACGTACTGTCCATGATAACGACTAACTTTTAACAGGCTATAATAAAAAGGTACGTTTCCTAGTTGCTTTAAATCGAGGAGACAAATACTCGCCTGTCCTCTTACGTAGAACCACTGACCAAATTCTCCGGCCCTGAAAAAAATAACAAATGATAGTCAGTCCTTGATACTTTGCATGTCAATTGTACTTTTGGCTCAGACTTATCGGGGATACTGAAATATGTAAACAATAAAAACGAATTTGTTAAAAACTTAATGGTTCCCTGATCATTGATCGTACGTACTGTTAACTGTAACACTTAACACCTGCCCACAGTTGCTACAATCCTGGCCAAAAGGTTTTTGGACACTTCCCCTTTTTCACATTTTTTTGTATCGAATTTCGATACACACTCATAAACACGCCCATAACAAGATTTTCCCCCCACCCCCACCTGAACAAAGTTGAGGTCCTTAACATGTGCAAAATATATAAAAGGTGTTTGACTTGTAACACCCAGTACTGTTCAGGAGTGGAGGGTGTCAACTTCAATTACATTTTCGTTACCTGAAACACAAAGTGTCCCAAACGTTTTGACCAGGATTGTAGGTTTGTAAAAGAATACTACAAAAACATGAAGATTTATTACAAACCTTCTGTGAATGTTGTTTTCCTCCGTACACTGTGCAATTATTCCTCCTCTTTCAGAAATCCAATAACAAGGCAAAATCTGAACATGAAAAAGCATCTATGAAACCAACTCGGATGATTGATAATCGGATGTTGTAAAACATCATTAATTTAAGGTGATTAAATTAAATTGTTAACTTGCATTGTTGCCTGCTTCGATCAAGTTTATCACAAAATTTGACATGTCAGGTGTGGCGCTCAAAGGATTATTCTCCAAGCAAAGAACTTCATGGTTATCTAATACACTCGTCATGTTGAATCAACGAGTCAACTATTAAAAAGGAGTGAGACTTTTTTCTACTGATCAGGCCTCAAAAACTGTAAAACCAATTAGAAATTTTTTGCAACAATAAGCAAAGCTAATTACACCCTTAACCTCGAATGGAGTGACACAAATACTCTAGCGTTTTCTAAGACAGCTGATTCATTCAATTCATTCACCCAGCACTGTTAATTTTCTGTAAGAGTAGGGGGTAATGGGCCCATGCCCCTCCAGTTTTTTTAGGGAAAAGGTTAATGTAAGAGTACTTCGTCTGTTTTGTGCGCAAGGATACCCACGTTAATGGAATGGACCTCCTGACCCTTTACCGTACAGTTGAGCGCCACAACCACGTTTAAACAATGTTAAGCAATCATCTACTTGTACTTAAGCCTGTTTGAAAATGATTTTCTCTTTCGGAGGTAACCGGGTCTCAATAAAGTTTTATAATATGTATTTACTTACAAAAGTTCTTATCACAGGAGCTTATAAAGCAGAAAGATTGCTTAAACTATCTGCATGGATTACTTTAAATACATTTCTTTATAAAATTTAATGTCAAAAAAATAAAGCTCGAAAACTTTTTCACTGAAGATCTTTTCTTGGTTTTGATTTGCTAGCATGGACTAATTTGCTAAAGCTTATTGAGTAGGAGAATTTTTTCGCTCAATTTTCATGATCATTGGTTGTTCAATTGCTCGAATTATCGGCCCGATTACAAGCAGCTTATGATTGAACACAGGTCACATTGGTCAGTTCTGACTACGAAACCCTAAATGAGATACAATTAAACCAGTAATTAATGAGGTCGACTGGATTGCCCCATGTAAGGGAATCCAAGTCAGTCTTGGATTCTGGACTCCACGCCGTGGATTCCGGATTCCAGGTTCTGGATTCTGGATTCTTTGTCAGTGGAACTTGGATTCCGGATTCCAGTCGTTAATGGGATAATGAGATTCCGAATTTCCTGAGCTGTATTCCGGATTCCAAGCCCAGGATTTCGATTTCCACAGTACAAATTTGCCGGATTTCATATTGCACAAGCAAGAATTTCACGGATTTCGGAATCCGGATTTCCTTACATGAGGCCAATTGAAGAATCCAGCCAAGCGAAAAACCTGTATGTAGAATTGTACAAAATGCAACATTTTTAACTGGTACGTACTGTCCATGATGACGACTAACTTTTAACAGGCTATAATAAAAACGTAAGTTTCCCAGTTAGTTGCTTTTAACCGAGGAGTAAAATACTCGCCTGTCCTCTTACATAGAAACGCTGACCAAATTCTCTGGCCCTGAAAAAAATAACAAATGATAGTCGGTGCTTGATACTTTGCCTGTCAATTGTACTTTTGGCTCAGCCTAATAATAATTAAGAATTTACATTGCGCAGTTTTCATGACGAGATGATCAACCTGGGCATTACAACAACACATAGAATAAAAATAACTAAATGATAAATAAGATATACATCAGGCGATGTGTATAATATGAAAAAGCCTAACTAAGAATAAAAAAGCCTTACTAAAAGGTGCGTCTTTAAAAGTTTTGCAAAAAAAAAAAAAAGTAAAAATTACATTGTCGTGTATAGGTATTAAGTAAACCTTACTAAGAATAAAAAGCCTACTAAAAAGATGCGTGTTTAAAAACTTTTTAAAAGTGTCAACAGATTTGGTCATTCTAATTTCTAGATGTAAATCGTTCCAGAATTTAGGCGCCGTAGCAACGAAAGCACGGTTGCCCAGGGTTGTTAAAGTTTTAAAATTCAGGTGAGACAGCAGTATTCCGTCGTTAGATCACAGTCTATATCTTGAGTTTAAGGGCTTAATTTTAACAAGATCATTGAAATAGGACGGTGCCAATTCATGAATGGCTTTGAAAGTTAAAAGTAAAATCTTAAAATTAATACGAAATGAGACAGGAAGCCAATGCAGCTGACGAATCACTGGGGTAATATGGCAAAATTTCCTGTGCATAACGACAAGTCTGGCGGCCTGTGTTTTGAACTCTCTGCAACTTGTCAATATGGTACTTAGGCACACCATATAATAGACTATTGCAGTAGTCTATTCGGCTGCTAACAAAAAAGTGGATAAGAGGCGCAGCTGCATCCATTGAAAGGTATTTCCCGATGCGTCTACTGTTGCGCAAGAGATAGAAAGCAGCACTGCACATTTTAGTAATGTGTACGGTCATAGTAAGTTCATCATCGAACCACGCACCCAAATTCCGCACAACAGACACTTTGCTTACATTGCAATCTCCTACCCTGATAGTGTTAACAGCAGCCTTTTTAAATAAATGTCGTGATGCTATTACAATAAATAAGGTTTTCTCGTTATTAAGCATAAGTTTGTCCGAGGTCATCCACTGCTTGACGTCCGAGATATAGGCTTCCATTAATCTAATTGCCCCATAGTGACTAGTTGCACAGCCTGGGTTAAACGATAAATAAAGCTGGGAGTCATCTGCATAACAATGAACTTGAGGAAGGTGACGACCAACAATGTCAAAGATTTTGCTTGAATACATGTTAAACAAAAGGGAACCTAGGCATGATCCCTGGGGAACACCATAACGAAGATGAAATACATTTGAAAGCGCTCCTTGAACAGATATTCGTTGTGCTCTTCCAGGTAGATAAGAGCAGAACCACGAAATAGCAGTTCCATTCAGACCCAGCTTTGACCTTAAACGTGTTAGCAAACTACCAGGGTCCGCAGTATCGAAGTCAGCGCTCAAGTCTAACAGAACGAGGAGAGTCGCATGTTGCTTGTTTATTTTTGTCAGAATGTCATTGTAAACTTTCACCAAAGCTGTTTCCGTACTATGAAGTTTCCTGTATGCAGAATGGAACACTGGATACTGAAATAATCGGGGATACTGAAATAAGTACACAACGGTGTCCTGATCATTGATCGTACGTACTGTTCAATGTAACACTTAACATCTGTTCTTAGTTGCAAAGTTTGTAAAAGAATACTACAAAAACATGGAGATTTATTACAAACCTTCTGTGAATGTTGTTTTCCTCCGTACACTGTGCAATTATTCCTCCCCTTTCAGAAATCCGATAATAAGGCAAAATCTGAGAATGAAAAAGCATCTATGAAACCAACTAGGATTATTGATAATCGGATGTTGTGAAACATCATAGATATAAGTTGATTAAATAAAATTGGTAAATTTTATTGTTGCCTGCTTCGATCATATTTATTACCAAATTTGGCTTATCTGATGTGCCAAAGATTATTCTCCAAGCAAAGAACTTCATGGTTATCTAATACACTCGTCATGTTGAAACAACGAGTCAACAATTGAAACTGATCAGGCCTCAAAAACTGTAAAACCAATTAGAAATTTTTTGCAACAATAAGCAAAGCTAATTACACCTTTAAACTCCAATGGAGTGACATAAATACTCTAGCGTTTTCTAACACAGTTGATTCATTCACTTCTTCCGCCCTCCCCACCCAGCACTGTTAATTTTCCGTAAGAGTAGGGGGGAATGGGCCCATGCCCAACTAGTTTTTTAGGGTCAAACAGCACCTCACTGAACGGTTCACACAACTGGCTGCGAAAACAGCTGGAGAATCCAGCCAAGCGAAACAACCTGTATGTAGAATTGTACAAAATGTAACATTTTAACGGGTACGTACTGTCCATGATAACGGCTAACTTTTAATAGGCTATAATAAAAAGGTACGTTTCCTAGTTGCTTTAAATCGAGGAGACAAATACTCGCCTGTCCTCTTACGTAGAACCACTGACCAAATTCTCCGGCCCTGAAAAAATAACAAATGATAGTCAGTCTTTGATACTTTGCCTGTTAATTGTACTTTTGGCTCAAACTTATCGGGGATACTGAAATAGGTAAACAATGAAAACGAATTTGTTAAAAATTTAACGGTTCCCTGATCATTGATCGTACGTACTGTTAACACTTAACACCTGCCCACAGTTGCTACAATCCTGGCCAAAAGGTTTTTGGACACTTCCCCTTTTTCACGTGCTTTTGTATGGAATTTCGTTACACACTCATAAAGACGCCCGCAACAAGATTCCCCCCCCCCCCCAACCCCTATCTTCCCCTCCCTGAACAAAGTTGAGGTCTTTAACACCCAATACTGTTCAGGGGGCAGGGGAGGGGGTCAACTTCAATTACATTTTTTTAAATAAGTGTCTCAAACGTTTTGACCAGGATTGTAGGTTTGTAAAAGGATACTACAAAAACATTAAGATTTATTACAAACCTTCTGTGAATGTTGTTTTCTTCCGTACACTGTGCAATTATTCCTCCTCTTTCAGAATTCCAATAATAAGGCAAAATCTGAAGATGAAAAAGTATCTATGACACCAACTGATGATTGGTAATCGGATGTTGTGAAACATCATTAATTTAAGTTGATTAAATAAAATTGGTAAATTGCATTGTTGCCTGCTTCGATCTTGTTTATTAAAAAATTTGGCATGTCGGATGTGCCGCTCAAAGGATTATTCTCCAAGCGAAGAACTTTATGGTTATCTAATACACCCGTCGTGTTAAAACAACGAGTCCACTATTAAAAAGGAGTGAGACTTTTTTCTACTGATCAGTCCTCAAAAAATGTAAAACCAATCAATTAGAGTTTCTTTGCCACAATAAGCAAAGTCGCACCCTCGGATCTGTGCCAAGAATTTAAACTCCAAGGGCGTGAGACAAATACTCTAGTGTTTTCTAAGACTAGTGATTCATTCAAATCTCCCCCCTCCCCCTCCCCACCCAATACTGTTTACTCTCCGTAAGAGTAGGGGGAATGGTCCAATACCCCTCTAGTTTTTTAAGGAAAAATTTAATGTAAGAAGATTTCTTATTACATAATCACCAATGAAATAACAGGTGAGCTTTCCCGCGAAAACAAAAACAACAGGGGTCCAAGAACGGATCCGTGAGGTACTCCACAAGTGTTTGAGAGAGAATCAGATTTATGACCATTGATACATACAAATAAAGTTCTCAATTGGACAGATACGATTGAAACCAGTCATAGGCTCTACCTCTTACTCCATAATGATTCAATAAAAATACTAAAGCCAAATCGGAGTGGGTAAAGAATGGCCTTTTCAAAAATTTTACTAAAAATAGGCAGGACTGATATTGGCCTATAGTTATCATTGTCTTGCCTAGAGCCTTTCTGAAAAACTGGAGTAACTTTTAGCCAATTAAAGAATTTACGTTTATTGGGAAAAATGCACAGAGAAAAGCATTATTAATTAGGGATGAAAGAAGTTAGGGAAATATGAGTCTTAGGAATTATTAGTAATGGGACTGGAATACTATAGGGACCAATGGATTTGTCATTGTCCATTTGAGATATGTATGAATCAACTTCAATTGAATCAGGAAAATTGCCCTTCAGAAAAGAGGTTCGACATCAATTCCTATGGGAATGTCTTTGTCAGTGTTTTTACCCACATTGACAAAAAAATTAATTAAACGTTAGCAATAGCACTGGGCTTGTCAACAGTTTTTCCGCTTTCTAAAACACTGGGAATGTAATCAGCTTTAACTTTACAATGTTGAAGATTGATCGAATTCCAGACCAGATTTTTTCACATTATTCTTATTACACAAAAAGTAATTCTTAAAATAATCAGATTTCCTCGCTTTCAGGTCATTGACAACACTATTTCTGAATGTCTCATGAAGATTTATTAAATTTGGATTTGAATGTTTATTCCTCATGATTTTGGAATAGAGTTTATGTCTATATCGTATTTAGCAAGAATATGTTTGATAATTCAGGTTTAGTGGATAACTTAATTTCACGTTTGGAGAGCTTTCTCTTCTTTCTAAATTGAGATATCTGATCATAGAAAATATCCTATATCATCACTTGAGATGTTGAGATGTTGAGATGTTGAGATGTTGAGATGTTAGTCCAGCCGATCAAGAAGTGAGAAATCACTAATAAATTTCTTTTCATCACATTTGGAAAAGTCTTTTTTTTTTCAGTTAGACTATTACACTTGCAATGGATCCATAGATGTCAGTTTCCACATTGGACTGCATGATCACAACTTGCTATTAACAGTTTTGGCATATGCCACAAGTAAATGTTTGATCATGTGATACGCTGTTCATTTGTTATGAGAAAAAGTGAATAAATCTATGTGTTCTCTTAAGCCATTAGTTGAACCATTCGGTCTGTCACTGATTATGAGTTTGTCGAGGGAGAAGTAAGCAAGTTTATCTTTGACTTGTTTGAGCTGAGGCAGTTGTGCCCTTCTTTTCTCCATTGTCTCCTCAGCTACTGGTCTTCAAAAATGTTTAGACCTTCGGTTTTGATTCTCCTTTCCCTCTTAAGAACTGCCTCTTTTGCTTTTTAACTTGTAAACTTACAAACGAACCTTCTCGGTTTTGAAGTTCCATCTTGCCTCTTAGCGCGGCCTGTGCGATGAGCACATTCAATTTCTGGAGCAGATTCAAAATCGAGTTTTTCGACGAGGGCATTCTTAACTTTCGCTTCCCATGTTTCATTCTCATCTTTCCAGTAATCCTTCGAAGCGCAGATTGTTTCGTCTGCTTTAATTTTCTAAGTAGACGGTCTTCTCGATATGTTTCTTCATCGTCGCCTGGATTTTAGAAACGTTATCTTCGATTGACTTGATCTTTTTAGCGTGGTCGGATAAGTCTCTTTGACTAAATCCCACACTAGCCTTCAGTTGTCTCTGATTTTGTCGAGGGAGAAGTAACTTGGTAAATTAGACGAAAACAACGTTTGAGACTAGATCAGCAAGAGCAGGAGCGGTTAAAAACGCGACCGCTATCTTTGCAGTATGGGCTCTCCTGATTTAAACTGATATCGAAAACGTAAGTTTAAGTTTTGTATAGAAATGTAAGAAAACAGGCTTGTCATGATAAGCTCACTAGAAGTTAAAAAACTCGCCTCATTTCCCAGGCTGTCCACGATTCCATAATTTCTGAGAAGGCGAAGTACATCTTGCTGTTGGAGTGCATCCATTTTGCCGCGCTGATTCTGATGAACTGAAATCTGATTGTAGTATATTGTATATGTTATATAGATGAAAATCGCAGTATTCAAGAATAAAGCAACTTGTTAAACGGCAGTTCTAGTTATTCTACCACCTTATTATTTAGTTCTTATTGAAGTAAATTCACAAGGAAAGGACACGATTAGAATACCTTACCTCTCCGATGGCGATGGCAAAACAGCAACACAGCATACGTACGTTAAAATTTCGCAAGAACCCGAAATCAGGGCGAAGTCCAAAATCCGGGCCTGAAAAAATATGGATGAATCCGCAATCCGCTGCAATTGCAGGCTCTGGAAATCCGTTAAAATCTCGCCTTGAATCCGAAATCCGGGCAAAAATATTTTCAAAAACCTCCGGTCTGTTCGCCTATTAACCCCCCTCAATTAATAACTGACTTCTATAAAGGTTGGAGAATCGTATCATTTAATCCGTCCAAACAATTCTTTGAAAACACTTGGGTACGATAAACGATATCTTGAACATCGTTGCCATACCTGCATAAAACGTGGCTGGATTTGTAAAATCTTGTAACATGGTAAAGGGAAGCAATCGAAGTCCTTCCTCTTGAAACCTGAAAATGGCTACAGGGCAGTTTCTGACAATTATGATCATGTCTCTGCAACTTCTCTGCAACTTCTAAATAGTTTTTGGGGAACTCCACATTGACCAAACAAGCCTCTAAAGCATAGAGAAAACCATCTGAGACACTTCTGGCGTATTTGGAAACATTCGGTCGTTGAGTGCTCCTGCAACTTTGTAACAATGAACGGATATTTGCCAAGGATGGTACGATGACCCGCAAAATCTTGCTTCCCTTGAGAGACAGGTTTCCTGATTTTTATTCTGTAAATGAAAATGGCTCCGTAGATGTACATAATTGTTGCTTTATCCACAAATATCCAGCATGATTGCAGGGAACCAAATCAATCTTGAACCAAGTCAGTGTTGAATTCCTATGAAGAGACCCTCGTCAACTTTCGACAGTTTTTTTAAATTATGTTATGCAGAGGAAAAAATATATTATAAAACGTGATGACATGAACTGGCAAGTGGTATGCTCCGCCTTAACAACCTTCGTAACTAGAAGTGAAACCTCAATTCTAGTTCAGTTTTTTTTCCGAGTTTTAACTATTGATATGTGCTAATCACTAGCCTTATATATTAGAAGCTTGATTGAATAGAGGTTCAAGTAATTGGTTGATAACTAAAACTATTTGTTATAGCGTTTGCAAAACTAGAAGACTATTCATCGTAGTTTCCTTTGTCACTGACAAAGCGATGAAACACTGATAAAACAAACCTTAACAAAGTTTTGAATTTGTCCACTTATACTGTCAAAACAATCGTCCATGAAATAATAGTCATTTGCGAGAATTCTTTAGTTGGTCAGTGATTGCAATTGTCTCGTGGTCATGTCACTCCTGTTCCGTCTTCAATATTGAGCACGGTGGATTACAAATTAGTTGAGAATCAGAATAGATATCTTAAAACAAGTGATTCTACCCCCTGATCAAAGTATGTGTTCTTAAATTTTTAAAACACACTCTTTGTCTTGTCCCTCTCTCTCATTATAATACCCATTAACTTAATTAACAATGTTTGGAATATCGCTGTAAAGAGACTACGAGGCCCCAAAACACCATGCGGCGAATTCGTGGTGATGTTCACGAATCGAAAGAAGCTTTGTTCTACAGAAGAAATAACGAAAGGCCTGAAAAAGTGTCTCATCAACATATCTCAGTAACTCGATAAAATCCGAACAATTAATGCTTGGAAGTGACGTGTTTCTCTTGTACTTGCGTTATTAGAGACACTCTAACTCCTACTTCATACACCTGTATACCGCTAATTAGTTCCCAACTTGTTGATATAAATATATCCGGTCGGAGTCGTGATACGTAATAATTTCAATATTTTTTCGTCTTGTACTTAGTTATTCAATGAGTTAGGGAAAACTTTTAATTTATTATTGTCCTTTGTCTTTGCATAAATTATGCAAAACAAAAAATACAAGCAGGGGCTCCCCTCAGGTAAAAACAAAATTACCAAAGAACTCTTTCACAAGCCCAATCGAACTATTTTATTATTTTTTTATTTTTTTATTCCTCCAATTCCTAGCTGATACATAGTTATGTAAATATAACTGAGAAAAATAATATAGTAACAGATCAAGATTTACAAAGGAAATAAACGCGTAAAATAGAAATTACAACACTTAAATTGAATTACATTGTATATTGGAAGTTGAGGAGAGGGGCACATCTAGATAAACTAATATTGTGCCCCTTAAAGTTATGTATAACAAAGGACTTAAGATTATTAATAAAAAAGTAAAGGAAAAATGACAAAATAGCTCAGAAAGTTGTAAAAGGGATATTGATTCATTAGTATTGAGCCAGGTACCACAGGTAAAAGGTACAGGTACAGGTACCAGCGTAAAAGTGCTTTTTTAAACATTTTTTTAGGTGGTTTGTCTCTAATGGATTGCGGAATATCGTTCCAAAAGAAAACTTCCGATAATGCTGGGGCAAAATCTCCTAAGATTAGTTCGAAATATAGGTATTGCAACTTGATTGGATGATGCACTGCGGGTACTGTAATAATGTAGTTCAGATACTAATGAAACAGGTATACTAGGAAACTTTTCATGGAGGAAATAATCATAAAAAAGAATACATGTGTTCAGTTTAACAATATCAGGAAATTTCAGAAGGCCTAAGGATGTGTAGTGTGGAGTTATTGATTCCGTTAAAGGAACATCATTTATAACACGAACCGCTTTGTTTCGTAACTTTACGATTTGAGACAATGGAGCGTTATATCCCGTACGCCTATGCCACAGATTCAGTCCGTTCATGCCCCACATTAGGTAGGCATATTAAGTTAGATGTTAATGAGGCCAGTGTGTATCTTATTCATCAATAGATTCCTTGTTGATAGACTCCAAATTCAGGGTTAAAACAACTTTCTTGAATTTATAGCACTTTGTGCCTTAATTAAATCAAGTTGACGAATTGATTTGTAAACGCGTGGTATGAACTGCGTTGAAAACAACAGTAATCTATTTCCAAGAATCGAAGTGAGAATTTAAACGAAGAAGGGGCATTACTGAGCATCTCTCATCCCTCATTACAAGGCCCCTTTAACAGTCGTTAATGTAAATCTTCCGATTAAAGAGAAAGTTATGGCAATATTTGTGACATCTGTATAAAGACCATAACGGCACAACCTGTTTGAAACAACCTTAATTTTAAGTTTGGTTACAACTCAAAATGAGCCCGATGATCAAACTTTTACTACTGAATTGGAATCATCTTGTCAAGATTTAACACTTCAGAAAGGTTTTTGTTGTTTTTTTTTTTGTCAATCGGGATCAGAGCCACCTAAACGTTAATGCTTAACACGCGCCAATTGTAATGCAAAAACAAAATTTAGAACATTGATCATCGGAGTTCGGTTTCTCAGTTAACCACTATTTGTAAACTTGAAATATGAGAAAAATTACCTGAGCTTGTTTTATAACATTTGAGCATTTTATTTTTACAAGTTGTAGTAGCATCAACTGAAAATACTGCTAATTTAGTTGTTCTTTTTTCTTCTAGAAAATTGGCCCTCGATGACTCGTTTTGACATAAAAGTTCTCATGAATTCTGCGGATAAAATCGAGGTAAAATGAGCCAGTTAATTAACATAAATATAAAAAAATGTTAATATTAATTCATAAAAGTAGAATTGCTGTAATATGCTGAAAACCATTAAGAGCCATCTTTAAATCAAGAGCTATTAGGGTGAGCTCTGAACGAGTCGATCACGTGTTCTCTCCTATTCTGGCTGGAAATTCTGACCGAATGGCTGACGCAGTAGGAGGTGAAACGCAACGGGCAAGACGGAGATTGTACCCTTCAACCACAGCTAACACCGCTTTAATAATATAGATGCGAGAGCATATCTCGTGTATGGTTATATGAATAGAGTTGTAAAAGATAGCTGATGTCTAGAGATTTTATCTTGTCAGTTTTTTGTTTTTGCAAAAGTGTAAAATAGTTCAAACAATTGACCACTCCAGAAAATACCATAACATACCATAATGCTCTTTGTTTGTCACCTCACAATTTTGCATAAGCATTGTCTTCAGTTTCTCTTGGGAGTTAAAATGGCCCCAACAGAAACTGAAGACAATGCTTATGCAAAATTTTGGGGTGACAAACAAAGAGCATTATGGTATGCTATGGTATTTTCTGGAGTGGTCAATTCTTCTTGCTGTTTAACATATTCATGCAAATCACCGATCAACCGTATAAATGGCTGCATAACATAACGAAGTGCTAGTATTAGAATTGCGTCATGGCATCCAAGTGCTCGGTGACTCAAGCGAACGAAGGTCTTAGAACCACGTATATTAGGTATACATTATGGACTTTTCTGCTCCGAATGGGGTCACCAACTTATCGTGGTGAGGCAGTTTGGTAGGGCCACCCATGCCGAAAAGGTCTAAAAGTAGAGTGACCCCCTGGTCCTCCAGGTTGGGAGTTGAGCGTAGGCCTAACGACCTCGCCCCATAAAAAACACTAGTTGTTACAGAAACCAGAAGTGTTGATTATGAGACAACACTAACTGGGAGTGTTGCTGCCGGGGCTGTAATGATGCTCTTGGGACAAAGCCGAAGGAGAGCCCAAAGGCCGATAGACCTCTAGCCCCCAAACAACAGATGACTATTGGTTGCTGACCACGGTCAAGGTAACATAGGCAGGGCAGCTAGAGGAATAGAAAGGATAACAAGATACGCCCCTATTCAAGGCTTCAGTTCGACCGGTCCTGCTACACGGATGTTAAACTTGGAAGATCACTAAGACCGATGAACGGAAGCTAAATAGTTGCCAGTGCCAGTGCCAGAGATGGATACTTCGGATTAGATGGCAGCAGAGAATGACAAACAAAATAGTCGCCTGTTCACAGACCTTCTATTTTCTCTTCAAAGTCCGTTGAGCACGCGTGATAAAAAATAAAAACTGCGTGAATTTATTGACCGCTTGCGCAAGGGGATCAATGCTCGCCGATGTTTTCGAAAGAAAAATAAAACAACGTCTGAGTACAGGCTAAAAAAATAGTGGTTGAGATGGCAATGACTAAAGATAAGAAGGTGGAACTGGACAGAACACATACCCAAAGGAGAGGATGTGAACGACTGTTTTACTGCATTAAGGTGGACCCCAGAAGGTCGGAGGGTGAGAGGAAGACCAAGAACTGTTGAGGAAGAGCGAAAAAAGGCGAGGTGGAAGGGCTGGGAAGTAGCCAAAGCGGTGGCACGGGGCAGAAAGTGTTGATCTGAAAGCGTGATGGTCTTATGCGCCTACTGACACGACGAGACTTCATGATGATGATGATGACGGTTCTGGACTCTTTGGTAATTTGGGCTTATAAATCTTCGTGAGTAGATTTAGGAGAGCTTATAAACGGGGGAGGGGGAAGATAGCTTATATCCGAGGGGGCTAAGAAACGCTTCGAAACAAGCTATAGCAGTGTTGATTAAAAAACGTTTTGCATTTACTGGTTTCAAAACGGCGGTAAACGTTTTACGCAAGGGCGCACGATGAATAGGCAGTTTCCCCAAGGGAAGTTAAACAAAAAGCAAAAACAAATACAATTAGATGGGATGTTTGTTCCCCTTAGGCTGAATTCAATCCCTCCCCTTACTCAGTTCAGTTAGATTAATTTAACCAGGTATAAGGGTGATTATTTAGCAATTAATGAATGAGACTGAGTAGGATTTGAAGAATTAAGCAGATCGAGGAGGGTGTTATCCACCGAGGCCGAAGGCGGAGGAGGATAACACCCTCCGAGATCTGCTTAATTCCTCATATCCTACGAAAGCCGAATTCATTAACTGCTTTATTATTCATTCAAAATAATTCCTAGTTTAAAAACATAGCTTAAACATGCTTACCTCCATCAATGTTAAGTTCATCTTCTATAGTGAACGTTTAGGGTTATTCAGCTCCGCATATATTCTCCAAAAAGCAAATGTCGCCCTTCGAGTTGTCTTCTTGCTGTTCTTGCCATGTTTTAACTATTATTTCGCCTAGGTCTTACTCTTGAAACGAGTGAAATGTCTGTCGTTTTTGTTTTCACATCCATAACCACTCAACCTCATCCCCAGGTCTTTTCGGTTAACGGTGCATTAACCTACAAGAAGGCTACACTTTTGACGTCATCGGTTTATTAAACGCAAATTCTTCCAAATTTGGTCATCAGTAGCTGGTTATGGTGAATTATGCGTGTGCTTTTGGCCAATCATAATCGGGGAAATAATTTGAATGAATAATAATCAACAACAAGAGACTATAAAGGGGACAGAGAGGGCATCCCCCATATACACCCTATTCCATAGGTAATTCGTCTCGAGTTATTTTTAGAATCGGGATAAAGTTACCTCGCGCGAGGCGTGGATGTTTCGTGGAGGTTTCGCATGACCAAACGCCGTGCAAACATGTCGGGCGAGAGGCAATGAAAGCGTAAAAAGATCGAGAGCATTCCTGAATATTGAAGCGAAATGAGTCGGCGCTCAACTGGGAAAAAGGAATCGCTATACTCTTTGACAACCCGTGAAATCAGTTTAACTCGAAGTTGTCGTAACCCCAGTGCTTTAATAAAATGAGAAATTTCGCCGGTCTATTGAAACCGGTCGTTTGTACAATTTAGGGAGTTTAAGATCCAACGACGCGGACGACAACTATAACGTCAAAAAAACAATAGGTTTAATTAGCAAAACAATAACTTCCCACGTGCAACACACTTTTTTGTTTATTTCTTTCCCGTTTTTGCACGACTACGACGTGAAAATGCCTAATTTCGCGTTTTATAGAGGACGTAAATAAGCAACGACGAAATTTTATTTTTCTTTCTGAGCTTGAATACGGTTCCTTGAAATTCAGCTTTAGGAGGGTTCGCCTACAATTGACAAAGTAAGTGGGTAGGAATAATCGCTTTAAAGACTGAAAAAAATAAACATCAAACCAGAAATTGCTCTCTTCAAACTGTAAATTATAAATGATCCTGAGAGAATATTCAGTGTGTTAAGGATTTCCCTGCTCTACTGTTAGCTCTATACAAGAGAGGAAGGGCGATTCTTTTTTAATTTCGGTTTCGCTGACACAGCTTTCGCAGAAATCTCGCTGTAGTCGTTTTCGTCGACAAAAGGAATAGCAAAATCGCTCTCCGCGTCTTCCCCCATTTTGTTCTGCGTCATTTCGTGAAGGACGCGTGGCTCTCAGCGTGGGTCATCCACGCGGAACACATTCGCACTATGTGATTGGCTGTTGTCTAATCCCCCTTGAGATCTGTGGTGTTAAAAATAACTCGAGACGTTTTACCTATGGAATAGGGTGTATATGGGGGATGCCCTCTCTGTCCCCTTTATAGTCCCTTGTTAACAATTAATGAATGACGCTGAGTATCTTATGAAGAATTATGGAGATCGAGGAGGGTGTTATCCGTCGAGGCCGTATAACACACTCCGAGATCTCCATAATTCTTCATATGATACGAACGCCGAATTCAATAATTGTTTTATTATTCATTCAAAATAATTCCTAGTTTAAAAACATAGCTTAAACATGCTTACCTCCATCGATGTTAAGTTGATCTTCGATAGTACACGTTTAGGGTTATTCAGCTCCCCAAATATTCTCCAAATAGCAAATGTTGCTCTTCGAGTTGTCTTCTTGCTGTTCTTGTCATGTTTTTAACCATGATTTCGCCTAGGTCTTACTCTTGAAACGAGTGAAATGTCCGCCATTTTTGTTTTCACGACCATAACAACTCAACCTCATCCCCAGGTCTTCTCGGTTAACGGTGTATTAACCTGCAAGAAGGCTGCACTTTTGACGTCATCGGTTCATTAAACGCAAATTCTTCCAAATTTGGTAATCAGTAGCAGGTTATGGTGAATTATGCGTGTGCTCTTGGCCCATTAGAATCGGGGAAATATTTTGAATGAATAATAAAAATGATTAAATCCGTCGGTACTCTAAATTGGACAATACACCTATGGAATACTTATAAGTTTTGAACAAGCTTTAATACACTCCTGGCGGTTTAACAACCACTTATGGGCGTATGAAAGGTGAAGTTTTTACAACAAAAATCTAAAAGATGAAAACATTTATAAATAACTTAACATATCAGAATATATATCACAGTAGTTATTAATAGAGTGATTTTACTTGAAACGTGAAACAGATATAACAACTAGTGCAAAATAGCGACAAATAAACAAAAGAAGACAATAGAATCAGTGCATAATAGTGCGTAGTATTCTACAAATGTACCACCTATTTCACGGGTTAAGTAAAATCACTCTAAAAGGTACACCTAATTACAATCATGGAGAGCTCATCACATAACATAGATCTAAGGTTTTAAGCCCATTACGCTTCACTTAACTCAGTTCTTTTCAGACGCTGATTTGATTTACAAAAGCCTTTTACAAAATATTATGTGCACTAAGCAAAGGAGGAATCGGGTTTACCTGGTCGATGTAAGAACCTGTGAACTTCACTTTGTTTTATTCGCACCTTTTGTTTTCCTAGGTTCTATTAATTGTGTTGACTTCTTTGCTTTCTGTTGAATTACATCAGCTGTGAGTTTTACAGTCTCTTACATCGAGGATGTGCTCAGGAATCTTAGACAAAAAAATGAACCTCACTGAAAGCAATAGAGAGGAGAAGTAGTTACGTCACGTTGCCATGGTAGCAAAATTTCTGGATGACAACCGAACCGAAAAACGTCTTTAAAACTGTTTCAGACTTCATCGATCTTGGTTACTTTCAATTAATTTGTCAAATGTTGGCTAACTTTTCTGGGGTTAAATCCGAAAGGACCGTATTTAAGTTAAGAAAAAGCAAAAAAAAAAGTGTTGTGTTCACCTAGTTTATAAAGCGGACGCGTGAAATTAGGAAGTTTTGCGTCGTAGTCGCATTACGTCGGCTAAGAAATGTACAAAAAAACGTGATGCACGTGCAAAGTTCTTGCCTTGCTACCTAAACCTATTGCTTTTTGGCCGTTCTCTTTGCCGTCGTCGTTGCTTAAGCTCCATATTGTTTTAATCCAAAAATTGTGCTGCCATGGTAACATGACGTCTCTATTCTGCAATACCGTTTGTAAATCTAACCACAACATACACTTACGAAGCAATGGGTTAACCAGATTTGGCTTCTTTCCGGTAAGTTTATCCTCATGTATGATTTGACCAAAAAATGCAACGAAGAGGTCGCTTTCGAGATAACTTTTTTCTTTGTTTCGTAGCCTAATTGTCAGATAGTCCAAGGTCGTGCGCTGGGTGTACGAGCGAGCGAAGAATCACCGGCTACGTGTTTTACGCCTACGTCTTAGTCTACGTGTTTCGTAGCCTAATTGTCAGACAGTCCAAGGTCGTGCGCTGGGTGTACGAGCGAGCGAAGAATCACCGGCTATGTGTTTTACGCCTACGTCTTAGTCTACGTGTTTCGTAGCCTAATTGTCAGACAGTCCAAGGTCGTGCGCTGGGTATACGAGCGGGCAAAGAATCACCGGCTACGTGTTTCTGGAGGAAATGACGGCAGCCAATATCATCGACTTCTCGAAATACCAAAAGATACGTTACTAAGCAACTAAACACTCACGAATAAAACCGGTTCCTACTCGTCCACACCCGCTGTCTTGTATATTTATTTGGATGAGAATCGGGTGAAAATTCTAAGTGCTTCATCTAACTGGGAAGAAATCATGAGACGAACATATAACTACTTCGGTCTAACTATCAAGAGGAAAATTTACTATTTGATCGCTTCTAGCAAAAAATAAACACATCAACATAGAGTAACCAATATATTAACTGACAAATGTTCCACAAATATATATATTAGTAAATCTTACCATAATACTAAAACAATAAACGACTTCTTTAGATAATCTTCTTATATTAAAATTTCCTTCAAGCATTAAGCACACAAAGTTTGAGTTTGGCCGGCACTCAAATACAGGAACTACTTAGTTAGCTGGAGGAAAAGGTTGTTCTAATTGTCCCAAAAATCATATGCTGTGAACGATTCAAGTTCTTTCTTTTAATTCATAGGACATTAGCTGGTTTCGCAAACAACTCCTCGGAATAAGGGTGGGGTTAGTTCCGTAGCAAGATAAACAGCAGCAACGTCAAGAAAAATAAACTCTCTGCCTGTTGATCAATGCCTTCATCCACCTGAAACGAAAAATAAAAGGAGAGATGAAAAAGGACACAAGTCCCCATTATTTACTAATAATTATTAATTTATTACTAGTAATTATTTATCAATTATTTTAGCATTGTTTATTAATAAAAGACTGTCACAACGAACAAGAGTTTCGGCCTCGATAGATTTTAACTGAGAAGGGCCTATACAGATATATTGTACTGCGTGAAAACAAAAAGTTAACCAGATCAGACGGCAAGCAATGGATGGACCATTTGAAAAGTGATTTTAAGGGGGGAAGGGGTGGTGGTGGTGGGGAAAAACAAAATAAAACTGCAAGAGAAAATGTCCCCCCCCCCCCCCCAAAAAAAAGCCAAGTTAAACCCACATGGGGGGGGGGGGGGGTACCCTCAGCCTGAACTAAAGAAGAGAAGAGAAATTTAGAAACCGATTAAAATCTCTTAAAACAAAAAAGTATATTAAGATATGTCACTTTGTAGCTTATAAACAGAGCTGAGTTCTTGAAGCAGATAATAAAAAATTCTGAGGTTTTTTTTGGAATAGATCTACATCAGACGTCTTTGAAGCCGTTCCCTAGCAATTTGCACTGCTTTTCAAGTCTGATTCTCATTAAAAAAAGGCGTGTGTTTCATGCATTAAACAATCTTTAAACAGACTCTGAGAAGATGGACAAACATGCTTTATGGATCACGCAACGCCCGCTGGGTTACTGGGTTTCGACCGAGAAATCTACCCATTTTATAAACTGGGCGTGCCTTGAAGCCTTTTGCCCTATACGTGTTGTTTGACTTGTCTTTATCCTCCGCCTGACTCAGTAGCTACCACAGTTCACAGGAGCAAACACGAATGACAGACTGACATATAAGTGTAAAAATAGCTACTCGAAAAGCCTTACTTGTCTCTCAGTATGGCTTTGACTGTGACCGTTCCCTGTTGACCATGCACTTCGCGTTCCACTGCAAAAAACAAATCGCTAGTTATTTCAAGAAAATCAGTGGGATACCGTATTTACCTTACCCCTTACGGGATTTTTGTCACTACTTTTAGACTAGGAGCTTATCAGAAGTACTGAGGCTCACCTAATTTTTTCTTTTTTATGAGGCTACTAATATCCAGTTAACATTGACAAAATAAATAAAAAGTTTAGCAATCTCAAACAATGGTGTCTGAATTAGAGGCTGGGGGCAAGGAGGAACGGCGCAATTTCAGTGTCACTTCGAGATCTGTGATAGCCGGTGGCAAAAGAAAAATATGCTCCTGCAAACTTAATTTGCGAAATATATCCTAAGCACTGTGCAAAAGTTCTATCAAAGAGGTTTTCTTTGCAATGGTAACACCAAAGGAATTTGAGTGACAATGTGTTCAAAGCAGTACAACAAGGTCAACGTCCTAGCATCTCTCAGTAAAGTTCTTTGCGCGGGTTCATGATGGTAAAAAAAATATTCAAACTCTTAAAGCTCATCAGTATCTTATCTTTCATTGTTGTAGCTTCTGGAAATTTTAGTGTAACACTTGCATAATTATCCAATTGAAATAAGACAAGTTGTTCACGATGGAAACGGTTTAGCCTGCGTAGCAAGCGTTTCCGTTTGGTTTCAAAGCAAAGAAAGACCGAGGAACGGGATTTAAGGTTTTGACCGCGCGAAAAATGGACTCTCCTTCCTCGTTCTTTGCTCCGAAACTCCACGGAAACGCTAATGCTACGCAGGTTAGAAACGGGTGAAAGATGATAATGGCGATGATAATAAACGATCAACTTACTATACGACCAGACGAGGTTCAAGTGTTTCTTCAGTACACTGATGCACGGGTTTTCCGTTTTCTGTACATTGCAATGCTTCCTACATAAAATTAAATATTAAATAAATCAAATCAAGAGCCATAATAGTCCTATTATGGCTCTTGATCAAATATATATATATATATATATGAAATATCAAACTCTTAGGGACGTGAACTGATTTATTTTAATTCGTAATGTTTAATAAATGAGTAGGAACTCAGTTGTTTCTAAATTAAAAGACTAGAGCCAATTGAGATGAACTTGACATTTTACTGATTTCAGAAAGTAATAAAAACATATCGTTAAATACAAAACCGTTGAGTCGTGACATTTACCTTAAATTTACTTTATCAGTATTTCCTTACAATTATACGAGATCGTTGTATTTAAAATAAGCTACTTAGCTAGAGTTCTCAAGAAGTGATTTATTAATTTCTTAAAACATCATCACACATCTACTTTGTATCCAAAATTACCTAGGCCTGCTTTTGATGGCCAAAAAATTGTTTTCGGTGACCGAGATACAAAGTATCCCTTATCCCTGATGCTACTAACTGATTCCATGAGCCGTTTAGCTGGCTGTCAATTTTCTAATTGTTTTACAACGTCTCATTCTATTTTGTCCCGAATGCCATTAGATGAAATTGCTAACGTCAGTGAAATGCTTTTTGCTTTCATTGCTGAATACTTACTTCGACCGGAAACAGCTTTTGGGGGTAGTTTTCAGATTCCTCTGCCGTATCGTCCGGTTGTAATCTTTGAAACAAAAAAATAAATCAAAGCTTTATAAGAGAAAAGAAGAAAATAACTATTAACAATTAACTACAACAACGACGTATGAAAGCCACGCTAAGGGCAGAGGTTACACCGTATTGGGGGAGGGGCGCACTCCCCTATTTGGCCTAAACAGGTATGTACCGCTGAACAGGGCATGGTTTTCGAGGTCCTGAATCTTAAACATGGTATACAATTTCACTATTTAGCTTCCTGAACAGTGTCTTTTTTGGGCCGAAAGCCTGTAAAAGAGTGTAAAGGTTATCGATGAGCGGGCTACATTTGTGGTAACAACGATTGTTTTTTTTCCAACAAATCTAATTCCATGATAGTAGTTTTAAAAAAAGATTAATTCTGTATGCGAAACGAAATGAGATAAGGTCACGGCTGAAAGGTCTCGCTAAAACACCTTGACCAGACTCTATTGATTGCCTCTCCCCCCAACCCCCCCCCCCCCCCACCTCCCCGGAGGGGAAGGCTACACTGCACCGACCTCTGCTTACCGGCGGTAAGCACGACTGAGAAGGTGAATTCCAAACATGCGAACCAAAAACAGTAGTTACATCATATTACCGTGTGGTACATGGCGACAATAACCTACCCAGGATCCACCGGTTCCTCCTCTCGATCAGCAGAGTACGCTTTTGGGTCACTATCCTGAGAAAACACGCAAAGGAAATTGACCAATTAACGAAAATTGGAATTTAAGTCTGAGTTACTCAGTATAGTTTCTTCTGTGATGATAGTAAGAAAGGTAGCATAATTCAAAAGAAAACCGTTGGAAGGCAAACCTTAATAGTTTACCACCACGATTCCAGAGTGTACGGTTTTTTTCGAGTACTAACACTAGCTACTCTGTCTCAGACTCAAAATAGGACTCATTCACGCCGGGGTAACAAAAAAGAGGTTGGCACAACCAATATAGTGATCTCCCAAGTTTTTTTTCTCCCTTTGCAGTGAAATCATCCGTTGACAATGAGGGGGAAAATGTTCTAACAGAGTCGAGCAAAGCGGCACCCAAGCTCGAAATCTGTTAACGACGCAAAAATAACATACAGAATAGGCGTCTTTTTTTCCCGCGTTTTTCAGGCTTACACGAAGTCGGCAGCGCGAGACACGCGTAACGGGGTAGGCGTGGAAAGAACGTACTTTTTCAGTGTATTCCCCCGCCAAATCACGCCTGTAATGCCGGTTAACACGAAAGAACTTCAAGTGGAATGTTAGATGTATGTTCCGGACCAACTGCACATGTCTACGTTCTTATAGCCGACAAAATTAGAAAAATCAGATTCTTCCGCTAGAAAAAGAGAAGTATGGTGTCTTGCTAAAGTTTCCAACAAGGTTCGACTGTAACAAAACTCGAGGACAGAACCTCGAGGATACTCGCACAGATGTAAAAATATGAGGAATCGACAGTGTCTTCAAGAAATAACAGGCGAAATTTACATAAATCTTAAGTATATTCCCTACCGTGTGAAGCTGTCCTGGATCCATGAGCTAATGTTAAAGGGTGGGCTATAATATACGGAGAAAAAGGAATCAGTTGTATCAAAAGAATTGTCGGTAAGGTAATGTAGTACTGTGAAGTGACCACACCTATCTACGACTGTAAGTAAAAAAGTACCATAAGATACACTTGTATTTGTGTCTAGGATTTACAGGCGACGTAACCAATCAGAGCAGAAGCCTTTCGTCGCAGAGAGAGGTATCTGTCCAGGTGGTGCCAGACGTTTGGGACATACGACACGTATGCAAGGATGGGGTCTGTATAATGTAATGGGATTCAAATTTTTATACAGCTGAAGCTAGCCAGTTTTACTGGCAACGCTTAATATGGAGACTTCGGTATTACCTACGGTTCCTTCATCCCTAAGGAAATCCTTTAGATCACCTATAAATTCAACCCGCTGTTAAATACTGACACTCCGACTCGTTAATAAGGACACTTTTTTTTCCTATCAGAACTTTGTCAAAAAACAAAGTTTTCTCGACTTTTTCACGGCCATGAAATGCCCCTTTGGCCTTTCTAAAGCCCGAAATGACAGATTTCCGTACCATTTCATGTAGTTCAACTACTGAAATCCCTACCCTTTCACATACCTGAGGCCCTAAAAAAAGGTGCCCTTTCGGGCGGAGCCTTCCCGTATAGGCCATTATAAAGACTCACCCCTTAGCCCCGGGGAAACGGAGTTGCACGTTCAATCACGTACTCCTCATGTGTGGTTTATTTTGGTTTGTATTTACCAACCAAATTGAATAAATATGTCATACCCAATATGTAATCACCGGTAACCTCTCTGCTCCTGTACGTGCCGTTTGAGTAAAAAGGTGGCTGACAAGTATGAGCGAGGTTACGAGACATATTAATGGTAATATGCCATTCAAAGTGGTGATAATAAAAATTGATTGTTCAAATCGTGTCACAATAGATCTACCTAGTTTTAAAACCTGAGTTTGTTACAGTAATTTCCTACAGCGTTGCTTTTAATAATAGTTAAGATCGGATCGCGTTCCACCTATAAATAATATGAAAGTATTTGGCCCTTGGACAGATTTTTGAAATTCGTTACTCATTGTTGCTATTTTTATATGTATCGAAAGCGTACTTCGGCTCTGCTTTTAAAATCCCCTTCAAACATCTCCGGTACTTATAAAATGCTCAGCCTGGTGACTCCCGGTTTCTCTTTTCTTAGGCAGCTACCTTTATCGCGAACTGTCATTGGATTCGCGATTCAGTAGATTAAAGACCAAAGAAATGCCCATACCCTGACAGACAATACGAAAGGAGCTGCATTAAACATCATCGAGCTTCTGCATGCCACAAAACAAAATTGTCTCACCGAAATTTATGTTAACTCCCGGGCTTTGGAGGGACGTATACCGGAAGTTACTTGAGATGGTGTACAACTAAAGCAAAATTTAGTAGGGAGCTACGATGATGGCAACGACAACGGCCAAAAACGCAATAAGGTTCGATTAGCAAAACAACAGCTTTGCACGTGCATCACACTTTTTTGTACATTTCTTTGCCGTCCTCCGACGTGATATGACCAAAGTTTAAGTCGACTTGAGAACGGGAACGACAAGGCGATAAATTTAAGCATCTAAGCGCGGTCTCCGCTCGTCAGTCCCCCCCCCCCCCCCCCCCAAAAAAAAAAAACTAGTTTGAACCTAATTTCCCCACTTTCGGGTAACTGTTTTACTTGGTATAAGGCGGAAAACGTTTAGAAGGTGCAAAGTCGATTTCCCAGCGACGTTCCCATTGGCGTCTCCGTCATCGGATCGTGAGGTCTCTATAAATATCAAGACTTGCCCTATTTGTAACGCCTACCGCGTGACACATCCCCTACGTAAGATTTAAAGAACTGACGTGCTGTTTTCAAATAACTTGCTAAGTAAGCAGTCCCCGTAGTACTCCCTCAAGACGTTTTCGGTGGCAAAACTAGAAAAGCTAGTAAAACTCAAATTGTCAAGACTTCTCTTTCAGATTTAGACCTAGAATATGGGTCTGAACCAAACACAGTACTTGCAAAACGAGACATATTAATGTTACGGGTTAGTAACATCAACATAACAATCGCTCATTTCCATACAATTAAGAATTCAGGAAAACAACTAACAACGTGCTTTTCGTACTAGTTGTATGCTCTAGGGGATTAGTTAGAGCAGCCGAGATCAGATTCTCTTTTTCTTCGGTGATGGATACACTTACAGGTTATTTATGTAGAATCCATTTGCAGCTCAAATTAAAAAATAATTCTTTGTTTGAATCTAGACAACGCAGCCTTGGCCACTACATAACTATAGCATCTAAACTCAGACATTATGTGGAAGAACTAAGAAAAAACGTTGAATTTTAGAATTCGACATTTAGTTACCCTGAGGTGCTACCAGAAATTTATTAAAGAAGACTAAGTATCTCTCTTAGCTATATATCACTACTAAGTCTAACATGCTTTGAAAAAGGCAGATTTACATAAACGCTGTGACTATTTTTAGCCACAGCGATAAATAAAAGCGACAGAAGTACTTGATTACACGCTAAGCTTCAACTTGCAGATTTGTAACGCTCTTTAGACATTGATATATATTTATAGGGCATTTCCTACATGTAGTAATTAAGGTAACACAACGTGTTTCACAACAGTCAAAACAAAGAATTACCTCTATAAATAGCTTCTGATTTCTAACGTATGTTTTGATACATCCCTATATCAAAAATTTAAAATTTAAGTTCCACTCAGACTGCACTAAACTTTTTGGGTGCGCCGAAGTTTCTGCTTGCGTATTAAACCGCTATGTTGAGTTCCAAAGGAGTCAATAGTCTGTGCGTTGCGTGAAAAATTTTTGCGAACCACAAATTCTGCCTCAAATGTAAGGAAATACAATGTATGTATTACCGCAGTCAACGGGAAAATTAGACGATATTTTGATGTTCAAATGCCGAGGGATCAGAAAATTACATATTCTGGTTGGCATTTCCATAGGAGCTTTAGTATAAATACTGGTCTTGGTGCAAGTCTTACTATTAAAGCAGACCTGACTTTATAGTCAAATGTCTACTTCCCAATACTCGCATGTGTCGCCGTATTAACATTGATGTATTACCATAAACATACTGATCATACATTACCTTATAGGCGATCACTGAGACACAGTTGTAGCTAAAACGTTTTCCTCGAAAACACTCTAAATAGTTGGAGGTAATATAATTATAGACATGCACTCCTATCGATGGACGAAAAGTACTGATAGATACTCATAGTTTTCATATTTGAGTATTCTACCGTCACGTGACTGTTTCAAACAAGGAAGAGCTTTCCTGTACATCAAAATATTGGCTTCACTCTATAACCCAGGGGAAAAAACGGTGAAGGAGGTTTGAAGTCACTATGAACTTTGTGTTCATTTTAATATCCACTTGAGTTTATCTTTACCAATGTATAAATCAATATCTCGCAGCACTTTTTAAAATACATCATATCTGATAGTTTTTTTTAGAGCTGAAGTTTCTTCCCCTCAGTCTGATGTTATAGCAGTACTAACTTGTATGTTTTCAGTTTTTCTACGGTAGGTACCTCACATGAGTAATAACGAATGGCAACAGAAGCTCGCGAAATGTCACGTTGCATAAAGTCTATACAACCTTTCCAAACAAAAACATTCTTTGTAATGGTAAATTGGACTTCGTGTGATACAATTCATATCAATTCAGGGAGTAATCGGGTGAGTAATGAAATTAATCACCTGATTACCCTTCAATCAGTGTACGACACGAAGTCCTGTTACTAATTAATTCTGTCAAAGACAAACAATAAAATGCGAGAATCTCAGTATTGGAATAACGGTACACAGTTCTTACATCGTCCAAAGCGAAACCATCTATCAGAGGCTTTTTCAGCAACTGTCTCGTTTTCTTTACTTTCAAGACTTTCTAAAGGTGTTTAACACGTTGTCAAAGTGTGAACAAAAAATACCTGAATACGAGTCACTGGACCAGTTTATTTCGTCCATATTTCCATTCAAATTGAAGTTGGACAGCGTGCTCACTTTTTCAATTTATTTTGATTGCTTATCATGGGCTATGTATTTAACTCTCATTGGCTAATAACATTTGCTACTTGATTTTTGTTGAAACGCATTGGTATGTTTTGGTCTTTTACAAAAAAAAGATCAGTTAAAACGTGGGTGAAGTTTGGTGGATAATTACCGTATTTATTCGAATAAGCACCCAACCTCGAATAAGCACCCACCTCGAATAAGCGCCCATCCTAAAGGCAGAAAAAGTTAATAAGCGCCCACCCCCTCCTCCTCCCAAGCAAACTCAAATAAGCGCTCACCCCCACCCCATCCACTTGAGTGAATAAATTCCAATAAGAGACTTCCCCGAGGACGGAGTTTTCTTTAGAGTATTTTACAGAAACCTTGCTTTGTTACTTCTTCGCGTTTTGTTATTAGCATTTATTGTTTTGCTGCAAAATAAACATACTTCACTTGCTGAAAATGGTGAAAAATTAATAAGCGCCCAGCCTCCAAAAAGCGCCCACTCTCAAGGTCCAAACATTTAATAAGCGCCCAGGGCGGTTAGTCGAATAAATACGGTATATCAAACATAATTATTGTCACGCTTGTCACACAAGGTTTGCCGTCTTCTTTATTCTTCCGTCCTATTGCGTATATTCACTAATTTTAAGAGGACACCCCCGACCTTGAAGCCCTGTCCGCTTTTTACTTTCATGTAAAGCGGACAGTAGGCTCCAGGGTCCCGTGGAGAATATCCCAGACGGTTATTCAGGATGATTTAAAAACAGAACAAAACAAAGCAAAACAAAAACAAACAAACAAGAAAACATTCGCAGTTAGATCCCTGTTAGGGCAGACTGGGAAAATTTTATTCCCGTGCATGAATAATTTTTCTTCCAAGCCTTGTACGTCATTATAAAAACTAAGGCTATTTCTTAGGAGTATGGTTAATATTTAGAATTATTATATTATTAATATTATTCTTCTACTAATTTCTAATGACCCCGTCCTTGAAATTGTGCAGCATAAGGTCACTGAATTAAATCCGTACCGCTACGCTTACCCTAGCCTGCGAAGCGCAGACGCATTTCCGGTCGTCGCTTCTCTCCCTCCGAAAAATAGCTATTTTTCGGAGGGAGAGAAGCGACGACCGGAAATGCGTCTGCGCTTCGCAGGCTACGCTTACCCTGGTATCACTGAAGTGTGCAAACCTTGGTCATGGTTATGATTTTCACCACCGTCACACACGATAGTATGGAGAAAATGATCCTACATCTAGAAAAATGCCCTTTATTTTATAGCTTAACGCCACCTTAACATCAACGTGCAAGACAAGTAAGTGCATGACAATTCAAGGATAAATTAAGAGTTGACATGCAGGGGTTGAGAATTATTTCGTATTATCACGCAAGTTCTAGGTACCCTTCAAGTGCCAAAAGTGATCAACATCAATTTTCTCCTGACAACATCAATATGTAATTAAGAGAAAAGGGCTTGAGAATTAATTAATGAGAATTACTTCATCGAATTCTCTCAACTGAGTCTTTAAGAAAACGTATCCAGATCAGTATAGAGAATTTGTATGTTGAAATCGTATGATGTGTTCTTAGACATTGTTGAGAGTGGGCTACTATGTTTTCCGAAGACACAGGTTGCGACAAAAACTGAACCATATTATCTCCTCAGTTTTGAAGAGAAACTTCTTTCGGTTTGTTTTAATATATCGAACATCTAAGCAGTTGCCTTTGTGAACAGCTCGGGTTGTGTAAGAGCACTAGTGACCGGACCCAGACTTTCTGCGAGAAGCAGATATTTCAAAATGGAATAATTTAGTACCACAATCTGATCGAGCAACCATAACGTGCAGGCCTCGACACATAACTCTACGTTTGGTCATATGACGCAGCTAAAAGTCGCTTAACGATTGAAATGCTTTTATTTCTTAACAAACAAATAGGCCGTCTCTCTTGAAATATTCACACAGAAATTCATGTTCGACTGTGCTGTATTAACACAAGCTGGACAATAGCAAAACAGACGGCAGATATTCGGCCTGAAACGCTGATGTCATCAAAGCAATGAATTAGGAAATTCTTGCTACAAATCGTATTCACCGACCATGTCAACAACACCAAACGTGTTCAGAGCGTGTAAAAAGGGTAACGACTAGAATTACTTGAGTGCCACGCTGTTAGCGACAGACTAAACTGAAACAACAGTTTTCTTGCTTTATTTTGTATTTCAAACCGAAAGGAGAAATGAACGATTGGGTGACTCTACTTATAAATTTCTCTCGCTTCATGATTGGAGGAGCTGAATTAGTAAATTCTTGGTTTGACGGAACGGTTATTTTTGGTCGAGTAGAACACACCAGTATCAAATTATCTCAGGCTACTTCAAACATGGCCACGGGACTTCCAGTGGACGAAAGGCTTCTTTCCATGCACCGACAGAGATGGGACCTTTCAGTAGATGAGAGTCGTTTGGCGCGTAACTTTTACAAATTAATCTCAGCAAAGACAGAGATGGCCACGACCTTTTGGTAGATTAGAAGCTTTTCAAACGATAAACGTACAAGTTAAACTTGACAACAAGACAGACGGCCAAGAGCTCAGAGTGGGTGAGCGGTTTTTGGTGCGTAATGACTTTTGCATGTTTGGCTGCCGACTCTGGAAGAAGAACCTTAACAATTTGAGAGGGAAAATAAAACTTACAGTGATAAGAAACTTTTCAAGTGACACTGAAACGCAATACAGCTTTTTTGAAAGAATAACTTCCTCGTTTCTTTATGCGCGCGAGTTTACGCGTGGTGGCTAGATGCCAAGTAAAACAGGTGTTAAGTCTAACTGCACGCTGATGTTTCGCTGAGATGCGCTACAAAGAAGCCGCTTCGTAAGCAGCAGAAGTCAAAAAGGTAAGGGAACAGCTTTTTTCTCGCTTTCCTATGTGCTATCCACATTGTTTTGTTTTTAGTTCACACAAGAACGCTTTCTAGGTATGTAAAAAACTAAAAGAACACATGGTTTTCAGAGAGAAATCATTGCTCCAACAATTCAACTCGAAATGACAAAGCTTCACTCGCTCGTCAGTCTTTCTCGAAACGCTTCTTCGTGTACTCCGTAAAATGAGAGATTTTCTTGGTCGGCAGGTAGCCTGTTGATATTTAGCTCTTCATAAATTCGCTCTGATAGAACCAATATTCCCTCTACTGCTAGGCAAATTTGATCATCGTGTTCAACGCGGTTTCATTTTGTCCACAAAATGACAAGGGAGTTTCAACGTGTGATCGTTTTTGTTTGAAACTCGCGTTGAGATCCACTAACACTATTTAATAACCTGAGCGAGGACGTAAAATTGGCTTTATGCTCTCTTTCTAGTAGGTCAGTCTAATAAAGGTCTGCCACAGAGTGAAAGTGGGCTTACAGTTTGTTCTCTTTACTCGAGAACTAAAGTCGAAATCCGCTTTCGGTAGCAAAAAAACATTCAGCATGGCGTCTAAAGAAGTTTGAAATATAGGCCTCTTAAACTAGGATTTTAAGTGAGCTCTCGTGTGTGGTTTACCTTGTAATGCAGTACAGTAAAAGAACTTTGCTTTTGAAAACGAAGTACGTTTTGAAAACTTGAGTTAAATTAACCACGTTATTTTCTCCTCAAGATTTTGCTCGACTAACAACTAACGACTGACGTGGAAATAACACCAAGTAACACGAGTTCAGCTAGGATCATTTTTTGTTATTCGCCTTGGATAAGTAGTAACATCCAGTATTACGCCACCGCTGAGTAAACTGAGATGGCGCATTCAAAATCAGTGAAGGAATCCAAGACAGCCTTGAATTCTGGATTCCACGCCGTCGATTTCGGACTCCGGGTACAGTGGAACCCCGTTAACACGGTCACCAATGGGCCAAATATTTGGCCGTATTAACGAGGTTCTTTTTTACAAGAAAATGTATCAGGGTTTTTGCCAGGAGGCCCAAAAAGTGGCCTTAAAAACGAGATGGCCGTAAGGCGGGGTTTCACTGTACTAGTCTGCTGCTTGACACGCGTTCGAAAGGGAAGGGGAAGGGAATTTGACCCCGTAATCACCTTCCCTTTCATTTTCTTTCAAACGCCTGCCACGCAGTGAGGCTATGCAGGCACTGGGTTCTACTCTTTGTCAGTGGAACTGTGATCCTGTATTCCAATCGTCAGTGAGATTCCAGATTCCTTGAGCTGAATTCCGGATTCCGAAGCCCAGGATTGCGGATTGTACAAAAAATTTTCCCAGATTCTAGAATCAGGAGCGATTCAAATGTCGTCACGATTTAAATAAATCCTCGTGCACATATTGTACCATACATCTAGGTTGCAAAGAAGGGGGGGGGGGGGGGGGGTTAGGGGGCTGGCACTAGCACAAGATCATGGACAGGCCATTTAAGCTTAAATACGGTACAGTGTCTCCAGTAGTTTTGCAACTGGTTGTAGCCAAAACTGCAATTAAAGTTTTCCCTTCATCACGTCCAAATCCACTCGGTTGCACATTTAAGTTTGATAAAACACTTCTTCTTAAACTCAAGAAAAACTTGAAACTGGAAGTTAGCCAGTGTAGCCTGATCAGATTAGACCTGCCCTGTGTTATAGTCCATGACAAGGTTAACTACTAGGTCGTGAAAAGCACAGATGGTCAGAAAGCACATGCGATTTCAGTTGCCTTGGGAATGGTAAAGCACCATAGTGCTTCCTCTTTTCAATGTCGATTATTTGGGATAAGCCAGTGTTTTAGCAAGTTGCTTTGATCGAAAGGATTCACTGTCTTTTTTTTTTTTTTTCGGGTAATTGGAAAAAAGACAGGATATCTGAAAATGTTTTCTGACATTTTAAAAATAAGGAAAATCATTTAGGGAATACAAAAGAAATTGTTTATTTATCCTTGCCTGAATGTAGCGAAGCGTAATGAAACAGAAGATAAATGGTTTCTTGAATTCCCAAGCACAGGGGCATTTGTCGGCAGTGTGTTTTAAGTGTCGGCATGTGATTATGCGAAGAAAGTGTGATATGTAAAGTAGCAAGTATATATTCGCTGAACAGTAAACAAGTTTCATTGCGGATTTTTACAAGCGGACAGTTAAATTTGTGTTCTTTTTATATTTCGATTGAAATCCTGTAATCCATTTCCTCGTAACGATTGTTGTGTTTTCCTGATGATTGACAGTTCTTTTAAGTAGTTTTGTTTATTCATTTACTTTGGCCGGATCAAACGTATACAGTTTGTTTGATTTTTTGGTGTCTAAACAGTGTAAACAGCTGTTTTTGTTTTGCGATTAGTTGGTTGGTTCAATAAATGGGCTAAGAATTGTCTGCTTATCCCGCACCGCATAGTGGTTGTCAGTTTTTTGGGTGCGGGGAAATCAAGAATTTATGTTTAATGTGTCTGCACAGTATGGTAATTTTGAACCCCAATACACAAAATATCAAAACGCAAACGTGCTTAAACAGTAACTAATCTGGTTTGGTATTGACCGCCCTCACGCCCTTCACCAGGTCTAGCAACATGTCCAATAAAGAAGCTAGTATTTCACCGCCATTTGGTCGAAAGCTATACAGAAGAGCCGACTGATAAGCTTTGCAAAATAGGGTCGTTAAACAACAATCAAAACAGTCCGCTTATTCTATTCCCACCGAAGCATGAAAAGGAACCAAGTGCGTGCTTCGCGCCCGAGTGATCGCATTCCGGAATGAGACTTCGCAAAACTTGTTACAAATCTCTTCTAATTTGACACTACTTTAAAAATCACTTTTATCAAGATATTTTACTTCATGCAGATTTGAAAATATCGCAAAACACTGAATGCCAAAAAAAGTGACAAATTAAATCTTATTCCGGAATACATGCAGTCAATCGAGCATGACAAGTAAATTTTGGCTTATTTATAACGCCTCAGATCTTACACACGGAAATACTTTTTGTCTTTACTTCAAGGTTCAGTCTTTTTGGTTAATATAACTTGACTGACGTGATTCGACGCGTGTTTCGATCAAAGCCCACGAAAACGTTAAAATAAGGTTTGCAGTCATGCAAATCAGGGAAGGAAATGCAGAGACATATATAGAATCGTAAAGTACCCTACTCTAAGTTGCTAATGATTCGCTTTCACTGACGGCCTTGGTTTATAATTGCTAACGGACATTTATTTTTTGGTTATCTTTATAGATGGCTGACTCAGACGTATCAATGGTAAGAAAAGTGACTTCATTCGATAAAAAACTCATGCTATAAATACAATGATAGAGAAACAAAACGGTGACTGAACCATGGATCTAGATTCGTGTAATAATAAAGTCAATAGCATGTTAGAAAACTAAGCTAACAATGAGAATCCTCCTTAGAACGTCTCCCAAGCAATAAGGGAAGCTACCTTTATACGCGAAATTAACTTTGAACATGCAACACCGAAAATTATTACCAGTCCAATTTAATAGGGTGTCTCAAGCTTATTTTTTAGCGTCTTGGGAACGTTTTTTAATAGTTTTTTTTTTCGCTCGTCAGATACAATCTTTCGCGGCTGGCAGACGCCTCTTTCCCTTTGATATTCGGCGGGCGGGAGGAAAAGAGAGAAAAATTCTTCCCGCCCTCCGAGTACCAGGGAAAAGAGGCCTCTGCCAGCAGGGAAATATGATCTTAAATTTATGCCAACTATAACATTTTGTTATTTGACGAACAAATTTATGGCGGAAGAGGTCAGCCAGAGTATCTCCTATCTGAAAAGCTGTTTTTACTCAAGGCTTTGTTGAAAAAAAGTGAGCAACCAGGAACCTACGGCGAACAGAGTTATTGCAACAAGAAGAAACTAACTGTGTATTTTTCCAGTTCATTTTCCAAACAAGCCTTCACAAAACGAAATACAACATTCACGGAAAAGTCGAACCAGTCTATTTACTAAAGAGTCACCTGTACTTTTCATCACCACACTTAAAACAATTTCTATAATTAGGAAAAGCGTTAGGAAGGTGCTAGTGTGTGGGCGAGTTTCTAATGCTATCTTATTCGCTTTTTAAGGAATCAGACTCTTCTGGTGACAAGAGGTGAGCAACTAACACGCTACAAATCGGGGTTAAACGTGAAGTGGTTTGTTCCAGTAACGTTTGTACAAATAAAAGACACTAAAGAAAAGCACGCTACTGCTTTTGCATATATGCTTGTTTGTAAACCTGTCAGCGCTTAGATTTTACCAGCTAAAGTCTAGGTAATACAATACCGCTCACAAACGAGGTGGATTTTTCAGGTTTTACATGTTCTTAATAAAGGTATTAATAACATTGGACGGCGGTAACTTTTTATGCGCAAAAGCTTCAAGGAACTTCCAAGAAAGCAAAACGATACAACCTCAATGCGGTGACGTGTTCAGTATTTTAGTGGTAAAATGTTAGTACGTTCCTTTTTCTAGAGATGCCCTTTCAAAAACTGAATATTCTGGAGACAAGAACTTTTTTGGTTGCTACTGACCTGACTTTTCGTTTTCATTTAGCGATGAAGAAATGGATACAAGCAGCGATTCCGGCAGTTCAGCCACTAATCAGCCTGTGGTGCCCTTTGCGCTTGGGCAGGTGAAAATACAGTTTGCCAAACCTTTTCACGCAAAACACCTACTAACATCTAATATTCAAAACCATAATCTTAAAAATATATTCCACTGACACAAGAAGTACATGTTAGCAAAATTCCGCTCCTTTTTAAAAAACACGAACGAATTTAAATTCTATGCTCTACTACAACACGCATGGAAACAAAGTAAGACCGACCGCAGACTGACCGACCCACTAACACTGACCGATTCTCTAATCGAGTGATTTACTGAGCACTTGACCACGCGGTCGAGCAGCCCGAGTGACGGATCATCAACTTTAACCACTGAAAAGAATGTTAAAATCCTATAATTTTTGTTACGTCCCACAGCAACTCTCCTCTCCTTCTATCAAATTTCAGTCGCTCAGAAAAGCTTACTTTCCCTTTGAACCTCACTCACAACACTTGATTCCTGCATATGTCTCACTTTAATTAAATGCTTATTTTCTCTTACTAGGGACCCAACGCAAACCAAGCTGTGCGCCAACAACATAATCATCAGACAAATCAAGCCAGGTAAGACACTAAAAACGGTCATGTTTTTAAAGAACTATACCAAACAAAGTACCATCTCCACCATATAGTACCTAATAACCTGTACCCACCTTGTCGTAAATAGTTCACAAAATAGGGAGGCGCATTCGGCCGCAAGTCCAAGAAGGTAGGTGGTGAAATAACCTGCTTTCCGGAGCGAGAGAGTATTGAACAAATTCCTAGCCGAAAATGACACTTTGACAAAGATATCATAAAAAGGATATTGAATTAGAATGTGGTCACTGCAAGAGGCCAGATCATTCCGACTAGTTTAGAGTGACAAACTTACTTATACCACTGCGGCCGGCCGCCATCTTTCATTTTATCAACGACGCGAATAGACGTTAACCTTCAGTTTTACGTATCTTTCAGGTATGGTCCACCAAACATGGTAGCGGCGTCGAGTCATGCTCAACCACAGGTGTATAGGAATCTTCTATTTTACTGATTCAGTAAACAAGTAGCAAAAGCAACTTCGGCAAAACGGCATAAACCGACATTTTTGCCCCGAGGTGGCAATTTTTTGGGCCAAAGAAACCTACGCATCTTCTCGAAATGCTGGCTGCGTAGCCCTGCATATTAGGACGGACTTAATATATTTCGTTAATTCCTATTTTCATAATTTACTTAAGTTATGGGTTTTAACCAGGTCCTTTTTTTCCCATCAGGCTGGTGATGACATGCCGGATCCTGTGGCAGTTTTTTTGTTCCTTTTCTTTATCTGTCTCACTTGGAGAAAAGTTAACTGAAAAAGCAGCTATTTAGTGCAGTTTCCCATTGTTAAGGTTATGGAGTTTAAGCAACTAATTCATGTCTGTCGAAGTAATTGTTAGTTGTTGTTTGACGTAAATTCGCTGATCTAAAACGTGTCTATAACTTTTGTCAAAGCGTAAAAAAAGAGTAATGTTTATTTTAGGAATCTCTGCGCAAAATTGTTAACCACAGAAAATCGAGTGGCTATTTTTATAGTGTTGCTATTTAATAATAAAAGCTTAAAGTACCTGTGTTTGGTGTTGTTTAGTGAGACTTAAGCCACTGAAAGAGCTGTGGTAAAGAACCTGCTATCATCCATCCGCGTATCCACTGAAACAGCGTCTCTTAAAAGAACGTTTCTTTCCCTACCGCGAAAAAAAAAAAAAATGAAGTTTCTGTGAATTGTTCATGTGTTTGTGGAAAAATCAAAATTGAACAGGACCTTATTTAGCTAAATACAAAATGACGAGAATGCACTTACGACAGAGAAACTATTGACACCGGTACGAAATGTCCGGCTTAAAGAGAGGTGTCCGCACTATCGATCGATAACTGAGGTCGAAGGAAGCCTGACACCAGGTAGTAAAACGACAAATATATAAATAAGGATTTGGAGGTAGCACATCCACATAGTGGTTCTTCGTCTACCTGATTCCTGGTCGAATTGGAATTTAGAAATGCTGGTTTTTTAGAGGGGAAAACCGGAGAAAAAAACCTCTAAGAGCAAGGGAGAGAACCAACAACAAACTCAACATACCGTAAAATTCCGAAAATAAGCCCCTCCAAACATAAGCCCCCCAAAATCGTAACGCAAAAAACCCTCCGTTAAATCGCCCCTCCGAATATAAGCCTCCCGGGGGGCTTGTACTTGGAATTTGCCCTCGAATACAAAGTAAAACAAAGCAAAAATGGTAAATTTTTTTCCCACTACAAGCTAGCCCAATCGATTTTGAAACGCAAATTTCCCTCCGTACATAAGCCCCTCCGAATATAAGCCCCTCCAAAAATAAGCCCCTCAAAAAGGGGCTTTGAAAAATATAAGCCCCGGGGCTTACTTTCGGAATTTTACGGTATGGCGTCGACGCCAGGATTTGAACCCGGGCCACATTGGTGGGAGGCGAGTGCTCTCACCACTGCGCCACCCTACGCCAACGCCGGGTAGCAGACTTAACTTTTCCTAAATTCAAACTCTTCGACGCGTTTTTTGATTTCGTGCTTTAGTCATTAATTTTTTAGACGGACTCTGTTCAAAATGAGGCAATATCAAGGACCCGCAAAACGATTTGATAGCCACCGAGCCAATTAAACCTGTCATGTTTTTGACATTCTTGTTGCCGTGACGTCTTAAACTCCCTACATGTAATTTCTGCGAAACCAATTTGCCAACGAGAGGAAGCTGGAGATAAACTAAATTTTGACACCTTAACTACAATGTTTTATAAAACTTAGTACGAGGCACGTAACTGAAGATGTTCGTTCGTTTACGACAATCGCCGATCGCATCAATGCCCGAGATAGCTTGAGGCTTAATATTTAATTAGTTTTTTTAATATTTACTAAATTTGTTCAAAAATTGACCATGCACACAACTTCGGAAACTGCATTTTAAAGTGAGTATGCGATTAAAAAAACAAAGCTTTAATTTTGTTTTATGCAGCGATTCAAAATTCCATTCCATTCTCCCCTTTAACAGCAAGATAGAGTATGGATAGGCCTTTTCTTAACGTCCCAAAGCAGCATTGTCTCTTTCGCCCGTTCAAAACAATGACTTAAAGAGAAACGCTGAAGACGTTGCCATTAAACAAACATGACGACAGATCCCTAATTTATTCATGACAGATGGAGGTTAAGTACACAATTTTCTAAGCCCCTGAAGACGTTTTTCTTGTCTATAAAAATACCTCCCGTAATCTGTTTAGAACACTTTCTTTTTTAACAGATTAAAACTAGCAACTGAAAGAAAAAATTGTGACATCAACTAAATAATACCTTAACATAGGAAGAACCAAATACAAAATGAAGCGCCCACTTTTCCATGCCAACGCATCTTAACCTGAGATCTGTCCCGGCACATACTGCTTTAAAACAATGAAAAAATTCCCCGCTACTTTTGACTATGCAAATGTGGGTTCGATTACTGGTATAACAACTTGATCACTTGCGTGTGAACAACATTAAGTAAAACATACTGGAAGATTGAGGTCAAAGAAGCTTTTGGAGGGAGTGCAATGATGACAGTGATGGTACGGAAATCTTCCATGATGGCTACTGTCGCAGAGTGGTGCGGACATAAATCTGGATGATAATTGTCAGAATCAAGAAAGGTTTGAAAATATGCTGCATATATGATGGATACAATCACTCGATACTGGCTAAGGTATGTAGGTCTGAAGTTAAACAAGTAAAAAGTTTGTAATTCCAGTTATTTACTCTAGCAATTGAAGTTCTCAGTGACAAACAGTAAGTTGCAGCATGTAAGTAACCTAACTATCTGTGTTTGAAAGGAAACCCACGATTCACTTCGTTGCCTTCGCCAACTCTTAAAAAGTTTATGTTCAATATGCAAATGTTATTCCGAGATTCGACGGGTAATTTTGTGTTTCAATTTTTTCTGCTATTTGGAGAGTTGGACATGTGATTTCAAATTCCCACTTACACCAAGCATCATCAATATAAGGGCCAAGCAACATCAACCTTTAAAACGTAATATCCGCATATAGTTCCTCTGCAACGTTACCCAAATATTTCCTACGGTGTTGTGTCAAAATCAAAAGTTCTTTACTTAGTAATAATGTCTTTTATACTTAAGTTACGCTTGGTTCAGCAAAGATTTTATAAGAAGATGCTGACGAGTCTATAATAAGATGGAAAGGGCCGACACTATCAAATTGTTTGTTTTGTTTTCCTTTTTCTTCCAGAGATTTTTTCTTGGAATGTGAATATGTACAAAAGTTTTTCGTGGAAACTTCAAGCCAGCGATAGCCAGACTGCAACCTCTACAGAAATGTCAATGAATCAGACCGAAAATATAATGTATCAACAAACTGATGGGTTACAGATTTTTTAATAGTCACGTGAGGGCAATGAGCAGACAAAGGTGACTCGCGAAAAGTGAATTCAATTCTTGTTTACCTTGTTTGCTTGCTCGCGTACTTCCTCATACGATTAGAGGCTACTCTTAGTATAGTTAAGTGGCTTAAAAACCTGGATAACTTTATTACTAATACTGAAAACGCGTTGTTTGTTTTCATTTGTGAAGCTTCACGCATAACTGAATAAATATCCAGCTACATCGGTTCTGCAAGACTCTAATGACAATAAGGTTCGTTTAACATTACGTTAGGACGATTTGCTTTGTTGAAAAATACCAAAACCTTCAATAACCCCGGAATAGAGTTGCCTTCCGATTCAGAGTCATCTTAAATTGTACGAATATACATTAACCTATATGAAGCGTATTTGAAGATACTATCCTTTGAAACAATGGCAACGTTAACTGTCTCGAAAACTTTTAGTATCACCTGTTGCTGTCCACTTAAAAGAAGTGTCCGACTTTCACCTCCTATAGACTCAAGCTACACGCAAACGAAATTCGGCTGGGATGATGACCGCTTTTGATAGAGTTTTATCGAGTAAATCAGTTTTGGTCAGAACTAGCCACCCACTGCCGTCCGCTTTAGTTTAAACTAGAGGCGGCAGAAAATAAAGGGTGGAAGATTATGAAGGTACTTTTACAGTGCATGTCAGAATATTAAAGATACTACCATGGTCAACAGGTTTTCTATTTTCCGTTTCACTGCTACCCCCTTCGCAGCTCAACTTTTTTTGTACTGAAACAAAATATTAAATCTTTAGAAACAGGGTACAAAATTAAGTGCAGTAAAAAAAGGGACGAATGTTCAAATAATTGCCCTCTAGTCTCGCGGCCTAAGAAATCTTACATTGTAGCTAAATTTTTCAACCTGTCGCCTCAACTAGTGCATTTAAAACTGAGCAGAATTTAAATTACTAACAACTTTGGATTCTGTTGTTTTTACGACATTAAGCCAAGAAGCATCTACAATTCTCTTTCCGATAGGATTACGCGCCACACCAAGGAACCATCCAAGGCTAACAGAGGAAAATATTAAAGACAATGAACAACGAACAAACTTCCTTAGTACGGTGCGGGCCAAGTCACCTTTTCTGAAGCTTTTAGATTAAGACTTGCGACATAAAATGCTACGAGCCTAAGCTGCCCGCAAACCGTTTGAAATTTCAGCCATTAGCAGACGCATGCGCTGAAGTTCGCATCCGCTGAGCCTCGCAGTGCACGATAGATGACGAAAAGCGAGGAGCGGATCCGCACTGAGGACAAGTGAAAATACTCAACAAGCCAGTAAAAGTGGGATCTTAAACCAGGTATGTGAATATTCTGAACAAGCGATCATTGTATATTACTTGTACTTTACACTGGTATAGCTACTGTCGAGAAACGTTAGTGCTTTAGAGGGGAGAACGAGGCTTGCTGACTCGATCAGTGCACGTGACATCGTAACATTCAACCAAATAGCCAGGTTAGGTTTGTTTTTTGGATTCCCTCTTTTTCCAACTCGAAAATCTCAAGGAATGGGGTAGTTTCAAAGTGTTTTTAAGCTTGCAATGGCACGGCTCACTTAATGGGCCGGGGAAAGTTAAAAGCAGAAATTATCAGTATTAACCACTTTCGATTACCACACGCCTTCATTACATTGCGGAACAGCTGTGCTTGCGGGGTAAAGCTTTTTTAATTGCAAGTCATTTAGCTCTAAATACTCGCACTCGACGAGACAACCGCGCAGCATGTATTCATGTGTTTACACTTAAGACTCAGAGGACTACGTTTCATTGCCTTATTCCTAAACAAGAAAAATGATAGAACCTTTCATGTGATAGCACAAGGAAAGCTGTCTACCACATTTTTTTTTCACCTAATTTTTTAACTGAACTATTCTTCTTAAGAGCATTAAGTGACAATCATAGCAGGGTGCCTCATGACTTTTTTCGTTTAATTGAAAACACCAACTTCACAGTATATGAACTCATTAGATGTTATTGTTACAACACTGCAGGGGCACTTTGCAATAAAAAGATTTTAAAGCAAAGGTACAAAAGTCACATATGTTAAAGATATATTTACCTCTCCTAAATACATCTTCACATCCACCTTTTATCCCACACAATAGATCTGGCCAACTGTATCCACCATAAAGACTAATGCATTTTTTTAACTCCCACGATGTTAAAAACATATTTATACACAATAGTGCCTCGGGACACAAAGCCTAGTAAACGTTACCCCTCTTCCTGTAAAGGTTACTGGTAAATATTCAACGTATGTAAAACTTTTTCTGACAACAGATTGCAGATCACAGGAACGACAGCGAGGAGAAACGGCTCTGTTCGTGGACTAGAATCTAGGCTTTTTGAAAAGGTATGGACGACCTAATAACCTAATGCTATCTTTACACGTGTTTTCTCGCCACAGAGCAACGAGTTTGATTCAAGGCCGCCATCTTGATTTTATCGGCGGAGTTAAACCTGGGACGCAGGTGTAGGTATTAATGGCAGTTCCCAAGTGAATCAGTATTGTTCATATTTACAGGTTATTAAAACCAATTTAAAAAACTATTGACATAATCTGTTTTTCTTTCCTTTTAGTATATTAATTCCAATGGCTGACAAGAGGGTAAGAGTTTATGAAGTAAAGTTTCATTTTTACGATAGATAGTGAGCAAAATTTCGAAGTGTTAGCTAGTTCATCATTTCTTTTAAGCCACACAACAAATCCTAAAGGATTTACCACTGCGAAGATCAACAACCTATAATCTTCGCGGTAAAGATATTCTAACCTTACCTTAGAGGTCAACTCTACAAACAGGAAGCATTAAAACATGAGACTTAACTAAGTAGCTTTAAAAGACGCTTGAAAAGAATTGACGTCACACAGTTATATTGATTTGCAAATAGTTTTATTACAATTATTATTGAACTGTACATAGTTTTATTTTATTTTATTACTGACATATTCACAGATTTTTATACCGTAGATATACATTTTATATTGTATCTTAGTGTTTTTGTTTTCCTCTTGTCTCTATTTTAATTTGTGGCAATACCTGCAAAATAGCGATACTTGCAATACTGTAATGAGCTAAGCCTATATGACCACATTAATAAAAGTTAATTACTTATTATTACAAGAAATAAAAGCTTGGTGACATAACCTTATCACAGATACCAAAAAACGTTACTAGCAGACAGAGAGTTTATGTAAACACTGACTGTTATAAAGGTTTTACTGCTTCGCCTTTTAGTGCAAGCTGTACTTATTAGCCTTTAAAGGAGCACTCCAGCGGGGTAATATCTCGACTCGAAATAACAATTAAAGTGCTGCCGTTCCCCTGTCTCTTGAGGGAGATCTTAGAAAGACATTATTGCAAGGTGTCTAACATGCATAATCACGTGTTGCTTTTTAACCTGTTTAGTTGCAGCTTTTACCTCGTGATATAATTAATAATATAATAATTTTTCATATTTGTTGTCATTTTTTTAATATTTGCCCCTGTCCGGTCCTTGTCTATTTCTCTTACAAGTGCGTTATAGGCGAGGTAAGTAAAATTAAAACGAAAAGAAGACATTAAAACGATCAGTGCAGGATTAACATGATGTTTTTGAATGGGTAGATGACTCTGTCAAGATGCAAAAATTTGTATCTGGGTAAAAACGTTTGCAAAAGAGGTTTTTCGCTTTTTTTTCAGGACAACGAACCAGGACAAGACAAGGAAGAAAAAGCTCCCAAGTAAGAAGTAAAAAATCTACCGTATAAAACCACTAATATCATTAATAGACACTAAGTATCAAAGAAGGCTCCTGTTGGCTTTATTTAGGAACTCTTCATGGCCTCTTATATTTCGGTGACACCTTAGATATGAATCAAGCTCCACCTGTGTCAAATACATGACCTTATCCTCTGTTACTACAGTTATAATTACAGTAAAAACAAATGAACATCGGTATTAATAGCTCTTTCTTTTTGCAAAAAAAAAAAAACTGAAAAAAGATAACTGAGCCGCCTACCTCTTATAAAGTATCAATTTAAAACTCTAAAGACAAGATTAGTTACTCAATAGAAATGAAGAGATGATAAAGTTGTTAAGAGAGCTAAGACATTTTTTAAAAAGTTGCTAACGACAGCCAGACCAACGGAGATGACATTGAGAAACCTCGACCGGTGTAGCAATAAAATCGAAAATAATCGCCGAATGACCGAAAAACAACTGAAAAGAACTGTCAGTATCTTTCAGTGTTCTGGGATCACTGAAAGATGCAGCATTTTTTAAACCCGTTTTAGCAATTTTACCAGTTTGGAATTTGCACTAAGTTTAGAAATGGCACACTACATTGAAAGTTTCAGATAGACTATAATCTCAAGTATGTAATGACCCAAGCCCAAAAATGTTACGATATTGAGAAAGCTCACCGCAGTTACTACATCTAGATCTATTAAGCCTCTAGGTCGTAATCCCACAAATTTCTCATTACGAGAGCAGTTCTCCCGTATACACGTTTGGTGATGTCAGGAGGTCTCCTCGCCATCTTTTACCGTTTATGATGCTGTTCTAAACATTTCTCAGCCCAATTTACGCAACTGTGTCTCAAAAGTTTCGCAAATATACTTAACTCTATCCCGATTTAATTTCTTCTTTAGTGGCAAAATAAGTAGCTACGCAAGGAAAATAAATGGATGAATAAATAAAAAGCTATTGAGACAACGACCTGATAAAGAAAATTAGAAAATGCAAACTTACTTTACCTTAATATGCTGTTGATAGGGACAATGATGTGAGCGAAACTGCTCAGGACCTCCATGCTGTTTCTGATCCTGGACAACTTGAAACATCTTCCCATGAGGTAAACGTTATGGTTGTCTTTCTTGAAATATGCATGACACCTGACATGGCACTCTGGTTAATCTTGATATCTGACGAAAAGCAATGTTAAATGAAAGTGACCCTTTGCACATCATACTTTCAACGAGACTTTGTATTAAGAGTGAACATCTAGCTGCGAGAAAATATTATACACACAACGAGCTTAAAATAAACAATGATGTTCATGTGACATGCCAACACCTGGTCTGTAATTTATACGTTTTTATAGGCTTATTTGAATTTTGGTTACAAACACTGCTTTTACAGTAAGAGGGGCATTTATATCACTTGCTCCCCCAAGAGAATGAGTCTATTCAAATAATTATAAGGACCAAGTCGAGAAAGTGCCGGTTACAAGTTAGGCCATCTCTTGAACCTAGTATATAACATTCCCACCAACATGAGTTTGCTTGACCTAGCCATGCGCACCCTTAGCGCTCCTCAGCCAAACATCACGAGCTGCAAATCTCGGAACAACCCGCGTATAAGAAACCAGATTTTAAGAACCTGTTAAGCTAAGATTGTCCGTTTAGATCCCTTTCACATAAGAACCTGTTTTAGCCTACAATATTTGAAACACGTTCTTATTTTGAGAAATTCAGTCAAACACTGAAAACACAAATTTACTAGAAAAAGCTGTACTAGTCAGTCAAATGAAGATAAACCCCTGGCAATGAGACAATATTGACATGTAGATCTGTATATCCTTGTACTTGTGTTCTGTTTAACTTGTATAGCTTTGTATAAACTTCATAAATGGCTTTAACATACCTGGATTTTTATAACATGTTAGGCATGCAATACCAAAAATAGGCCCAAAATAGGTCACACCCACCAATAACAAACACCTTATTTATTTAAGAACCTGGGTAGCCTAATTTTCCAGTTAGCACTTTTTTGATGAGAACCTTCTTAGCCTAGCTTGGAGATACTTAGGATCTTAATACGCGCGTTTTTACTGTAGAAAACATTCTCTATCTAGTGGGTTTTTTCCTTATAGCAGCAATACACGGATGGAGGGCGTTTGGTGCAACAATGTACTGACACCGGGGGTGGACACAACCCTGTTTGGTAAGCAAGTCCGAAATGCAAATAAAGGAAGATTGTTCCCAAACCATAGTCGTGTCTTTATGCGAGTATATTATTAGGAGTTAAAAGGCTCATTATTAAAATAATACGACTATTGCCTGTTATTCTGCCAGCCACAAATCAATAATGAATCATAGCGCCGCTCAAATGTAATATCAAAAACTATCTAACTTTTTTTCTTATAACCATTACGTATCAATTCTCTTTTGGCTGTAACGAAATCCTCGAAAAGGGATATTTTGGTAACTCCGCTGACCATTATGTCTAGCGACTGCTTTGTAAGAAATTGATCGTTTTGAAAGAAAGAGATACGGGTCGGGGATATTCGACCATACATGAGATGTCAACAGACATTTTACGTGTCTCTCAGTAGGAAAAATTCAGAATCTTTTCATTCGAACGGTTAATCATCCTTAGAGCTGATGCTCCTTTTTGTCAATTTACCTTCTAAAAAAATTTTGTAGGTCATAACAGTGTGATTTAATGCAAGATCCAATCCAGTGGATTTAATTGATTTCCAAATACTAACCACTTTTGAATATTTTTTCTTTTAGCGGTACAGCATGTCTACAAGACCCTCCTCAGCTAGGGGTAAGAGAAAAAAGGCTAGGCAATTAACCTTTTTTTAATCAGAGCCCGGCTACTACCTATTATATTATTGATAAGCTGATTTTGCTGGCTTGGTTTGGCCTAGCAAACACACGATTGTGTGTGATGTATGGCGGAACTTCGAAAAAATTATAGATAGACAGTAATGGTTAAAACAAATTGTACTTTACACTTTATCCAGTATATATATATATCTAATAAAAAATTTTGGCAAGGCTGAAGATGACCAAAATGTAATTGAAGTGAATTGGTAACATAAACAGCTCAAGCTAATTTAGTTTTCACTTTTATCTTCCATAGGAAAATCAGGACTATGATCCTACTCTGTTAATCATTTTAATCATTCTCTTGTTTTACTCTTAAAAGTTCTGTCTGTTCGACTTCGTACGTTTTCATCAATGTGTTGTTCAATACTGTAAAGTAAATTATGTAAAGGCAACTTTCACTTCCTCGTCATGTAGTTATGACACGGTAATGCAACAAAAAGTGTAAATAACGGGCAATGTTGTTGTGTTGCTTATTAAACCTATTATTTTTTTGAACGTTGGCTATTTTTGCAGGGTCTAAAGCTCCACGTCCGCTTCGTGCTCGCCTGAAAAACGCGAAAAAAGGCGTCTGTCCTGCAAGCCAAGAACACTTATACATAAACAAAAAATGAAATGATCAAATCAAAATCAAATACCAATTGAAACGTGGTAAAACACAATTTGGCGGAAACGAAATTAACGAGCAAGCCATGTTCTTAGTCCAGAAAGGAAAAGTTACAAATGGTTTTCTTAAAATGCGCTTCCAATGACAAACCCTTTCTGCTTCCTCAACTAATCCTCCAGTGAGGTGACTCTTAGTAGGTGTCTCTGATGTTTCGTCTCCAGATTTAACTCAACTCAGGTTACCAAATCCTTACTTAAGTCATAGTTAGTAGAGGACACTCAGTGTGAAAAGCGGCACACATCAAAGATAGAAACAACGGTGCTGTAGATTATGTTGGAAGCTCTCTGACTATGCAAAATCTTTTGTTTTTGTGTTCACAAAGTATAACTGAATAAATTAACGCGACGTTTTAAAAAACCGTCCAACACCTCTTACTACATGTAATATTCTTGTCTCAGACAGACACTGTGATAGGATAGTCTGGGTCAAGGGTTATCCTTCGTTTTGCCAAGCACTACGTTATATAGGGGTTTGCCAGTTCGAGCGTACTCGGTAATAAAGTAAAATAACTAAGAAGTTGTGTTAAAAACATACCAAATACGATACTCAACCATGCTAAAAAGCGAATGCAAATAGCCAACTCGCTAGTATCCACACGTGGAACATCGCACAATTTTTATAACTATGTAAAGTTGACTTCATCGTCGAAAAGAAGAGGACTGAATGCGTCTTTTTGGTCTCAAAACGTCGACCGACTGACTTTCTTTACGCCGTTTCTTTCTCACTTGTACAACGTTAAAAAACTAGACTCGAAACGTGTGGATGAAAATTCAAGAATTTCAGTTTGTTTTTCCCGGAACAGTTTCAAGAACGGATTAAAATACAGATTACTGCTTTCTTGGAAATATTATACGTGCAGTCTCCATGACAACTTAAAGTTAAGGCAATGTAGGAACCGTTCATTAATTATGGGGATGATCGGGTTGGGAAAAAAGCTACCGGGCTTTGGGATTTTTTTCTTCTTAAATGACGGAGGTTATGTTTTTTCCTCCCACAAAGTAACTGGGTTATGAAAAAGTGCTGGTACATTTCTTTACAGTCGTAGCAATATCCTTTCAGATAGGAGACAGTCTGTCGGCACTCCACTTCTATTCGTGTGTCAACTTTCACAAATGTGTTAACGTAGCATTTTAAGGTTAAATTTGACCAGCATTTGGTGCAGCGAGTTCTACGGTCACGATTGCCTTCAAACTTGCAGATGTAAAACTAAAGAGGTCTGAGGCTTATTTGCTGAAGTTAGGGAAAAATCTGTCGTGGGATTTCGAAACTATTTACATTTTTAGTAAAAATGTGGTTTCAAATATCTGCGGATATCTCAAAGGTTTTTATATCTACAAGAAAACAAATAGCATTTTCTTACAGTTCCATCATTATTTATTTGGTATGCTAAAAATCATAGAAATCAGTTGAATCTTTCATTCTGAAAAATGCAAATCAAAAATATAACCAACACGCATATAAATAAGTTCGGGCCACCTCAATACAGTCCTCTAGAATTCAACTCCAAAAGAAATTGCGACCATTTGACGAATTAAACGAGACGGAATAGCCGCGATAAAGTTTGAGGCAGCGGAAATTCACAATTTAAGTGACATTTTCGTAGCCGTCGCCGTCGTTGTTGCTTAAGCTGTCTATTACAAATTTTGACGGGCCTTGAAACATGATTTAAAAGCGGGCGCGAGCGTTAGGGAAAAAAAGAAAACTGATGGATGAGATAAGCTTATCGCACAGATGTATTTTCCTCTCGCACAAAGCTTCAACCTCGTATTTTGAGAAAATGTATGAGCTAATCCATTTAGTCGTGAGCTGGAGAACTACCCATGAGTTACAGATTCCTTCAAACCTTTCGATGGCGCCAAGTTCACTGAAGACACCATTCTTAAAAAGAACAAGATAAATTCTGAGGGATTTACCCTTCCTTTGACACGTGATTGACGTGCTTATTGCTTGACAACCAATCTGTGATTTGTGCAGCCAAATGGTGAGAACGTAGTTCCCGCCTCGAAAATGCACTTATAATAAAGTAAATACATATATTCATTCAAAAACTTCACAAGCTATTCCTGTAAGATTTCTTACGTTTTCTTCAACGAAAACGCCGCAAGAGGCAGCAAAACGTTTTGGTCCTCTCTTTAAAGCATACCCAATATGGGCCATAAAACCGCGCCGCAACATTTTTCTTCCGCATCCTCAGCCCAACTGGTATCCTGAGAAAAACGAAAACCAATCCAACGACCAGAAGCCTGAATATCAGGCGGGCTTTTCTCACGGGAAGAAAACACGAAAAGAGGGGGAAAACTCTCATCTTCTCTCGTCACCTTTTTAAATCTGCTCTCCCCAAAGAAAGACCTGTCACTCGGAGTAGAACTATCCCTGAGCTCTTAGAGAAGTAGATTTTCAAGTATTCTTCGCGGTAGCGCGAAGATTCTGGAGATCATTCACGACAAGTTCTAACACTTCCGTTGACAAGCGATTGACGTGCTTATTGTTTCACAGCCCATCAATGGTTTCTGTGGCCAAACTTCGTTGGGGAACTATTAAACCTGTGCAGTCTCCAGCACTCACCAGGACACACGGTCGACGAAATTAGCGCCCTCGGTATAGATTCTTTTTCACGAGAGGAAAAACGCCAGGGTAAGTCAAGACTGAATAACTAAGAGATGTGGCTTAGAACCTACTTACGAATCGCAGACAAATGTAACGTTTTACTGAAGAACCAGCGTGCGATTGACCAAACTGTTTTCGATTCACGCGTCAGCTGACTTTTGATCGCACTCAAACGAAAGAAATTTGCAAAAGCTATGCAAAATATCTCAAAGCTAAGGTTGTCCATTTCGCTCTTTTAAGTCTCAACACAGCGCCAATACATTGCGAACTTACTAAACGTAAGAAAGATTCTAAAAACGTTCTAAGCGTTTGAGAAATTAAAATACCGGCGCCATTTGCCAACATAATTTAGCGCCAAAGGTAAGAGTTTTCAAAGGAAAGAGGCCCGTAATTTCTGCTCTGGTGACACTTGCATTCAACGACGATACTTCCACATTCGCATCCATATTTCAGGATACTTTCATCTTAAAATTCAGTGAATTCCAACTAAATACAACAAAAAACACCTCTACAGCTTAACTGAAAAAAAAATTGTTAATAAGCCACGTGCGAGACATATGTATTGAAGTACATTTTACTTCCCAAAGATTATTCATACCTGCATTAAGCACGCCACGAACGAGAGAAGTATAAGCACGCGACTGAGGAATATTAATTACATATCTCCTTAACATCGAACAGTTAAAATAACTCCAGCCGCAAAAAATAGCCAAGCTATGAAGATTGGGTTGAACGCAAATTGTCTATAATAGATAACAGTGATATTAATGAAACTACTCTTCGAATAACAACAAATCCGCAAACTCGCCGACTACCCAACAAGGTTAAGCTGGACAGAACCTTAATGTCTCACCTCAAAGAATTATGAAACCTCTAAACAGCATTGTAAACATTATCTTGCTTACAATGTCTGTTCGTTTGATCGTTGGCGGCGAACATTCACATCACTGAACAAGATACAAAAGGCTGCATTATTTTCTTTGTTTTTATATTGTTTAAAGCTAAATATTTCCTTTGAGAGGGCAAACGTGTTATTCGCAAAATCAGTTATTGAGCGTTGAACTCTTTAGCGACAGTTAAAATATGAAACGTTCAATTAACTCAAAATGCAAGCAAATCATAGCTACCTAAATTAGCATCAGCAATTGAAGGCCGTAGAGTTGAGTTTCGCTGAGACTAGAAATAATTGACGCAGGGTGAGAATGTCAAGAGGCGGAGAAAGACAACCAAAAAACAATTACATTTTTAAAAGAGCTTCGCTCACAATGGAAACCGACAGTGCATGTGTCGAAATTATTATCACCTTCGTGTCAAATATAAATACATCACAGTACACAAATTGTTCACAGCTTCTGAAATTGTGTAGACTGCGAGTAGTCTCCTATTTCATCTTTGCAAAGTTACTGCACGAGAAACCCAAGCGCGCGGGCGGCGAAAGCCGCGATAAACGAGGGTGTGTAATCGCGCTGGCTGAGATAAGAACTTGAGGGATTTTAAGAGAAAAGGAGGACTGCAAGCAGTCTAGAAATTGTGTATTGAATTACTGCGACACCTTAAAGTGTGTACGAAGAACGTAATAGAACTTTTCAAACAATGTAATATACTTCGCACTCACACTAAATGAAATGCAAATTCAGTGAAATTAATTAATTATTTTCATAGATCTTTGTGCACATCTTGTTTGCAAGGAAGCAGTATGACTGCAAGCCCTGATACCTCATCTCGTCGTTTCTAAGAAAACTCCCTAAAACTTTCCCAAAACTGTTCATTTAACAAGATGACATGTTCATCCAAATCATTCAACACTAAGTAAGTGATTCAAGGAAACCATCTGTCCCATCGACCTCAGTCAGACAACTCTCAGTCAAGCGTCTTAGCAAGACATCATTTATTCGATTCGACATACATTCTGGAAACTTTGAAAAGTTGATCACAAACATTAAAATTGCGTTCAAAATGACCTTTGTTTAAAATATTGTGTTAAGCAATATAAATGTTTTGTCAATCAACAGTTGTACCTAGCGAAAACTGCAATTGAAATGTTCACTTTATTATGTCCAAATCCACTCGATTGCAGATTTAAGTTTGATAAAACACTTCTGCTTAAACTCATGAAAAACTTGAAACTGGAACAGCTAGCCAGTGAAGCCTGATCAGATTAGATCTGCCCTGAGTGATAGTCCATGTCTAGGTTAATAACTAGGTCGTGAAAAACACGGATGAACTGATGGTAAGACAGCAGATTTGATTTCAGTTGCCTTGGAAATATTTAAGAGGCTGTCAGCGTAAGAACCAATAAGGCAAATTTGGGTCTATCACGGATTGCCCTGATTTTTTCAGTGAACGATAACTATCCTATCCCATGAAGAAATATCACATTTATTTGGACAAACTCAATTTTTTCTCTATATTATAGGAAGATTTTATAGGTCACCTAAAACTAGCCAGTTTGCCCTCGGAGATGGTGCGATTTTGCTGAAACTTTACGGGCTCTGTTAAACCTACTTCACAAGGCCGAATCAGCTGATTATTTTACACACAAAAGTTTTGAACTCTGATAGTTAAATGGTTGCATTCTGTGGAAAGTTGGCTAAGATGTGACTTTTTTTAAATAACCTATAATTTGCTCGGCAGGAAAAATAATTTGCATAACTAAAGCTAAACGGTAATTTCGCCAAAGTGGCACCTGCATGACCGAGTCTCAAGTCTATGATAAATTTAAATCAGAAGTACTAAGACCAGTCTACTTCTTAATACAATTAAATCTGTGGGCACTCTTCTTTGCGTGCTGCACAAAGTTCCGTTGTTCCAAAATTCGCCATTTTGACAGCAAAGCTGGAATTGTAACGTTCCGCATCTGATTGACCAATTTCCACAACTTTAACGTTTCTGGTTATCACCAAATGTCATTAGACCCACTAACTGTTGGACGTTTGAAAAGATATGGAGAAAACTTGGTAATCGCTTTTTCTTGGGTTTTCCTTGTCAACGATACGATGGACGTCTCTTCATTCTCAAATTAGCCTCAGATGTGTCGTTTCAACAAATTGACAGGAATTATAATCCTTGTATTTCACATTTTTAAGGTCAAATAAATGGCTTTCAACTGCTGTCAAATAACTAGAAAAATAAATTAATTCGCATAAATTCTGGAAATTACAAAACAGTTACACCCTCAAAAATTTTAGCTGCTTGCAGTCAGAAATATTGGACAATACAGATGAGAAAAATGGGTTCTGCGACACTTTGTGAATGCCACTTCACAAAACAGAAACATCTGCGTTTTTAAGTACTATGCTAAACAGACAGCAATAAATGTTGCATCAATCAACGTCCACGATCACAAACGGCCTGAAATAACAACAATCGAAAATGGTTTATGAAAAAAAGAAAGAAAGAAAGAAAAAAGGACATTCCTTGTTTGTTTCTTTTACGCCATTTCTTTCTGACTTGTACTATGTTTGAAAATTGCACTCTAAACGCAAACGTGTAGAGAAAAATTCAATGAAATTTTAATTCGTTTTCCCCGGAACTGTTTTTAAGAAACGACTGAAATGTATATTACCTCTTTCTTGGAAATATTGCGCACGAGGTAACCATGCCAAATTAAGCCTCTCATGCGAAACGAAATATCACCATAAGATATATACTTTTCCCCGGAAATGAAGCTAAGATTTATGGCTACAAACTTTTTATGCACATAATATGGCTTGCGACTGAAAAAATATACTAGGACATCTAGTAATACAAGCCTACAATGCTAGACAATAAGGGCTTTGAATAGAGTAGAATATGCGTTGCGACATGATATGAAAGTATGAAATGTCACTGAAGGCGAAACTCTTAATCTCAAGGCGAGAGAATCGATTGGATTGGACACAAGACGTTTCAAGTTTGTTTTATCCAACCTTTTTTAAGGCCTATTCAGTGAAAACAATGATTCGCTTGCGCAAAAAGAAAGAGCTTACATAAGGCCGTGACTTTAACAGGCTGTCTAAACCAAAGGGATGTAAGCAGCGCTTCCCTATAATGAGGCAGCTTTACAAGGGAGCTCGGAATTTCCGAGTCCGTTTTTGTGCGCTTTTAACATTTGCACTCGTTCCGAATTTATCGCTAGAACTTTGGACTAACATTTTCTACCTATTATTCCTTTTTGGCAAGCACTGGGTCTAAATATGCAAATATTAAAATTTGAAAGTTATTATTAATTCACGTGGAAAAGTTAAAAAGAAATTGCCTTATGTAAATGTTGCAAACTTTTTCATTTGATACCAACGCTTTATTACGAAAGGTTGTCTAAGTAATATATCAAACACGAGAATAAGGGTTTCAACCGATGTTAAGACACCGTGAAGTGGGTTGAAAACGAGCCGTGGCCGAGTGTTTTAAGACCGCGTTCGAGACAGTTTCACGATATGAAGCGATGTTTGTTCTAGCCTGATTTATTTAGTCATACACTGCACTATGATCCAAAGCCCAACGACCACCACATAGCCTTAAATAATTACGTGTTTAATGGTAAAAACTACTTATTATCAGATCTGTCCTTAACCTTTAACTAAATCCATGTTTAATGAATCATTAAAGTTCGGAACGAGAATGCGATCAGTGGTGTTTAATGTCTTGAAAAATGGAGGCATATCAAGTCGTGCTTCATCTGACGAAACTAGTCTATTGAAAATCATTGAGGTCCGGCAAATGAACGTCGCACATAAATTTAAATTTTACTACAGTCTCTGTCCACTTATTATTTATAAAAATTAGCCAACAAGCGCGCAACGACAACTTATCCGGAATGACAGATGCCTTAACTTGAAATCTTCTCCAGTAATGGCACATCACATCGGAAGAGACCATTTAAAAAAAAAAATAAAGTTCACTTCCGCTGACAAGGGATTGAAAATGTTTTTTGTTTGGCAACCAATTAGCAATCTTTTTGACAGGATGATACACGATAAAAAAAAGGACACACCTGCCGTACTTTTAAAGCACGAGAGCCGCTGTTAAAAAGATAGTAAGAGAGGTAAGAGAGTCTGAAACTGGTATTATTAATCGATTTCTGAGTGGATCAAAAGATTTAACAGGTACTGATTAAGGTAAGATTATACTTGGTAGTGTGGCCAACTTACACCGCAGAAATCACACAAAGTAACGATAACGGAAACAGCGTGCGCTAAACCCGCTCTCGCTTTCAGCAGCCAACTATGAACCGCCGAGAACGTTCATATTTCAAGGAACGATTAAGTACAGCCGCTTACTCGATATTTTAGCTCCACTCACACCAAAGCTTGAACGTGTTTAAAAGCATCGGAGCGACACTCATTATGTCCACTTCCCCTCTTCCGCTGCAACCCACACTAAACTATCAAGGTACCGTTGAACACAAATTTTCTGTAATAGATATGAATGATAATGAAAACACCCTATAACCAACACTAAATCTGCAAAGAGAATCTAAGTCGAAACACCTTGCAGTTTCCTTCACGAAACTTGGCAAAACATGCGTTCATATCAATGCTGGAGATTAGAGGACCTCCATTCATTTGCTTTGTTCTCCTTTTGTCTGCCACTTAATTCCCACCTTGCGGTGGGAAATTATATTATCTACAAATTCATTGAGCCGATAATTTAACAGTTAACAGTTCTTAGTGTCAGTTCAAACATTGACCATTCAATGAAATACGTCACCTTAGTTCATGGTAAAGCACGCAAACTACGGCTATTTAAGCAACAGCAATAACTACAAGATAACAAAAGAAATTGCTAAAAAAGAGAGACGGCCGTGGAGATAAAGGTGAGTTTAGAAATAGACTTCAACTTACGAAATAGACAATAACAGGAGCGACTCCTGACAATGACGAGGCGGGTGAAAACAATCAGAAAACAATTAGATTTAAATAATATATAAGCAACGGAAAGCGGACAAACTTCTTATCACCCTACCTAAATTCAATTGTTCTAGAAGGGGAAAATACGGATTTAAGTGCCAAATAACACACCACTTTATACGATGAAAAAAATAATAAAATCTTGGCGACGATTAAACTTATTTACATTTCACTCTATTAAAATGCTAATTGGCTTTTTTAGTCAACCAGGTGATCCCTAAAACTAGTGGCATACATAGGCCATAAAATCAGTGCGATATATTTGAACAGAAGTTAGTTTATCACTAAAGTATTAAGCTTGGTTTGAAGGAATATGGTTTCACAACTATGAAGCCTTTCATACAAGTGCTACCATAAGCACTTGCCAAGATGTCGACAGTGATACGGACTGAAAACTAACAGTGAAAGTTTGTTTAAAAATCACTTTTGGCTCTCGTTAAATTTGATTCGACTTGAAATTGATTTTGAAAGATGATAGAAAATTTAAATGGAATTAAAACTCCTCGCAGGGATTTACATCTCTTTCACGAGGAGTAATTTGCATTCGGACAAGACAAATTAATAGCTTTGTATCGAGACTGGATATAAAAATATAAATAATCTTCCCACTTATTAGGCTGTCTTCCTACATGCCAAATCGATAAACGCAGAATTTAGAAGCAAGCCTTCACTCATTACTGTCATTTGCATGAACCCCCACTCGCCCAACAAATTTTAATTTGTTGCGAGGAAATATTGTTTTCTTTTTCTTGATTATTTCATTATTTTTCGTTTTTTTTCTTTTGTTATTGTACTTTATTATTGATTTTTACAAAAATTATTTCATTAATATTATTTTATTACATTTCTTTTTTCATGAAAATTATTTTTATTTTTTCATGTTCCGGGATGTTCCGGAATGTTCCGTGTTCCGGATTTTATCGACGGCCTATGAAATGCGGATAATGTTTTCGGTTAAACTGGGGAAATCTCGACCTCACGTTTTCATCGAGTATCTCTATGACACATGAATACTTGACTGGGTAATATAGTACACGGACCACGTTTTAAAAATCACTTGGCACAAGGCCATACAACACGCGACCTGACACTCGACACTGCCATATTAAATTCAGTCTTTTTTGTTTAAACATTTGAAACCCGCTTTATAAAAAGTACGCTTTTATAGTACCCTTATTTTAATTGCCAAACAGTGATTAAGTTCATTTGAAACTGTTGGCGACGACAGTCCACAATTTGGAGAGGTATCAGAAGGTATGTGGCTATAAAAGGTTCACACGATTGTATGCAAACTTAGCAGCTGTTAATAAGGTTATTAGTATTGCTTATAAACGATTATCGCTACTTTTTGAGACAATCTTCCCACTAATTACACTTGCCTTCGAGGTAAAGCAGATATAGACAACTATCCAACTTACTCTGCATTTGTTCGTTCATGTTCGACATCAATATTAACAAAACAAAATATAACATCTGCGGAAACCTCTTGGCAGTTTCTGGCTTGAAAGGTTCTCGTTCTGAGGCGAAATAAACCCGCTCTTTCGAGAAAACCGGCTAGCCGTCCAATTTTCAACTGCAATGGAAACCCTCGCGCACGATAATATCGTCAAGATCTGGGTTTGCTTTCACATGCTCACGACCAACACGCATATAAATAGGCTCGGGTCATCTTAAATCACACGCATAATACATAATACATAATACGCATTCTTTACACTGGTCGTAGTATCTTACAAGGTAGATTTGTTTTGCAATGGCTAATATATTCGTATTAATAACCGGTCGGGCGTGTTGTGAAACCGTTGGTGCACACAAGAAAAGTGATACTAAAACTTGCAAACCAAATATTGTCATTATTGTTTTCCGACATCGTAATTTTTTTTATTATTATTTAATTATTTTTATTTTTAACATGAATGAAAAATTTCAAGCAGACTCCGATTGTGGTAGTTTCCCATTCTCAAATGATAAGTATAAAAACAACTGAGGAAACCTGCTTGAGATCACGTTTGGTATGTTGATAAAACCTATATATGGAACATTTGAAAACCTCTTTTATAAGAAATCAAGGCTTTTCAAGAGAGAATATCCTCTCTTGGGCTTCTTTAGCACTCTCGGGAGCTCTTTAATCTGCTGCTTTTAGACGTCTGTGAAAATATTGTCCTAAAAGTTTTAGCTATATTGGGTGACATTTTTGTTTACTTTCGTGATTTAGGAAATCTAGAATAGAAATTGCAAGTCATGTAATTGGAATCAATTTTGACGGTTTCAATTCAGTAGTTCGATTACCAGACAATTAGCGGCAGATTGTAGACACGATAAGATACAAGCAATCAAAACCCACATTAAGTATCGGTATTAAAGTTTGGCAATGGCAATGATAACGCGTTGGCATTCTTTTTTTTTTCAGTGAGCACTCCTGTAGCACTTGTGTCTGTGTATTTATTATATTATATGCAGTATATATTTATTATATTGTATGCAGTAAAAATGGATGAAATTAAAATTAATCAAATTAAAAATTAAATTAGAGAAAGTGAGAAGCGAAGTGATCAATAACAAAATCTTGTGAAGTTTGCGAAAAACGGGCTGTGTTTTGGCATTCGCGAAAATGTAACAAACGCGCCGTTGGAAAGAAAAAATAGGTAGTAAAATTTTAACTTGCACTAACTTGTACTCAAAGTATGTTCGAGAAAAATTTTACTTCTGGAACAGCAGTTTGGATTCTTTTATGTCCTCTGAGAACTGAGAACCGACGGACGCGGATGAATGAGAAAAAGCGCGGCAGAAACAGGGACGATGATGCGAAAAAAGTGGTTGTTTATAAGCATAATACGAGCGACCACTGCTATTTCTCTGTCGTGTATATACGTCCACTATAAATAAATAAAAATTTTTACCGGCAAGGACTACGCAATAAATGGCGTGAAATGTACATAACGGAATATAAAACCAATCTTGAACGACTGCTGTAACTATGAGAAAGGCAATTTTCACTTTATTTCAAGAAATTCATAACAAACTTCATTCAAAAACTTTCCTCTAAGTTCTTGGCGACATATTTGTTAGATACGAAGCTGTGAGTTTTTCATTTGCAAGAAACTCACGTTAAATTCCTTAGCGATTAAAGAGGCATTACTAGTAATCCTAGAAACCCCTGACAAAGTCCCATCAATCGGTTTATCGATTGCTCACTCGTATGGAAACAAATGGAAAGGTGCGTATCTACCTCTTCATAAATAACTCTTAATAAACTGGGTGTTGTAAAACGCAATTCTAATGTCGTTTTCTCTTGCAGATGGCCACATCAAAAAAATTTAACGAAAGCATGGTAAGATTAACCCGTCACAACATCAGTTGTGTGTTTAAAGCAAAGTCCACCTGTTGCATGAATAATTTGCGTGAGATGGTTAACATGCCTGATGTTTTTGCATTTAAGGGAAGTCACGATGAGTCAAGTTCCTCTGACGAGGATGACAAAAATCAATGGTAAGAAAGAACCATTGAACGTAAAATTCTTCCAAAAAAGTGACAACTAAACGTTTGGAGGGCTAGAAAATTTACCTTCGAACGTTCCTAATTCTTCTAGGACATGTAAGCATCAAACTTTAAAACTAGTTTTTACGTTGTTCGCTATTTTTTGTTTTTGAAATCTGAGATTTTGATTAGGGAAAACAAGATACCGTGGAAATAAGTAACCGCTACAACTTGAATTCTTATGAATATTTTATCGTTAAAAGACCTGGAAGGTTCAGTTTCGGAACGAGGTTCTCGTTTAGGTTTTTGCTTCTTTATTAGGGAGCTTAAGCAACGACAACACGACGGCGACGGCTACGAAAACGTCACTTAAATAGTGAACTCGCGCTGCTTGAAACTTTATCGCGCTTATTCCATCACGTTAAATTCGTCAAATGATGGCACAAGGTTTTGGAGTTGAATTCTAAAGGACTGTATCAAAGTTCAGGAAAAGAAAACGAAAGTTGTTGTCTTGTGTTCCCGTCCTAGACAAAACCTGAAATTAGGCACTTTCACGTTGTAGTCGTGCAATGAAGGAAAAGAAATGTACAAAAAAGTGTGATGCACGTGCAAAGTTGTTGTTTTGCTATTGATGTGAAGTATATATGAAATAACCTATTGCTTTTTTGCCGTTCTCGTTGCCGTCGCCGTCGTCGCTGCTTAAGCTCCCTATTAAATTCGTTAAAATACTTTGTTTTCCCTCTCCTTTCCTTCGTTAAATAATTTGTAGTAAAGAGGTATTTTATGTAATGTAATCGTGTAATAGTTTATGTACTATTTCCGAGAAGGAACAAAAAATAATAACTGAAATAAAATTAACTGTTCCTGAATTACCTGTGTTTGATGTAATTTAGTGACGCCACTGAACCAATGGCCATAGAGATTGATGAACAGGAGCCGCCTGGTGAGGGCTACACGTACTCCCTTGAAACGGAGTCGTTTTTTCAGCAGGTAAGTTGCTTTTATCATCTGTAAGACAATAAATGAATCTTTTGTGATCTATATCGGTTAAACAACAGTAAAGTCTCTGACAGAACTATTTCACGTTAACTAGAATTAATCGTGGAAGGCTGGTTTTCAGGATCGCTAAATAAAATCTTTCGCGATCACAGCGATATACTCAAGAGGTGTAAGAATAGGATCATATGAGTTATAACTTTGCCAAAGACGATGGAACTGAATCGAAATTTGGTACGACGTGAGATTGACCTCCTAAAAATCCCGGGTAAAATTAAAATTAAAATCATCACCATCATTTCAGTAAGTCAAGCTAAAATCATCGACAAAATGGTGACGGGATTAACACTTGGCATGACCGTTTATTGCAACTCAATAAACAATTACGAGGGCAAATGTCCTTAGTCTTAAATTATTGAAAACTTTACTTGTAAAGTTCAAGAAGAATGATTTCAAACGTAGAAGGTAAAATTTTGTTTATCCTTCATACGCCACCGTTTTGCCTTCATTGTTACTTTTTGTACCACGTGATATGCCACGTGACTATAATTTAACTTTAAAGCAGAACACCACATCACTAAAGTGGAACTCGACAACCGCTGGGCCATGAAATCCCGGTCGTAGTATTACCGAATTATCGTATTACCGGGGTCTTCAAGAAATAATAATAAAAAGTGATTCCTAGTTTTTTTCACGGATGCGTCGTGGTTGTATAAACGGTATGGTCGTATAGCGAGGTAGTCGTAAGGCGGGGTTACACTGTACTTACATTTGGGGATGATTTCATCCCGTATATATACAAGCATAAGCGGTCAAACATTGTTTCTTCTCAGAGTCCAGAGAGGGTAAGGGAGGAGGAGGAGGAAGACAACGAGGGTGAAGGACAAGCAGTGGTTGAAGGCGAGGGAGCTGTTCAGAATTGGGACCAAGAATTTGATCAGCCCGCTTGGTAAGAAACGTAAAACTTAGCGTAAATTTATCAGTAAATTAACGCGTATACACGTAAGAAAATAGTCTGGTCTGGTGTGCCAGAGTGTTCTGAGAGAGTTTGCGCCGAGGAATAACCTTCTTAAGGTGCAGAGACAGAAGTATCATAAATTGGAAATTAAACACTTTCCCTTCTTCTACTCATACGATATCGAAACTCGCCCGATGGCAACTTGCGTTTGCAAATGCTATCGTCTAAAATGCATACACTAAACCCCTTTCTTTGCTCAATTAAAACGTTTTCTTTGAAATATTCTTTTTGGCGAATTTCTTAAAACGTCTGGGCAGAAGAGACAATGCTGTGGACCTTAAACCCACAACCACTTTCTACAAAGTTATTCGTGTTAAAATAAATTAAATAAATAAACACCTCAATAAATAAAACATAGATTAAAAGAAAAATGGGTGCTCTCCCTTGCTCCTCTCCAAAATGCAATATCGTACCGCTAGTGAAAGAATAAAACATTGGTAGGAGGATCGAGAACACGAAGACCCCATTTGACGAAAATAATTATATTAACACTAGTAATAATGAAGCTTCAGCGTCTCAAAATAGCCTCTTGGGCGAACTTGCTTCTCTCGAATGTTAAGCTCGATATATAGCCTCTCCTCGACCACGTGCCTTTTTTTAGGTCTGAGAATTTAACAGTAGAGTCAGAAAGAATGCGTGGTCACTACCCACAGGTAGGTACTTTGCTGCTTAGCCTAATGATACAATATTCAAGGGCCTTGCGTGTAAAAAAGAAGTTGTGTAGCCGTCCTGTTTTGAACTCAGATATCGTGGTCACGTGCCCGTTTCTCGAAAGTATCGCTAACTTTTTTTTAGTGTGCGTTTTGGCCCTTAAAAAGGCCATTTTGATACTTTATCTGATAATTTTCAAAAATATTTAAACCTTGAGTTTGAATGTAAACACGGCAAACATAAAACAGCCTTCCAGGCCCGTCAATTACATGGACCTTTGAGAAACCGGACTCTCAGGTCAGAATAAAGGCTGAACTTCCCTTTTGGGTCTTAAGACAATGCGCCAATTTTGAACACTAAAACTGCGCCTTAGACCCATTTAAACGTTGCATTTTACATGTTCCGAATTCAATTCGAGAATTAAATGTATGTGAAATGCGACGTTTGAATCAATTAAATTCCACAATAAATACATCTTTTGCCCAAGTTGCGACTAAAAAAGTCGAAGATCGACTTGGGTGAGACATTTAATTTAGACGTGCATATCATTACCATGAAACCTCACCTTACGGCCACCTCAGTTATACGGTCACCTCGTTATTAGGGCCACTATTTTTTGGCCGCCTGGCGAAAACCGCCATCTATTTTCTTGTAAAAAAAGACCCGCGTTAATACGGCCAAATTTTTTTGGCCCATTGGTCACCGTGTTAACGGGGTTTCACTGTATAATTAATTATTACCCACAATTCCCGTAAATGCAATGCACAGAACAGTCTAAACAAAGATCGAAAAATGGCGGGAGGTGAAGCAGTGTTGTACTTGTTTCTTGAAGACAAAGTATATCAACCTTGTCCCCAGGGCTTAAAACATGGTTGACAATACATGTATACTGATTTGTATGACGTGGGATAATATCTTACGTACACACAGAGGTGCTCGGTTTTTACGACAAGTAATAACCGCTCTGTAGACATCCTCGTCTAGCAAAGTAGTTGAACCAGGCCTTGGAAAATACCCAAAAAACGTTTCAGATTCTAACTTAAATTTCATTATACTTTTTAACAGGAACAACAAGACGTTGATCCTTTGGCCGTATTTTTTCTGGCACTTTTCTTATATTTATGTCGTAATAATCGAAGAAGACTAATGGAACTAGATTAAATCTTGAACATTTATTGTAATAATCAGTTTATTATAACATTTGTATAAATAAACTTGTATTTAAAAAATTTGGATTACCTTTATTGTACTGGTGGAACCGCTTTACCTTTACTACAGCGGGTTGTCTTTTAAAGACTACAGCGAAGATCTTAATTCTGTAACAACTTTTGATAGAAGAAAAACCCCTGGCTTTGCTTGTTTAGCTTAAGGTGAATGTTATATCCACTGATTTAGTAATGCATCACAGGACAGGGTTTTCAATTATCATCATTAATCCACTTAATAACAATTTGTACAATGGATGGTGCTATCCACGTGTAAACTACTGAGGCTTGTTATAAAAAACGGTTGGTTAAAATACCCCAAAACAGACTTTCTTAGCCTTCGTAGCTGACGGGATTAGTGTGGCAGTGCTGTATTGGTTTGGCGGCGGAGCCGCGAGAGGAGAGGGTACAAAATCAATTTGAAAACCCACCTGCCACAATTTTTTTTTTTACGGGAGTTTCTAATTGGCTAGAAGAGATAAAGCGCCAATCAAATGATAATTAATATCTCCAATATCTGATTATCTCCCAAGGAAAAGTTAGTGCGTTCATGTGGATATGAAATAAAATTGAGCAAGCAAAAATAAGATTTGCGCTTGAATAAGTGTTAACGTAGGTTGCCAAAGTAAAGCAAGGGCTCGACCACTTAGGGGGTAGCGCTACTTCGTGAAAATTTCAGTGTGCTAAGAAAATTAACCTGACTGAAGCCCCATCCATACCATATAAACTTATTTTATTACACCAGGTTTAATGAAAAGAAAATTGGTCACAGAAAACTAAAAGAATGGCTGTCGCATAGCATTCAAGTAAGCTTTGAGCTGTGCTTTTATTTGCGCTAAAATTGTCGTCGACCACTGACTCACTGATTTTCGGAAAAGTTCGAGACAAACCAAATTTAGTGTGCAAAACCGCTGGAAATCTTTTATCTTTTTTATTGTTCCAAAATAAATTGTATGCTCAGATCTTTATAACGCAGGTGCGCATTACAAGCACTTCTTAATTATTTTAAATCACTTTGTTATGTTTTCCGTGTTTATATCGCATGCGTGAACAACTCTCCTGTAGCCAGTCAAAACAAAAAAAAATTTCCCAAAATAACCCAAATACGATTTCTAAAAATGAAACAAAACATTAATATGAAGATATATTTGGACGACTACTTCAATGAGTATGAAATAAAAACTTGATCAAGATTCACACTTGAATAAGCACAAAGTACCGCAAGATATGTTATTTGATGAAAATAAGCCCTGAAATGACAAATAATGAAAAATCACTATCGTCTCCAGCCAGGACCCTGGACCTCTCTTTTGCTTTCAATTTGCAAACGTTCTGCTTGATCACTCATTTACGCAGTGAAACGGGTTTAAATTGATGCAAAAGTAAAAGAATGGCGCAAGTAGATGTGAATTATCGGTGATATACACAGATTTTAAAAAGACGACTGTGCCGCAGTTTCAGGGTTGTACAAGCTCAGAAAAACAAGATTAGATTTAAACAGTTATGAGCCCAACTTAAATGCAACTTAACCGACGGAGCGAAAAATGGCAGTAATGCGTTGTAACACTCAAATTTTATCTTTCAGTTTTCTCTTCGTTTACTTGCATAGATATAGACCAGAATCACCTCTAACCCATTCCTTCGATTCACCGACCTTAAGGGCCAGTTATTTAAACGGAGTTTAGCCGGTGTTTAACAAGACTAAGGTCTTCTAAGCCATTTTCAGTTTCCTGAAGGATTTAATGTAAACACCATTTATTGTGAAGAGTTTCATGAATGCATATGGCGAAGACTAGAACTGAAAGCATTTGTCTTTTTAAAATGACCCACTAAGAAAGAGATCTGGATTAGACCAAATATTTAATCCAAGTTTTTCACGGATAACAATGTACGACCTAGAATCTTTTCCTCGCGTAAAAAAACAAAGCTAAATGAAAGGACCGAAGGGCTTACATTTTATCGGGTTTTAGCTACCACCTGTAGAACGTAAACGCAGCACTATATCAACGACAAATTTTATACTTTTAACTTAAACATGAAAATGATCATTTTAAGTACTCTCGGAAATATGGTTCCCACCAGTTCCGCAAATAATGATGCCGCGCGATTGTCAAAAAGAAAAACGAAAATAATTCCACCTTATTTGTGAAAAAAAAAATGAACACTTACAAGACCATTTGCGAAATTTATCGGTCCTAAAAGTTGATCATCTAGCATTTAAAAGAGCACAAAAGCCAACGAGATTGGAGTGCAAAAAGAATCCCTAGCTTTGTTTAGCGATTTTCGATGTTGGCTAAACGGAAATTACAAAATTGGTAAATAAACACAGCTGTGTCGCTGTGTCTAAGCAATCGGATAGCTAATCACATATCAATATAATAGCTCACTCTAATTTCGTCCGGATAATGTGATTATCTCAAAAGCAGTGATAACAGCCCACCAATTAGCCCTCTCAAACAAAATAACACTCATCAGGCATGTGGGTCGCCTTACGGAATTTTAAAAAAATGACCATTCGAGGGTGAAACCTACTATTGTGACAATTTAAACACTTGGGCACTAAACTACTCCCACGCACTGCAGACCTGCGCTCTGACAATTTCCTCATAGGCTAGCGCGTGGGTCTAAAGTGCGTGGGAGTAGTTTAGTGCCCAAGCCGCCGCACATTGTTTAAATTTTCAATGAATGGATTTGAATTAGCATGAAGAGTAAAACTTTTCGCATTTGGTCGTTGAGCGTAGTACCGATCGCTTCGGAGTGTTTTATTACATGTCTGCCCACGAAGAATACAAATACAGTGTTTGTGATAGAGTGCACCATTGTAGAGATTTGTGAACTAGGAGAAATTAAGTAGTAAGTGTCTTTTCAGGTCGTATGGCGGAACCTAAACAGGTAAGACCCTCCAATTTTTAAAGGAGCTTGAATTTTTAATGATATTCTACCCACAGCATATTGTAATGTTGGGTTTTTCAATTAACAGTAATTTTGCGTTTGCATAGCAAAGCAATAAAGTAATGTTATTGGCTAAACAACTCATCAAATGAGCCGTTCTCGCGCAATATTGCCCTCGTTTGTCGCTGATTACACGTATTTCCTTCGAACTGGATCATTCGTGTATTTTGATGCACCACATAGATTTCCCCTTCTATTTACCTCGCTTATTTGAGGGAGGAGACTCTGAGCTCTTTCTCTTGTGTTGAACATAAAAATGTCACGCACTTTCCCAAATCACCTAGACTTCACCCCTTCAATTTTGTTCGCCATTAAATTCTACAGGGTGTAATAAACCGAGTTCAGTAGAGAGCTACCTTTAAAAAATGATTCCTAGCTTTTTTCACGGATGCGTCGTGGTCGTATAAAGGGGATGGTCTTATAGCGAGGTAGTCGTAAGGCGGGCTCGCACTGTACTTACATTTGGGGATAGTTTCATCCCGTATATATACAAGAATAAGAGCAGTCAAGTATTGTTTCTTCTCAGAGTCCAGAGAGGGAAAGGGAAGAGGAGGAAGACAACGAGGGTGAAAGACAAGCAGTGGTTGAAGGTGAGGGAGCTGTTCAGAATTGGGACCAAGAATTTGATCAGCCCGTTTGGTAAGAAAAGTAAAAGTTAGCGTAAATTTATCAGTAAATTAACGCGTATACACGTAAGAAAATTGTCTGGTCTTGTGAGCCAGAGTGTTCTGAGAGAGTTTGCGCCGAGGAATAACCATCTTAAGGTACAGAGATAGAGGTATCATAAATTGCAAATTAAACACTTTTCCTTCTTCTACTCATAAGATATCGAACCTCGCCCGATGCTAACCTGCGTTTGCACATGCTATCGTCTAAAATGCATACACTAGACCCCTTTCTTTGTTCAATTAAAACGTTTTCTTTGAAATATTCTTTTTGGCGAAATTCTTAAAATGTCTGGGCAGAAGAGACAATGCTATGGACCTCAAACCCACAACCACTTTCTACAAAGTTATTTGTGTTAAAGTAAATTAAATAAATATACATACATGTATATATAAATAAAACATAGAATAAACGAAAAATGCGTGCTCTCCCTTGCTCCTCTCCAAAGTGCAATATTGTACCGCTGGTGAAAGAATAAAACATTGGTAGGAGGATCGAGAACACGAAGACCCCATTTGACGAAAATAGTTATGTTAACACAGGTAATAATGAAGCTTCAGCGTCTCAAAATAACTTCTTTGGCGAACTTGCTTCTCTCGAATGTTAAGCTTGATATATAGCCTTTCCTTGACCACGTGCCTTTTTTTTCTAGGTCTGAGAATTTAACAGTAGAATCTGAAAAAATGCGTGGTCATTACCCACAGGTAGGTACTTTGCTGCTTAGCCTAATGATACAATATTCAAGGGCCTTACGTGTAAAAAAGAAGTTGTGTACCCGTCCTGTTTTCAACTCAAATACGGTGGTCACGGGTCCGTTTCTCGAAAGCATCGCTAACTTTCCGTGCCCGAGGCCATATCTGAAAAATGGTAGTGTGCGTCTTAGCCCTTAACAAGTTCATTTTGATAAATTATCTGATAAATAAATAAATAAAATAAATAAAATAATAACACCTTGATTTTGAATGTAAACACGGCATAAAATAAAACAGCCTTCCGGGCCCGTCAAATACCAAGACCTTCGAGAAACGGATAAACGCTAAAATTCTCTTTTGGGCCTTAAGGCCATGCGCCAATTTAGAGCACAAAACTGCGCTTTGGGCATCTTGGAGGAGTACCAAATCTACTTAGGGGATGGGGGACGGTTTAAAAGGAAGCGAGAAATAGATTTTTCCGCCTCCCTTCCCCCACCGCTATAAACCCCGACGCCTGCCCCCTCGGTACACAAGTGTAAAATCAAGATGGCTGCCCGTAACGCAAAGCCCTCGATCTCGACGATCTTACGGAAAAATAGGCAACTGTGAACAGTTTACACATGTGCCGAATTCAATTCGAGAATCAAATACATGTGAAATGCAACGTTTGAATCGATTTAATTCGACGAAAATCAATCAAATCAATTGAATTAAAAATCTGCGACTAAAACAAATGGAAGATTCGATTTAGGTTCGACATTTGATTCAGACGTCTTCACATGTGCCACATCTCATATAATTAATTACTACCCACAATCTGCCCGGATTTCTGAGGCTGCCATGCACAGAAGAGGCTTAACCACGCTCAAAAAATGGCGGAAGGTGAAGTAATGCGTTGTTCTTGCTTTCTGAAGACAAAAATATCTACCTCGTCCCTAGGGTTTAAAACGAGGTTGACAATATATTTGTATGACGTGAGGAAATAACTTTTGTAGACACGGAAGTGCTCGGTTTTCGACCAGTTAGCATCAGCGAAATAAGGCTTAGTAGACATCCTGCTCTAGCAAAGTAGATAAACCATGCCTTGGAAAATTTCCAAAAGACGTTTTGGGGTTCTCACTTAAATTTCATTATACTTTTTAACAGGAGCAAGAGGAGATTAATCCTTTGGCTATGTATATTCTGGCAATTTTTATATACTTATGTAATAATCAATACATAAGATTTGTGTAAATAAAATTGTGTTTTAATAATTTTGATTGCTTTTATTGTGATGGTGGAACCTTTAGCTTTACTTTGTGGCCACAGAGGGTTCTCCTTTACAAAGACTACCGCAAAGATCTTAATTATTGGCGGTGCAACATTCCTGAAACACTTTTGATCATAGAAGAAAAACCCCTGGCTAAGTTTGTTTAGCTAAAGGTGAATGTTATAACCACTGATCAAGTGCACCACAGGACAGTGTACTCAATTATTATCGCTAATCCCCTTAATAATTATTTGTGCAAAGGATGGTGCTATCTACATTTAAAAAACTGAGGCCAGCAATGAATAACCGTTAAAATTCACAACCACACACTAATGAGTTCGAAGGATCCAAAAAGAGTATTCGAATAAATAAAGTGTATCACCATTACGCCTGTAACCAGTCAAAAGTAACAAAATTAAAAAATAACCCATATACGTTTTCTAAAAATAGAACAAAACATTAATATGAAGATATATTTGCCCGTACTAATTGATTGAGTATGAAATAAAAACTTGATTAAGGTTCATAACTGAATATGCAGAAAGTTCCAAAAGATATATTAGCTGGTGGGAATAAGCCTTGAAATGTCAAAAATAAAAGATCCCTATCGTCTTCAGCCAGGACCCTGGGCCTCTATTTTGCTTTCAATTTGCAAACTTTCTGCTTGATCACTCACTTATGCAGTGAAACGGGTTTAAATTGATGCAAAGGTAAAAGAATAGCGCAGATAGATATGCAAGATCAAGATCACAGTGATAGACACAGATTTAGACTGCACCGCAACTTCGGGTTGGTTATACAAGCTCAGAAAGACAAGATTAGATTTAAGCAGTAATGGGCCTAACTCAAATGCAACTACACCGACGGAGCGGAAAATGACAATAATGCGTTGTAACAATAAAATTTTATCTTTCAGTTTTCTCTTCATTTACTTGCATAGATATAGATCAAAATCAGTTCCAATCCAACTAACCCAACTCCCACAATTCACGGATTCGGCCGCGCAGATATATTTAGTTTGCAAACTTTACAGCTCACGCGGAGCTTTAAAATTATTGGTTGAGTAAAAGTGTAAAAATCATACGGATCAAAACGACTATGAATAGCTATTTACACCGTTCTTCTTTTTAAGTTGAGACTTGCAAATCTGTAAGTACATGAAACTGTTGAGAGTTGCACTGTTACCTGTTAATTTCACTAAACTTCATTATACGTCGTCTAAGAGCGACAGTTGAGCACATACCGACGCAGTTAGTAAATCAACCGTGCAAGCTCGACGTGATAAAAATATCATTACGTACAAAGCTGGCCAAATATGGAAGCGGTTACCTAATATCATAAAGCCTGTATTGTATTATCAAGTCACATGAAAACATTTCAACCATAAATTTCACATTCCTTGTTACTTTCAGTATAAATCATGGACGAATCCAGGCTTTCCCATAAAAGTACTTTCACCTAACGTTCACACTTCTTTGTAACATGAACTGTGAGACTGTCGGCCACTTAATTTTTCCAGTCAGTGAACTTCCACATCGCTTAACTACGGAAAACAAGATACAGTAGGAACAACAATAAACGCTATGATCGACACAACGGGAGATTTAGTCTGTCGTGTATAAAGGAGAAATCAAGACCAATCGGATACAGGAATACTTCGCAGGAAAAAGTGAAAAGGATTGAAAGGTAAGGATAACTTAATGAAGAAGGAAAAATCAAGGACTTTGATTAGACTTTTCTCGTTCTTACATTTGATTAATATGCTGTAGAACATTGCGAGTCACTGACCTCATTGAGAAGCCCGCTAAATGACAGAATAACTGTTTCAACTACAAACTAAACATCTAGAATAATTAGAAAGAAGTGTAGCCATAAGACTGGGATTCTTTAATAAACTGAATTTACTTGACGCAAGCTCTTTACGCACAATATTCCTTTTCAGATACGTCATCCACCAATACTTGACTTGAAGTGAGAACTGTCTTAGAAACTCAACCTCAACTGTGATTAGCCCATGAGGTTTGTTACAGTCATGGCTTTACCGGTAAACAACACTAAACGGATACACGTATTCTTCAACTGCGGTTCATAAGAACATGCGACGTCATGGTTTAAGCCCATTTGTTCTGTACAAGGCTGGAATAAATCAAACGTGTCACGCACTAATAACGCCTTCTCTCCGCAAGCAGGCTAGGATCTATCACTGTGCCAAGCTGTTTAGAAAAAAAGGGAAAAAATCGAAAGGGATAAATTTGCACAAAAGTATGAAAAATAAAATAATGAGAGTGCCTATGCGTGGCAAATTTACCGCTGAAAGTACGCGGACGCAACATTTCATGTCGACCTAGAGAACAGAAAATTGTCCTTGACACAACAATTCCGTATATCTAACTCATCGTTGGATTGAAATAGTTTCTCTTCGCTTCAAGAAAGGTAAGAAAAAGTGAACTTGAAGCATTTTACGAACGTGTAAGTATAGTTGTTGATAATTTGCGAACAAATAGGAAAGCTCTTTTAGATAATTTAACAACATGAGAAGCATACCTCTTTCTGATTTGTCTTGGCACTGGCAACTGTGTGACTTATCTATCATGATAACCCGGACAATATCTAGAGAACATTTACCTAATCCAAACATGTTATACCATAGACCTGAAGAATAATCGTAACTATGTTATTGTAGTCTATATAATAAACTTAAAAATCGAGTCAGCCAAATCAGTATAGTGCGAAGTAGTTTAGCGCAATGGCCGACACACTCAGCACAAAAAGTTTGTCAACGAAAACTATCCTGTTACTATATGCATGAAGTTCAGTTCACGTTATGTCTTACAGGAGAATGCCTTCGTATTATAAGTGCCTTAAAGTTGATGTTACTGAACAACAACTCGTAAAATTAATTTGCAGGTTGAACTAAATGAGCAAGGAATGCCTTATCACATGTTTGGTTTCTCACATCTTGATACCACACTAATATTGACTTCAGCGGAACGTAAACACAACACTACATTCATGTATATTAACGACAAATGTGTGCTTTCAACGCTAAAATGGTCATTAATAAGTACTATTAAATTGAATTAAATTGCTAAGTTTGGGGTGCGTCTTATAACCGAGTGCGCCTTATAACCGAATAACTACGGTACTCAAGGAAATAAGGTTCCCACCAATACCGCAACTTAACAGCAAGTGTTTGTCGAGGAGAAAACAAAAATTCCTTGAGAAATCAAAATTAAAAAAACGTTTAGGGAAATTTATGGGCCATAACGGTTGATCTTCTGGCATATCACAGGGCACAAAAACCCACGAGATTTGAGTGCAGTGAGAATCCCTCACAGTGTTTAGGGATTTCGATGCCTTGTGTTTGCAAAACGGAAATTACTAGATTGATAAATAAACGCAGCTGTGTCGCTGTGTTTAAGTAATCGGATAGCTAATCACTTATCAAAATATCAGCACAGATTAATTTCGTCCGGATTTCGTAAATAATGTGATAATCTCAAAAGTAGTGATAACAGCCCTCTAATTAGCGCTCTCAAAGAAAATAACATTCATCAAGTTGCAACACATTTCAAATTAATGACATTTAAGTCGCCTTGTGGAATTTTAAAACTTAACAATTCGAGTGTGAAACCTATTGTGACAAAACAATAAATCACTGATATCCTAAAGGTACTTAGCTTTGAAACACAATGCAGGAAGTAATTGACCATGTTGAACTTTCATTACATGTCTGCTCATGGAGAACACAACACAAAGGGTCTACAGCAGACCAACGTTTGTGATAGACAGCAATATAGGGATATGGGAACTAAGAGGAATGACGTTTTAAAATAACATTGGTATTTTTCAGTTCTTTTCAGTCGCTATGGCGGAACCTAAACAGGTAAGGCCCTTCAATTTTTAGAGGAGCTTGACTTTTCAATGATATTCCACCTATAGCATACTGTGATGTTGGGTTTTACGATCACGTTTGAACAGCAAAGCAATAACGTAATCAGGGTTCATACCAAAAATTGCCACAATTTTTAAGGACTTTTCAAAGACCACATTCGATTTTCAAGGACTACCTACCAAGAATATTATTTCACAGATTGTACAAAAATTCACATTCCAGTCCATTCTAATAAGACGTTAAGGCTTGAACTGTTTGCTCCACCGACTTCTCTACATTTTTTAGTTCAATTGCCTCAAACTGACGGTTAATTCAGGGCGGGGGGGGGGGGGGGAGGTCTTACATAAAACAAAAAACGCTTTACGTAAACCACCTTAAATTGTTCTGAGCTATGACTTATTTTCAATCTTGGACAAGCGAAAAGCATTAAGAAAAAAACCCTTTCCACGCCACTTCATTCGAAGTTGAAGAAAATTCAAGGGATTTTTAAGGAATTGCACAGAAATTTAAGGACCTTTCCAAGGAAAAGTTGAATTCAAGGCCTTTTCAAGGACTCTCCCTAAAGTTCAAGGACTTTTCAAGACTGTGCGAACCCATGTAATGTTATTGGCTAAAAAAAGTCATTAACCGAGCCGAAAGAGCGCAATGGTTCCCTTGCTTGTCTCCGTTTACACGTATTTGCTTCAAACAGGTTCATTGGTGTATTTCAATTTACCATAGTAATTGTTGTTTTCGATCTACCTCACTTACTTGAGGGTAAATTCTGAACTCTTTCTCCTATGTTAAAGATTCAACGAAAATTATGAATATTCTCAGCGTTTTTAGAAGTTGAGATGTTGTGCTTTATTGAAACCTTGTTGTCAGATCAGAACTTACATTAGACGTTGACAATTTTTCTTACTATTATTTTAAGCATGAAATTTCATCTGATGAGGAGGACCAAAATAGGTAAGAGTACAAATCGACAGATATAGTAGCGTCAATATTGCGGTTTGCTCGCCAAGCAGTTTTCGCATGAATGAGTTGTTAGTGTGTTTGTTCACTTGTTTAAAAACCGATAAACCGACAAATTTTCCGCTGCGTTCAAACCTTTTCTTTTTCAGGGCGTCTAAGAGCTCTCATAGTATGAGAGGGTATGTTAATACTCTCAAATGGTCCCTTGTGGCATGCACTTTGTTAACTTAACTGTACAGAATCAGAAGCATCTATTTTCCAAACCCACAAAGTAGTTGAACCTATTAAAACCAAAGAACAACAACCAGAGCAATAACAGAATTCTGTCTAACCGAAAGAGGGTAATTTCCGAACACGCTTCCAGAAAAAATGGCTCGAAAACTTAGCAGAAATCACAACCTTCCCCTCGAACGTTACTCAGCTAGTCTTGCTGGAAATTGCGCAATTTTCCTTTTGCCATTAGTTTGCGTGGACGTAACATACTGTATAATAGTACTGATTTTAGTAAACGTACAATGTTAATTTTTTTTTACCTGTACGTTGATGCCGTTTCAGTGACAATTCCCAAAGCACGGACACAGAAGTTGTCGAAGAGGAATATCCTAGGGAGGACAATGGTTATTCCCTGGAAAGAGAATCACCCTTTCATCAGGTGAGCTCTTGAGATAATCGTAGTGAATCTCCCAACATCTGCCAAAATAAATAACTATTGCTTAGAAACATCACCTCGATCAGACGACATGTCGCAATAAAATACCACGAGATCTTGCTCTTTATAAAGTGTAATGGGATCCTTAATTAATTCTCTATTATTTATTTTAAGAACCAAGCAGAGAGGAGGGAGGAAGAGGGAGAAAACGTGAACGAAGAAGCACAGCAAACCACGGACCAGGAATGTGGTCCACGTGGAGCTATCTGGTAGGACAAAAACTTGCATGGACAAAATGATCATTAAATAAAGCCCAACTTGACTGCTTGTGACCAAGCAGGATTAGTATATAAACCCGGCAGTACACGACTTGCAGGGCTCGAAATACTTAACAGACGCGAAAAATTCAATTGGGTTAAAGGGTTAAAATACACTAGTAGACTAAGGAAACACTACATGAATTTGAACTCAGTTGCATAAAAGGATTTAACATTTCTGCACATGTCTTATTTCAGTGGTTTAGCTTCTCAGCTTCCCTATCACAGTTCTGCAGTCTCTCAGGTAGGTACAGAAAACCAATAACGATCACAGTTCAGTGGATAACTTGGTGGTAACTACATAATTATCGCTCTGGCCCTGCAGCAAATATGTTTTTAATTACTATGTTTGTTGTTGTTCTTTTCTTTTTTGTTTGTTTTGTTTTGTCTTGTTTTTTGTTTTCAATTTTAAATTGTAGCAAATCAGTAAAAGGCGATCACGAGATGTACTGTTTCTTTATCACTCCTTCTTTTTCAGAACCAACCAGAGAGATATGCCCAGCAGGCAACTGCAGGGCAAATAAGGTAATCAACGTAAAGACACACGTCACTGGGTTGTGCTTTATGCATGTTAGAATGTCCAAAAAAAATAAAAGGGAGATGGCCAAAAACTTTTTTTTTCATTTCCAAATGGATTGTGATAATAATGCAAAATAATCAATGTAAGGAATTCAAAGTAAAATTCTATTTTTCTCTATACGAACCCTCTGGATGTTACTGAGGTGAAGGTTCGCAAATGATGCCATCAGCCACGGAACGTTTGTAATAATTGACCAATTCAAACACCACAGTGCACTAGGTCTTGAAAGCTGCATTTGCTCTTACACACAAGACCACATCTTCTGCAAAACAATTTTTCAACAAAAGTGGTTATTGAAAAAGCGGTTGCAAAGATCTTACGACACCTTAGCAACTAGATAATTCGATTCTCCTCGCCTACTGTTGTACATTTATCTCACTTTCAGGTCCGAGAATTTAGTGGCAAATTCGGAACGAGCGCGTGCACAGCCGCAGGTAGGTAGTGAGGGAAATAGAGTATAAACCCTTCAAGCCTTAAAAGTGATCAGCATCAAATTTCTCCTTGTAATACCAATGCGTTAAAAAACAGAGTGGTCATGAGAATTACGGATATGATCACAAAAGTTAAATTTGCTTGAAATTTTATCAACTTCTCCCCACTACTTCCGTAGGAAATGAATAGGGGCAACAAATGAGAATTCAAATTTTGATCTTAGGGTTTAAAGGGTTAACACAGTATGAATGCCCCGTGTATTACGGATCAATGAAAGGGAGTTGCAGTTAAATCTTATGAGACTTCCTATTCCCTGAGCTCATGTAAATAAACACGATAAACTCAGTAGAAGAGACAAGCAATTCTGAGAATTGTTTGATAGGCAGGTTCGTAAGCTTCACAATCATGGAACTCCATTAAGCCTTGAAAACAACGTAACCTGCTCAGTGGCGGATCCAGGGGAGCGGCCACCCCCCCCCCCCCCCTTACTTTTAGACTAAACTGAGTCCCGAAGGCCCGAAAAAAATGTTTCGGGGCCGGCCCCAGGCCGAACGTACAAGCGGCGCATGAAAAGTCTCTGGCACCCGGGGTATTTCAGTCTTGCAAGACCACGCAAATGTTGTCCCTATAACACACACATTATTCAAGGAACGCCGCACGGTATACTTTCTTACATTCTGAACGGTATTTCGACTTCAGCTGACAAAAACCTAACAAAAAATAGATATCATAAAATCCTAACTGTCTTATGCAATGGTGCAACTGAGCAGTATATGAAGACATAACTGACCTAGAGTCATGAAGCTTCATGTATAGGACGTGTGACAATTTAAGGAACAGTACGACATTTTACTTTCCGGGTATTTTTTTTAAGTCTAACTCAAATTTCATCATATCTTCCACAGCACCACGAAGAACCTGGTCCCATGGCAGTGATTACCCTTGTACTTGTCCTATATTTAATAAACTCTTTGTAAGCATTATTTAAATAAAAGTTGTGTTAAAATTATACTGCTTGGTTTAAGTTTGATTACAAAACCAGACCTCCTAAATTAAGCATGTGCGGTACTTGTTAACGCTCTCAATTCAGACACATCCCACAGCTGCGGAGATTGACTAAATCCTGATCAGTTGGGGCAAAACCAGATAAATATCATTACCCTCTTTTACAAAAAGGAGAACGACTTAAAATATGTTCACATGGTACTGAACGAATTTTAGACTCGCTTAAAATTCGTACCTTTAGTTGTTCGGTTCACGCGGAATCTGCACATGGGTACATTGTAAAATCAATGAGAAAAAAATTAACCTGGCTGGTCAGTTCAGTGTGAACAATGCGGAAATTGTGAACGATTCCGTGAGAAAGAAACATCCGGTCGAATTTTTAGTCGTTCGAAAATTAGTCCGTTACCGTGAGAACGTAGCCCTGAAGTTAACTGTCCTAAAGTAAGCATGTGTGGTTCTTGTTGTCCAAACTAAATCATCTGAAATTAAGTTATGACCCTGTTTTACACAAGACGAAAGTCTCAAGGTCAACTATCCGTAGGAATCTACCAAAGGCCATTACAAGCTGATTGACCTGGCTTGTAGCTGGAGGTCACGTGACCGATTTCATGCTGATGAAAATCATGGGATACAACTCCACAAAATACCAAAGAAAAGCGCGTCGGTATGATATTAAGGTGCTTTGAAAAACAGAGGAGATACAATAAGTATCAACGGATGACTAAAATCACTGGAGCGTAAGCAGTCAGGTTACGGTCCAGTACTTTTTTCCCATAAAAATCGTAATAATTTTCCATACATTCCAAGACCCATCTATAAGCGATTAAGGAGAAATTATGGTCTCGGGTACTGTTTTCCTATCGTCTCCAGCCAGGACCCTGGACCTCTCTTTTGCTTTCAATTTGCAAACGTTCTGCTTGATCAATCATTTATGCAGTGAAACGGGTTTAAATTGATGCAAAGGTAAAAGAATGGCGCAGGTAGATGTGAATTATCAGTGATATACACAGATTTTAAAAAGACGACTGTGCCACAGTTTCAGGGTTGTACAAGCTCAGAAAAACAAGATTAGATTTAAACAGTAATGAGCCCAACTTAAATGCAACTAAACCGACGGAGCGAAAAATGACAGTAATGCGTTGTAACATTCAAATTTTATCTTTCAGTTTTCTCTTCGTTTACTTGCATAGATATAGACCAGAGTCAACTCTAACCCACTCCTTCGATTCACCGACCTTTAGGACAGTTATTTAAACGGAGTTTAGCCAGTGTTTAACAAAACTAAGGTCTTCTAAGCCATTTTCAGTTTGCCGAAGGATTTAATGTAAACACCATTTATTGTGAAGAATTTCATGAATGCATATGGCGAAGACTAGAACTGAAAGCATTTGTCTTTTTAAAATGACCCACTAAGAAAGAGATCTGGAGGTCCCAAGATTTCCTAAACCGCGGTCTAAGTTAGACTTCGTTTTAATAACCGACCCTTATAGCTTAAGGGCCGCTCAAGCACCCTTACAGGCTACGCTGCGCTTTAAAATCGTTCGAAGAAGAATCAAACGGATCAAAAAGTCTATGAATAAAATTAAACATCATAATTATTAATATGTAAAGACTTGCAAATCTGTAAGTGCAGTGTCTGCTTTAAGAGTCCCACTGTTTTCTGTTAACCTCACTGTTTAGCAAACTTAATTGTTTTAATTAACATTACGCTGTCTGAGGTCTACCCTGCGAGCAGAGGTTTCTCTCTTGCATAGCTTTTAGCGTTTACGCGTAAACAAACCAACTACGCGACAGACAAGACACGCGAATGACTTCGTAAACGCTAGAAGCTGCTCGCAAGGTATCTGAGGTCTGAAACAGATTCCAACGCAGTTAGATAATCGAATAAACAACCACAAGCTCGACGTGATGAATTATCATAACGCATTGAGTTGGCCAAATATGGAAGTTACCTAATAAGATATTAACGCATTATCTAGTCACATGAGAAGAGAACATTACAACCATTCAACCGAGTTATAGCAGAAGTCTGAAATTTCACATTCCTTCGTACTTTCAGGGTAGACTACGCAAGTTTTTTCTATACAATGGAAGTTTTTTACACCCCGCTTTTTCGTCAAACGTTAATACTGCTTAGTCACAAACACTGTGGGACGGTCGACCACTTTATTTCTCTAACTGAACTTCCACATCACGTAACTAAGGAAAACAAGACAAGTAAATTATGAACAACAATACGCCATTATCGACGAGTGTCTGTCGAATGTTGCCCGAGATATCAACGTCAATCGGATCGAAAGAAACTTGCAAAAAGAAGTGAAATGGAAGGAAAGGTAAGGGTAACTTATGGATACCGAAAAATCAAGGACTTTTATCAGTCTTTTTTCTGTTGACATTTGATAATTATGCTGTAGATCATCCAGAGTTCTACCTCTGTTGAAAACTTCGCTAGCCACTGAAAAAAACACTGTTTTGACTGCAAATTGTTCTGTTATAATTACAAAGAAGCGTAGCCGTTAAGACTCTGATTCTTTTAGAAATTGATTATGTGATCTGACTGCGTAACAAACAGAGACTCCTTCTTTTTCAGATAGGTAGACGTCACGAGTGACCGCCTACTAATACTTGACCTAAAGTATGACACTGTCTTCGAAATTCAAACGCAGCTGTGATTAAGAGGTTTTTCACGGTCACTGGTAAACAACACCTGACGGATACACGTATTTTTCAACTACGGTTCTCAAGAGCATGGGACGTCATGGTTTAAGCCCGTTTGTTCCGGGCCGTACAGGGCTAGGACATATTTATCGCGTCACGCACTAAACAGGCAAAAGCTTCTTCACCGCAAGCAGACTACTGTAGTATCCATCCCTGTGCCAAGTTGTTCAGAAAGAAGGGGACAAAATCGAAAGGAATGAATATTTACAACCGCATGAAACCGATGAGTGCCCATGCGTCCAGGCAAATTTACCGCTGAAAGCACGCACCGCAGTCAGCAGCGCCCTGAACTTAAGAAGACAGAAAATATCCTTCGCACAATAACTCCGTAAAGGTACCTCATCGTTGGATTGAAAAAGTTTCTCTTCGCTTCAGGAAAGGTAAGAAAAAGCGAAATTTAAGGAAATGAGAAACTCGTAATTACAGCCGTTGATATTTTGCCAACAAATAGAAAAACTCTTCACGATATTTTACCAACACGAGAAATATTTGTTTTCGCACAGACGCGTGACCTCGTCTGTCATGATATTCTAAACAATATCTAGAGAACATTCATCTAAGCCAAACACTTTATGCGATAAAACTGGAGGATAATCGTATCTGTATAATTGTAGTTTACATATTGAACTAAAAGAGAACCCAAGTCAGCCAAATCAGTGTCATAGTGAAAAGTGTCACACGCAAATGGCCACTTTATCGACGGAGCGCCCTAAACTTCACAACGAAAATTATCCTGCTACTATTTGTATGAAGTCCACAGTTTGTCTTACGGGGAATGCTTTCGTATCATGAGTGCCATATAGTACTTGAAGTTTGATGTTACTTCCCAACAATCTTTTAAAAGCAATTCGCAGGTTAAGCTAAAGCAAAGAATGCCTTATCACATGTTTGGTTTAACAAATCTTGATACAACCCTAATACTTAACTTATTTCAGTAGAGAATTCATAACATGGAAAGTAAAACACAGGAAGTATCATTGTTAACCATGAAGCGAGCAAACAGATCGTTGAGTAGACCAAATATTTAATCCAAGTTTTTCACGCATAACAAATAAACAATGTACGACCTAGAATCTTTTCCTCGCGTAAAGAACAAAGCTTAATGGAAGGAGCCAAGGGCTTACATTTTATCGGTGTTTAGCTACCACCTGTAGAAGGTAAACCCAGCACTATATGAACGACAAATTTGTACTTTTAACTTTAAAATGGTCATTTTAAGTACTCTCGGAAATATGGTTTCCACCAATACCGCAAATAATTATGCCGCGCGATTGTCAAAAAGAAAAAGGAAAATAATTCCACCTTAGTTGTGAAAAAAAATGAACAGTTACAAGACCATTTGCGAAATTTATGGGTCCTAAAAGTTGATCATCCAGCATTTAAAAGAGCACACAAGCCGACGAGATTGGAGGGCAAAAAGAATCCCTTGCTTTGTTTAGTGATTTTCGATGCCCTGTGTTAATGTTGGCAAAACGGAAATTACTAAATTGGTAAATACACATAGCTGTGTCGCTGTGTCTAAGCAATCGGATAGCTAAATCACATATCAATATGATAGCTCAGATTAATTTCGTCCGGATAATGTGATAATCTTAAAAGTAGTGATAACAGCCCACCAATTAGCCCTCTCAAACAAAATAACACTCATCAAGCATGTGGGTCGCCTTGCGGAATTTTAAAAAGATAACCATTCGAGGGTGAAACCTACTATTGTGACAGACAATTAATCACTGATATCCTAAAGGTACTTAATTTTGAAACACAATGCAGGAAGTAATTGACCATGTTGCGCTTTTATTGCGTGTCTGCCAACGAAGAATACAAATACAGTGTTTGTGATAGAGTGCACCATTGTAGAGACTTGTGAACTAAGAGGAATTAAGTATTAAAATAACAATGTGATTTTTTTCTGTCTTTTCAGGTCGTATGGCGGAACCTAAACAGGTAAGAACCTCCAATTTTTAGAGGAGCTTAAATTTTTAATGATATTCTACCTACAACATAATGTGATGTTGGGTTTCAATTTACGGTAATTTTGCGGCAAAGCAATAACGTGATGTTATTGGCTAAAGAACTCATTAAATGAGCCGTTCGCGCGCAATTTTCCCCTCGTTTGTCGCCAATTTCACCCATTTTCTTTCGACCTTGTTCATTCGTGTATTTCGGTACACTAAATAGATTTTCCCTTCTATTTACCTCACTTATTTGAGGGGGGAGACTCTGAGCTTTTTCTCTCGTGTTTAAGATTAAATGAAAATTATTCATAAAAAAAGTCTCGCACTTTCCCAAATCACCTAGACTTCACCCCTTCAATTTTGCTTGCCACTAAATTCTACAAGATGTCATTAACCGAGTTCAGGACAGAGCTACCTCTAATGTGATTATCAGCGCTTATTAGGAAGTTAAGATGTTATGCATTATTCAAAAGTCGTTGTCAGTTCAGAACTTGCATTAGACGTTGACAGTTTTTATTACTATTACTTTTAAGGATGAAAATAAAAACTCATCTGATGAGGAGGACAAAAATAGGTAAGAGTAAGAGTTTGCGGTTCGTTTGCCTAGCGAGTAAACCTTTTAGGACAATAATTGAAAAAAAAAAAACCTTGTGAGTGTGAGCCAAAAGTGTTCCGCTACGTTCAAAACCTTTCTTTTTTCTCTCAAATGGTCCCTTGTTGCCCTTCATCTTATTCTCGTATTAGAAACAACCGTTCAGGTTATTTTCCGAATACGTTTCTTGTAAAGATCGCCTAAAACCAATTCTCCGGCTTTGCAGAATTCACAACCTTCCCCTCGAACCTTACACAGCTGGTTTGGCTGAAAATTACGCGATTTTCCTCTTACGATTACTTTGCCTGGAAGTAATGAATGCATAATAGTACTGAATTTAGTATACGAACAGTGTTAACATTTCTTACCTGTATGTTGATGCCATTTCAGTGACAGTTCCCAAAGCACGGAAGTCGAAGAGGAACATCCTAGACAGGACAATGGGTATTCCCCGGAAAGGGAATCACCCTTTCATCAGGTGAGCCCTTGAGGTCATCACCGTGACTCTCTTAACATCTGCGAAAATAAATAACTATTGCTTAGAAACATCACCTCGATCAGACTACATGTGGCAATAATATGTTCCACATCTAGCAAATACCACGAAATCTTGCACTTTATAAAGGGTAAAGGGACCCTTAATTAATTCTCTATTATTTATTTTAAGAACCAAGCAGAAAAGAGGGAGGAAGAGGGCGAAAACGTGAACGAAGAAGCACAGCAAACCACGGACCAGGAATGTGGTCCACGTGCAACTATCTGGTAAGACAAAAACTTGCATGGAAAAAATGATCCTCAAATAAAGCCCAACTTGACTGCTTGTAACCAAGCAGGATTAGTATATAAACCCGGCAGTACACGACTTGCAGGGCTCGAAATACTCACAGACGCGGAAAATGCAAGTGGGTTAAAGGGTTAAAATACACTAGTAGACTAAGGAAACACTACATGAATTTGAACTCAGTTTCATATCAGGATTTAATATTTCTGCACGTCTTATTTCAGTGGTTTAGCTTCTCAGCTTCCCTATCACAGTTCTGCAGTCTCTCAGGTAGGTACAGAAAACCAATAACGATCACAGTTCAGTGGATAACTTGGTGGTAACTACATAATTATCGCTCTGGCCCTGCAGCAAATATGTTTTTAATTACTATGTTTGTTGTTGTTCTTTTCTTTTTTGTTTGTTTTGTTTTGTCTTGTTTTTTGTTTTCAATTTTAAATTGTAGCAAATCAGTAAAAGGCGATCACGAGATGTACTGTTTCTTTATCACTCCTTCTTTTTCAGAACCAACCAGAGAGATATGCCCAGCAGGCAACTGCAGGGCAAATAAGGTAATCAACGTAAAGACACACGTCACTGGGTTGTGCTTTATGCATGTTAGAATGTCCAAACAATATAAAAGGGAGATGGCCAAAAACTTTTTTTTCATTTCCAAATGGCTTGTGATAATAATGCAAAATAATCAATGTAAGGAATTTAAAATAAAATTCTATTTTTCTCTATACGAACCCTCTGGCTGTTACTGAGGTGAAGGTTCGCAAATGATGCCATCAGCCACGGAACGTTTGTAATAATTGACCAATTCAAACACCACAGTGCACTAGGTCTTGAAAGCTGCATTTGCTCTTACACACAAGACCACATCTTCCGCAAAACAATTTTTCAACAAAAGTGGTTATTGAAAAAGCGGTTGCAAAGATCTTACGACACCTTAACAACTAGATAATTGGATTCTCCTCGCCTACTGTTGTACATTTATCTCACTTTCAGGTCCGAGAATTTAGTGGCAAATTCGGAACGAGCGCGTGCACAGCCGCAGGTAGGTAGTGAGGGAAATAGAGTATAAACCCTTCAAGCCTTAAAAGTGATCAGCATCAAATTTCTCCTTGTAATACCAATGCGTTAAAAAACAGAGTGGTCATGAGAATTACGGATATGATCACAAAAGTTAAATTTGCTTGAAATTTTATCAACTTCTCCGCACAACTTCCGTGGGAAATGAATAGGGGCAACAGATGAGAATTCAAATTTTGATCTTAGGGTTTAAAGGGTTAACACAGTATGAATGCCCCGTGTATTACGGATCAATGAAAGGGAGTTGCAGTTAAATCTTATGAGACTTCCTATTCCCTGAGCTCATAAACTCAGTAGAAGAGATAAGCGATTCTGAGAATTGTTTGATAGGCAGGTTCGTAAGCTTCACAAACATGGAACTCCATTAAGCCTTGAAAACAACGTAACCTGCTCAGCGGCGGATCCAGGGGAGCGCCCCCCCCCCCCCCCCCCCTTACTTTTAGACTAAACTGAGTCCCGAAGGCCCGTAAAAAATGTTTCGGGGCCGGCCCCAGGCCGAACGTACGAGCGGCGCATGAAAAGTCTCTGGCACCCGGGGTATTTTAGTCTTGCAAGACCACGCAAATGTTGTCCCTATAACACACACATTATTCAAGGAACGCCGCACGGTATACTTTTTTACATTCTGAACGGTATTTCGACTTCAGCTGACAAAAACCTAACAAAAAATAGATATCATAAAATCCTAACTGTCTTAAGCAATGGTGCAACTGAGCCGTATATGAAGAGATAACTGACCTAGAGTCGTGATTGAAGCTTCATGTATAGGACGTGTGACAATTTACGGAACAGTACGACATTTTACTTCCCGGGTATTTTTTCTAAGTCTAACTCAAATTTCATCATATCTTCCGCAGCACCACGAAGAACCTGGTCCCATGGCAGTGATTACCCTTGTTCTTGTCCTATATTTAATAAACACTTTGTAAGCATTATTTAATTAAAAGTTGTGTTAAAATTATACCGCTTGGTTTAAGTTTGATTACAAAACCAACCCTCCTTAAGTAAGCATGTGCGGTACTTGTTAACGCTCTCAATTCAGACACATCCCACAGCCGCGGAGATTGACTAAATCCTGATCAGTTGGGGCAAAACCAGATAAATATTATTACCCTCTTTTACAAAAAGGAGAACGACTTAAAATAAGTTCACATGGTATTGGACGAATTTTAGACTCGCTTAAAATTCGTGCCTTTAGTTGTTCGGTTCACGCGGAATCTGCACATGGGTGCATTGTAAAATCAATGAGAAAAAATTTAACCTGGCTGGTCAGTTTAGCGTGAACAATGCGGGAATTCTGAACGATTCCGTGTGAACGAAACATCCGGTCGAATTTTTAGCCGTTCGAAAATTAGTCCGTTACCGTGAGAACGCAGCCCTGAAGTTAACTCTCCTAAAGTAAGCATGTGTGGTTCTTGTTGTCCAAACTAAATCATCTGAAATTAAATTATGACCCTGTTTTACACAAGACTAAAGGCTCAAGGTCAACTATCTGTAGGAATCTACCAAAGGCCATTACAAGCTAATTGACGTGGCTTGTAGCTGGAGGTCACGTGACCGATTTCATGCTAATGAAAATCATGGGATAAAACTCCAAAATATCAAAGAAAAGCGCGTCGGTATGATATTAAGGTGCTTTGAAAAACGGAGGAGATACAATAAGTATCAACGGATGACTAAAATCACTGGAGCGCAAGCAGTCAGGTTACGGTCCAGTACTTTTTTCCCATAAAAATCGTAATAATTTTCCATACATTCCAAGACCCATCTATAATCGATTAAGGTGAAATTATGGTCTCGGGTGCTGTTTTCTCCTCGTTTAGATAATAGCGTACCGTTGAAAGCAAAAAAAAAAAAAACAAAGAGAGTTACTCGCAGGCAGGCTTTAAGGGACACTTTTACAACACAAAGTAAAACGTAAGGATTTAGTCGCACTCCTTAGGATGGCCGCAAAAGGCCAAACGCTCTAACTGAATTGCGCTTTCTCTGAACAGGCTGATAGAGTTACTATGGGTTCCCCAATCGGGCCCTTTGCAGCAAACGTCTTTCAATTCGAAGAAAACCTTGAGCTCAAAGCAAAACTCTGCTCAGGATAAAAACAAAGACAAAATCGCGAAATCCTTGAGCAAACGTTTTTCAGCAAGAGTGAAGAAACTGAAACACTTAAAAGGTCTCGACAGTCGCATCTTAGAGTCAATTTATTTCAAAGGTATCATTCCAAGTATTACGTATTCAATTGCATTATGGGGATCTTCAAAATCTCTTCAGACCCTGGAGGACATTCACATCGGAGCAGCGAGATTTATTTTTAACATAAAGAATTCTACTCTTAGCACTGAGGTCCTGGCAGCGACAAAATGGAAGTCTTTATCATACATGTACAAAAAGAGGATTGCAACCATATCTTATCAAGCATTTTATAACAGGGCTCCGGCTGGTATAAATTCTTTATTTATTAAACATTCTCCATTAAGAAATCTCAGGGACAGTCTGAAACTATACGTGCGTTGCCCTAAAAGTGACTTCCTTCGATCTTCCTTCTCTCATCGTGCGTCTATTCTATGGAATAACTTACCCATGTACTTAAAGAGCAAACCCAATATTGGTTCTTTTAAATCTGCTCTTAAAGAAAAATCTGACATTTTAGATAAAATAACATTTAATGGGTTACAGGGAATAAATAAAGATATTGTAAATTATATATATTAAGGCAACAGTCAACTGTTGTTTATCTTGCTAGGTATTGTTTTATTTTTATTTATTTTTTATTTTTATTTTTCCTTACTCATTGTAAATAATTCATTGGTTTGTTAATATTATTAGTTACTTTTTTTTGTAGATACTTTTTAGTTTGTAGGTCCACATCAGCTCTTTAGCTGCCTTTTTCACTGACCTACATGACAAATAAAGTATGTATGTATGTATGTATGTATGTACGCTTTTTTTCTATTTTTTTTTTTTTTGCAATCGCGAAAATTAGTACTCGCGAAATACGGCTCCCGAATATTCGCGAAATTAAGTACGCGCCAAAATTAATAAGAATAATGTACCTATAGACAAACGGAGTGGACGTTTTGCTGGGCTTCAAAGCAATAATAAACAGTATTGACGCCTTGCGAGCCTATAGAGCGTTTTCACATGACGTCACGGCGGCCATATTGGTGTTCCAAAACAATAAAACGGCGGCTTTCTTATGTAAACGCTTTCTTTTGTTCCAATAAATTTACATAGATGCTGGTCACGTGAGTGAAAACGCTCTCTTCCGTGAAACGTTTTTCAGTTTTTCCCATGAGTCCTTGCAAGCTACCACAATCCCTTTCACAAGGTTAGCACGCATCTCTATATTCCAAACTGACATTTCCCTCTCACAAGACATTCTGAGACATTTCCCTTTTCCTACATGAAATTTCTATATCTCTTGAAATTTCTGCTTGAGAAATGTTCATGAAAGTCTAAGTCTCTTCAATTTTTAAGGAGAAAAAAAATTCAGACATGCGTGAGTAGGAATCGAACCACTACGCCACTGACGATTGATGGTGTGATTTGAAAATATATAGCAACAACCCTAACCCCAAATAGAAGATAACCGTTTATGGAGTCAGTGTTTAACCCTAATCACTACTCTCAGGGCTTAGACCTATTATTTTCAGGGCTTAACCCTTTTGAGTATTGATGCTCAATACGGTTCCTTCCTTTGTAGAGAATTCGTTTATGTATGAATCATAATGTGTCAACGTCATTTGGGGAGAATGAAGATGAGTATTAACCGCGCATCACATGATTCAGTCAATGCAAGGTGTAAAGAAAAGGACTATATCCAGAAGTTTGGCTCGAGAATCAGACGTTTCAAAAGGGAAAGTTAACAACGGTAAGTAAAGAATCGCAACGAGAAGCCACGCTATACATTTTAGATATCATTTATTGCGGGCTGCGCCATGCCCCGTGTTTCAGAAATGAAGAAAATAATATAATCAATGTTACACTTCCCTTCGTACACAACAGGTTGCTTGAAAGTAACCGCTCCTTGCGTGTGTAATTAGACCACCAACGACCAACGGAATTAGAACAAATACCTACAGGGTAACATTATGGAAGTGGGGCTTACTAGATCAACTGAAAAGTCAACTCCAGTCAAGAGTATAAAGTTGGTTAACCGTAAAGTATTCAGTATTCAGTTGTTTGTAGTATTTCATTGTTCTTTCCGCTTTTCCGCTTTCCGCTCTGTTCCCATTTTCGTAATGTTCTTTGTTTTGAAAAGGACGATACGTCTAGAGAGGCCAACTGGGTTAATCTAAAACGTAACTTGCCAGAAATCTATGTGATCTAAACCAAACTATCGATAAACTAATACATTAAACTGTCAATGGTGTCATTCTACAAATAACAAATAACCGTATCAAGTGGCTCTGGTGTTTATCTAAAGTTCCGTCAATATTTTAATAATACCTTATAATCAGTCAAGTAAAGACTAATTGTTAAGGTCGCGTGGCTTTTGAATGTGGCGTTTGGCCATGATCTAGTAAGCACAACTTCCATGCATAACCCTTCCATGGTTTACGGTCGTTTCGATCCAAAGTCGTTTCGATCCAAGTCATTTCGATCCAAATTGAAGTCGTTTCGATCCATCATCAAAGTCGATTCGACCCACGTAGAAAGTCGGTTCGATTTAAACCTAAGTCGTTTGAAAACAAACAAGAAACGAATAATTTTGTTGTCTTCTACTGTTTCATCAGTGACGTAACTTCAACCAGCCTTGTGCTTTAACATAAAAGCTGTCGCATAATGGCCGTTTTCATACTTGAGGACGCATCATCCGTCCAGACGGATAATGCGTGTGTGGCCGTTCTTATACCTTGGACACATTATCTGAGTGGACGAACTTGGGCAAACATTTGTAGTTCCTCTGGTTATGCGTCTCAAGTATAAAGACGGGCACAAGACGCATTTTGCGTCTGAACGAACTTTCCTTCGAAATACGTCTTGAACGACGCACTAAGAAAGGTAGTTCGTCTGGACGCATAGCGCGTCTTGTGCCCGTCTTTATACTAGAGACGTATAACCCAGACGAACGTCAAAATGTTTGCCCAAGTTCGTCCAGCCGGATAATGCGTCCTTAGTATAAAAACGGCCAACAAATCTGCGTGAGAGAGGAAGTGTAAGTATGACGTACACAAGAAACTAAAAATAGCAAGGAACGATCATTCAATCGAAGTCTAACAGAAATCAATAGATTCCCAGATCTCTTTCCAATAGAGTTACTTTAGGAAGATTCTACGCCAAATGCTCTCATATTTCAGGTTTCAAGTCGAAAATTATGGTCACAATCTTTTAAACTAGAATTTGAATTAGTATCGTCTGAATTTTTAAGAAATAATGCATTTTTAAAAAAATCCAACATTTTAAAAATTTAACGCTTCAGTAGATCTAGTTTTAATGTTCAGTATTGATTATCTAGCGATTTAATATATTTTTGGTACTTTTAACATTTTAATCATCCCTGTAATTATCCCTGTAAATATTGCCCACGGGTTGGCAAGGTTATATAAAATACACCATCTAACGACATTACATAACTGACGTCTAACAACATAGTGTTTTTTTCTAATCTGTTTTCCTCTTTTTCCAGATGGCTGAAAAACAGGTAAGGAATTTCTTTTATAGCAAAGGTTGCTTGCTAAGATCACGCCATTTAAAAACGTCCAATAACGTCTCTCATAGAATTAAAGTGGACTCAAACAAAACGATTATTACTTGACAGCCTCAAAATGAGAACTGAAAAATTTGATCGTGTCGGCTTCTCGTGGATTTGAGAAGGAACAATTCTTTAATGCTATTAGTAACTGCTTCGCTCGTTGGTTTTCGGGTGTCTCCAGTATCTAAGGGCTTCCACTTTGGGCAGCCGCCTCCTATAACGAATAGGGAGTTTACGCAACGACGACGGCGACGGCAACGAGAACGGCAAAAAAGCAATAGGTTTTGACAAGCAAAACAACAACTTTGCACGTGCATCACGTTTTTTTGATACATCTCTCTACCTTCGTTGCACGACTACAACGTGAAACTACCTAATTTCACGTTTTGTCGAGGACGGGAACAAAGACAACAACTCTCTTTTTCTTTTCCGGAACTTTGATGGAGTCCTTTAGAATTCAACTCCACAAAAATTTGCCAACATTTGACGAATCAAACGAGATGGAATAAGCGCGATTAAGTTTGAGGCAGCGCAAATTCACTTTTTAAGTAGCCGTCGCCGTCGTCGTTTCGTGAACTCGCTAATGACACCCACATGGCTGGCACAACTGCACAACCTCGCAGTAAGGCCTTTTACATAGGAAAAACATGCACCCGTCATCCGTGGCAAAGCAAGGGGGAGGGAAGGGAGAGTAAGAAAACTGGCTTAATAAAACTTCTCACGCTGCCCAAAACATACTTCACGTGGACGATGCAGCGAGCTACTGAGCATGCGAATACAGTCGACCACAAACCACTAGCACCGGTACATGTACCATTAGTAAACTGGTTGTTCGGTCAAATGACGAAAAGATTTTACGATCAGTCACAGTTGAACAGTCGTCTATTGTTCGTCAAATTGTCAGTTCTCCAGTCGTTCTCTCGTAGTTAGTTTTGCTTGATCTCGTCAATAAGTTGTTTGTACGGCGCTGGTAACTGCGTATGTATGGACGCCTTGCGAGCCTACTTCGTTAATAGAATTCCACTTTGTCCCATGACTCCCTGCAAACTTCGACAATCGCTTTGTGCATACTTCAGTCGATGCACGAAGGAAAGGATTTTAAAGTTTGGCTCGAGGATATCAGACGCATCAAAAGACAAAGTAAACAACGCCGGTAAGTAAAGAATCTCTAAGAAAAGACGCGCTATACTTTTTAGATTTCACTTACTGCGGGCTTCGCCATGCCCTGTGTTTTAGAAAAGAAGAGAATATAATCAATGTTACACCTCACTTCGTACACAACAGGTTGTTTGAAAGTAATCGCTCCTTGCGTGTGTATAAAAATTGCCAAAATCAACACGAAATTAGAGCAACAAATACCTAAAGGACAACATTTGGAAGTGGGCCTTACTAAATCATGGCATAATCTACGAACCTTGAACGGTTCAAAAGTAGCCGCAAGTCATTGAACGAAGTGTCTCATCACCGATCGAATACAAAACGATTTACGATGATTTGCGGCTCTCAAGTAACGCGACCTTACCACTAATTAGGATGTCTTTACTCAAAGTCGATACTTTGCAGATAAATGTATCCACCGTGACTTTCCACCTAATGCCTAATATGAGCAGATACGTGATCCTTTCAACCCGTCTTATCGAGTAATGGCGGAATTCACTGCAAAAAGTTCCAAATAGACAGGGCCGTTTGTTCCATGGTTTTATCAGAATGTTGCGTAAACAATCACGATGATTCCGCTCCACGCAAGAGTACATAACAAAACGTTCCCACCCACATTCAAAAGCCACGCGACATTAATTCTTTACTTGACCGATTATGAGGTATTATAATATTGACGGAACTTTTAAGATAAACACCAGAGCCACTTGATACACGTTAATTATAAAAGCCTGACAACACAGACTACATATTGTTATTTGTACATTGACAAAAACTGACTTTGACGTATTAGTTAGATCACCCAGACGGCAGTCAAATTACTTTTCTGTCTAACCTTGTTGGCCTTTCCAGACGTAATCAATCGGCCTATTCAAAACAACGAACATTATGCGCGAACAAAGAGCGCAAGAAAAAGGAAATAATGTAAAAGCTACAAATAAAAAAAATACTTTACACTTGTCACCGGAGTTGACATATCAATTTTGCAAAACAGCAAAACAATTAAGCGGAAGTTCAAGCATAGCACAAACAATTTTAAAAAGTTCACTTTCCATACTTTTAGAAAACCAAATACGCACACGTTTTTAATTTCAGAAAATTCATCAACTTTGTACGACAACACCTACTGTGCTATTACTAAAACTCTGCTGGAAACGTGTTTCATCCACGTTTAATGACTTAATAACTTTTCCTTTTTCAAACCTTTTGAAATCAAAAATGATTATTCAGGTATATCGGCTTGGCAGAAAACCAAAAATATTAAGGGTACGGCGTTAGAACTCACTGCACCAACCCTCAGATCTCTTTCTAAGTGAGTTACTTAACGATGATTCTACGCTACATGCTTTCAGTGGACAGATAATAGGGATGATAGGGGTGGACAAACTGAAAATGACTTAGAGCGCGGTTTTGTTTAAAAATAGCTCAAGTCATATTTAATAACTGCCCCTTACAGTTCACGGTTCACTTACAAAGCTCTCAGTAATTACTCATACCGACATATTGTGCCTCTAATTCACGCACGCTATAGACTATCTAGCCAAGAATTATTTCCGTCAATGTTAAAATCTTAGATAACTAAAAACAAACTGACAAGGTCGAAGCCAAGCTCTAACGAACAAACTATTTAGACATTTTAGAAAAGAAAGACAGTAGGCTCGAGAACTGTTATTAATGCACTTATTGACTACGTGCAATGATATTTCAGGTCTCAGGTCGAAAATTACTCTAGTAATCTTTTTAACTAGAATTTGAAAAAGTATCGTACGAATTTTTGAGAATTGGCGCATTTTAAGAATCTAGCATTTAAAAGATTTAACGCTTCAATAGATCTAATTTTAATGTAATTAACTGTCTAGCAATTTAATGTATTTTTCGTACTTTTGTCATTTTTATTTGTTATCCTGTAATAATGACGTAATTCAACCCACGGGTTGCATGGCTATAAAAACTACACCATCTAACTGCATTATATAGCCGAAGTCTAACAACATAGTGTTTCTATCTGATCTATTTTCTTGTTTTTTTTTTTTTCAGATGGCAAAAAAGCAGGTAAGGGTTTTGTTTCATGGCAACAGTTGGTTGCTAGGATCATGCCATTTAAGCGTCCGATCGGAGCTAATAACGTATCTCATAGAACTAAAGTGGACTCAAACTAAAACGATTATTAGTCATAACTTGACAGGCTCAAACTGGCAACTGAAAAATTTGATCGTATCGGCTTCTCGTGGATATGAAAGGGAACCGTTTTTTAACGCTATTAGCAACTGCTTCGCTCACAGAAGGTTGGGTGCGTCTAGTATCTAAGGGCTTCCACTTTGGCCAGCCACTTCCTATAACGAATTACACCTATATGGCTGGCATAACCGCACAACCAATCAATGAGCCCCGTTACAAAGCAAAACCATGCACTTGTCATAAATTGAAAAGCAAAGTGGAGGGGGAATGAGATAACTGGCTGAAGATAACTTCTCACGCTGCCCAAAACATACGTCGCGTGAACGATGTAGCGAATTACTGAGCATGCGAATACAGATCGACCACTGACCAGAAGCACTGGTGGCGCTCTTTGTTGTCAACTCTTTTAACCCATTCGCCCCTACACCGTCCGTGCGGAACCGTGTCCCTTGTATCGCTTGTGACGTCATCAGGTTAAGAGGTAAACATCTAACTTGTGCAGGGGGAAGAGATCTTTCAAACCATACCGATTCAGCCAAGGAGGCCAGAGAAAAGAGGAAAAAAAACATGCTAACTGTAAAATCGATGAAAATCTTCTTGCACTACCCACCCGCACTCCCTTCCATCTAATCCTACGATCCTAAAGGCTTTCCCAACAACGTTTCTGCATCGGGGCAAGAAAAGCGAAAGAAGGGGAGGAGGGAAAGCGAAAGGAAAATTTCTGCGCATGACCGAACTTCGGAAGCTGATAGTATTTTGTATCTGGAATAGAAAGCCGCGAAGTGCACGACCTGTAAATAGCGTTTAGTTAAGTTTTAGCTTTTAATAGCCATAATAGCCATAGAAAACGGCTCGACAAGATTCAACATGCGTTTCACGGCCAAATTCCCAGGGGGCGAATGGGTTAAAATGCATTTATAAGAAAACAAAATTAGTAAGCTTCCCAAACTAAACTTACTTAACTCAACGGTCAGTTGTGAAGGTGTATGTTCAAGCTTCTCACAATTTTGCATGAATAACGGTAGAAACGAAAAAAAAAACACAAGAATAACATTTTCCATTTTTCATTTACTAGCCGGATAGATGTGGTCCCCTTATACTTATTTATTTGTTTTTGCCTCACCTTCGTAGACGGGGCAAGAGGATTCAAATGGAGGGGACAACAGCCAGCTGAGCCAGTAAGACATCGTTCCTTAATATTTTCATATCATTTGTTATGTAGCCCGTTTGCAGAAGTACACAATCGATTAAATTAGTTTACAAGAAGGTGACTTTTGCTCATCAAACCCTCGATGACTATCTTTTTCTTTCTTATTCCTGTATGTCTCGTAGCTAAGGAACTGTCTGGAGAAAATCAATTAACGGGAAAATGTTTATTTTAGGGCTCACGAAGAGGAAGAAGAGCAGCCAGATTTACAGCTGGTTAATGGCAACATTACATTAGAGGATGGAAATGTATGTAACAGTCTTAGCCATCATTTAGGCCTACACTGTGTCTACTGCAATATAACGAATAGCTCTTTTGCCAGCACGAAAACCATACTGGATAGCCATTAGGGCTTTTGTTCACAAACAAGAACGGTGATCTCTGTAACGTCAGTCACTTTTAGCTTTATCCAAATTGGCATTTTCATGCAGCATGGAGGCATTATAAAAAAATATATATCCACTAGAGCGAGTGTATGTGGTTACAGATTTTATCATATACACTTATGTACGTAATAAAAATTCTCTACTTTCGAAACCCCCGTAATACACTCTGTTGCCCCCGAAAATTTGCATGAACCATTGTTCTCAAATGCTCTTTGGAGTACTGCATTTTCCCAAAAGCATTTGACGACAATAACCTCTGCAAAATTTGGGGGGCAAACAGAGTGTATTATGGGAGATTGCAAAATAGTCAATTAACCAATAGACCGTTTTCACATGACATCACGACCGCCATATTGGTTATCCAAAACAATGAAACGGCGGCCAGGTTGGTGTCCCAAACCAATCCTGTGGGAGATGAACCTTTTTATTTCTTTTGTTCCAACAAATTTGCATAACCGCTGGCCACGTAAGTGAAAACGCTCTACTCTTGGTTTGCAACCACGTGACAAGGCGGCCATGTTGGTGGTAGATATAATAGAATTTTTTCTCGAGCAATTTACATGAAAATGGAGTTTAGTTCCCAGAGGAGAGAAATGCTTTTGCTCTTGACCAACAACATGGCCGCCGTGACGTAACGTGCAAACGAGCAATATGTGAGTTCATTCCTATTCCTTTGTTATGCTAGCTTTTTCCACGTCCCGGTTGGACAGAAAAAGGACGAAGAGTGCAGCAGGAGGAGAACCCCTCAGGGTATGGCATAGAAAAATATGGTATTCATGTTCTCCTAATAAAATAAGAAATCCAATTATTCCCTGAACTTCCCTGGACTCGTGATTATCGGTTTTATTTAGTGTAAAGATACGGTAAACCAGGCAACAAAAACGTCCAACTTGTTTTGCAACATTGCTGCAAAACGAGTTGAATAGCGATGTTATGCGTTTAACCACCGACGAATCAAACCTGCCTTGCAACAAATCAGGATGCTGCAGGTTGCAAAAAGTTGTTGTAGAAAGTAGAGAGCAGTTCTACTTGTTTAGCAACAAGTGACGTAACTTCCGTGTATGTTGTGACTCCCGCGCAATTTTATCCAATCAGAAGTCAGTATTCACACAACTTGCAACAGCCTCCTAACTCCAAAAACATAAATTAGTCCACCAACTATGAGTATTTATATTACTTTCACCACAAAGAAAGAAAAAAAAAATGTAAAAATTAATAACAGATTATACTAAGTACAGTAATATATGGAATTACCATTGCTGTAACGTATTTTAATATTTGTAAGTATATTGCCATGTAAGTGTGTAAATTCGCTATTTGTTTTTTTTTTTTGTTACTTTATTCGTTACTTTTTTTTCTTTTTATTACTTTATTTATTCTGTGTAATTTTTGTTTCTTTTCTGTGTGTGTATTACTTGCAATAAAAAAATTAAAAATATAAAAAAAAATTAAAAAAAAAACAGCCTGATTTGCTGCAAGACAGGTTTGAACGAAGGTGGTAAAACGCGCAACTTTGCTTTTCAAATCGTTTTGCAGAAGTTGCACGTTCTTGTTGCCCGTTTTACCACAGCTTGCATGACGCTTTGGAAACTCTCTTAATGTTTCCACTAGTTTGATTCTACTCAATAAGCAATTGGCCAAACGAAACGCACGCATAAATCAGTGGGTATAGAACAATTATAAGACGTTTGTGTTGTAAGAAGTCTTTTCCCTTTTATTTCTTCTTCGTGCGTGCTTCTGGAAGGTAAGATGAGAGATACAGCTTTCCTATTTTTGCTCTGAAGATGACTTCATTGGTCGAAAACGTTTGATTTCAATATTTTTACAACATTTTACACTTATAAGATAATATTTTAGTTTCAGTTCTGTTTCTTTTTCATTTTCTTGGCTACATACTTATGGTATGTAATCAAAATACAATACTCCTCAACAATATTGCAATTAAAGACACAATATAAAGAGTAAAACCGAACACTTCTTTTGATCTTTCCTTTAGGGGTATCGACACTGAAACAGGAAATCCCCAGGTAGGCATTTACGACGTACAAATGTAGCTTTAAAAAAAGGTTTCTCCTAGAACAAATGAAACACGAAGATCGTAGATCGTAGAGTCCGGAATTAGATTTTTGATCTAATGAATCCACTTGGGCCATCACTTCCTCTCTATGTTCACAATCCAGTATTGTATCTTTTTTGTAAAAGAAAAAAGGAAAAGAAAATCCGTTCTTGGATGCAACAACCCGTATTTGCAATTTCCCAAAGAAACGTACCACCCTTAGACGAGCTTTCTAATGGTGTCGTATGTTAAATTTAAGATAGTTTGTTACAAAAATATATTTGGGAGTTTAATCTCTAGTTTCCACTAGTTTGATTCTACTCAATAAGTAATTGGCCAATTTAATTTAAACAAGAGAATAATAATCCAGCAGCCATATTTGTACTGGGTCCATGAGTATGGGCACCCATTGCATGATGCTGTGTTAATTCTTTCTTACATGTCGCTTTTATTTTACATTTTTTCACAGGAACACGACTGTTTGTGTGACAAATGTCAAGGCACATAGATGAAATTCTTGTTAGGTTATAATTTCTTTAAATACTCAAAGGAGATCAAAGGCTGTAATCAAGACCACTACATAGCTCTCTCCCTCTGTCTCTCTGTGTCAGGTTCATATTTATCGTAGATACTGCATAAAAAGAATGTAATGTAAACATTTATAAGATCACTGTACTGAACTGAACTAAACAACTTCATTCACGTGCCACATCTTCTGGCTGGACACATGTAACCCACTAATCTAGTTGTAGCAGAAAAATTTGCACATGCAATTATTTTGACAAAAATACCAAGAACAATCGCGACCGGGACAAGGTGAAACATATTTCCCTTGTCTGGATTTCTTCGGTATTTATTATGTAAAGAGGTCTATGTTCAAAATATATTATGACTATCCGTGACATTTCATGTAAACATTACGTGACCTTTTATGCCCCTATCGTGAGGTGCAATACTGGAATAGGTTTTTTTGGTAGAATCCGACATCATGAATGATATGGAATATCGACGAAAAAAAATTGAAAAACTGATTTTACGTTAGGAAAAAAACAAAAGAATTGGACATAAATAGTGTGTATTTTTATGTAAAGTATAAAATTAAATCATTAAAGAAACAAGTAAGTGAACACAAAGAGTAAAAGTTGATTTTGGATTCATGAAGCTGGATGTGTTTGTTTCCTTGAAGGCCGTTTCTACGAACAAGGTTTTACGTAGGGGTAAAACACACGTGAACTTGATATTCGTTTTCTGTTTTATAAGGAAAGGCATTATATATGATCAGATCTGGAAGGTCTGAAGGCAAAAATGATCAATTAACCGCAGGTGCAGGGAATAATCTTTTCAGGCTTGTGCTTGTAGTTAAATTTCAACACTGGGAACCAGAACAGAAACAACTACGAACGTAGAGCAGGTTTGTTGGACGTAACATTCATACAGACGTTGCCTTACCTATAATCCTTCTAGTGCTAATCAAAGAAAGACTATCGTCAACTCGTGGGAACGTTGTTTGGAAAATAATCAAATGGTTATCAACTCTGGTTTTCCCACAGTAAATTGTAGGAAATGATAGAAATTCAGATTGTTTATCCATGTACAATGTATTTAATATACTATCTTTGCTCTGGAAACACAACACTTTTTCTTTTTGTTTATCGCACTTTATCAAATAACAGTTAGTTAGGTTTATATTTATAGAAAAACAAACAAAACAAACCAAAAAAGGAAAAAGAAGAAAGAAAGAAGGTAAACAAAAAGAGTCTGAAGCCGGACTTAAACCCGGCACCTTCGACTGTATGAGACTATCCTTTACCACTACACCACTAAGGCTAAGTACATAATCATTATGAAAACTCTTTAATTTAATGCCTTATCCATGGAACTTCCGCTTGCAATTTCCTCCAGTATGATCGAGCCGCATTAACCGAGCTATTGACAGTAAAAAAAACAATGTAAACGCATTTCATGGCAACGAAGGAATAAAATAACATATGCTCTACAAAGCCGATAAACCTCGTCAGCGAAGTGGACGCAAAACCTATGTGTTTTCTTATCTCGATTTCTGCTGTTATTTTGAAGCTAATGGTCAAAATCACATCAATTTTCGTCCCATACAAGTTCTTAAGAATAGCATGGCATGACATTTTCTCACTTTCAGATCCTTTCAGATCACTTTCCAGCAAGCTGGAATTTGTATATCCCCCGTGATCTTCTGGAGTCAGAAGAGTAATTGCTCATTTTCCCGTCAAGTTTAACGCCTGGACGAGTCACAGGCTCTTGAAATCCAATCCATCGTACTCATTTGAAAGACTCCTACATGTCTTAAATTTGGTACGACCTCTAACCGTGCTGTAGAAAATTTGCCACACAGAAAACTACGAGTCTGAGCAGCGAACGCCGAACGATGCACGCTCTCAGCGAAGAATTTGATCCCACCGAACTTTGAGCGTTGCGTGACATCCAAAAAACGGCTGCGAGGGAGACTAACCGAACTTTGGAGAGCGCGTGCTTCTTCGGAAACGACAGATCTTAATTCGCACTCCCGAGTTCGGACCCGATTAATTACGAAGTCCGTCTACTACGAGTGAGCGAGTGACTCATTTGCATATCTCTGTCCCAGCAATAACTCGTGGTACGCTCGCGCGTCCCCACGAGTTAAAAAGTGATCATAAGGAAACAAAGGCAAGACAGGGTAGGCAAAAACTCCCCTAAGTTTTGTTTCCTTTTTTTTATTTTTTATTTTTTCAATCGCGCGATTCTTGTCAGAAGCCCCTTGCTTAATTTCTAAATGCCATGGTCGCCGCTTCCGCCAAAATTAAAATTCTCATTTGTCACCCTACTCATTTCCTACTGAAGTAGTGGGGATAAGTTGATAAAATATCTTGTGTGATCTTGTCGTTAATTCTCATGACCACTCTATTTTACAAAGCATTGCTATTACAAGGAGAAATTTGATGCGTAACCCAATTTTAACACTGGGAATCAGACAAGAAAGCCCAGGTTCATGAGGTATTTATTTTGCTCGTACAAAAGGAAAATCTATTTTCGTTGAAAGCTATACTTTTGCCCAATATCCCGATTTATTTCACTCTTACAATATCATCTACCACTATTTTCCGAGAGATCTGACATTATTTCCGAGAAGTGCTTACGTACCTACACAAACAACTTCATGTAAAACGTTGCGGAAGTGCCACATCAAACGGACAACAGATTGAAATCAAACAAAGGCCAAATGAACAATCGACAATTTAATGTAACCGTTGACTATAAAGTCCACTAAATCATGCATAGACCGAATTAGTGTGACTGTCAGATGGTCAAATAAATTCACTTCTTTAGAACTGTCACCCAATGTGTGTTCCGACCGAGCAGCGTTGATTGAAAACACAATCTTTAAATATGCTAATTCGAGCCAATATCCCGAAACATTAGCTCATTTCTTGCTTTAGAACATCATGATTTCTTATCCAAGGGAAATATTAAGGGGCAGACCCCTTACGCCAGAAGATCCATTTATATAATAAAACGGTAAAATCCCTCCTAACTCTGTAGAGCGAGACGTGATTTGGTGGGAGAAGTAATTTTTCTATTCCACAGCAGAGCCTACGTATCATAGACGGAATATCTGAGTTACGTTTAACAATTTCTTCTCAGTCAATTCTACATAAAATAAAACATTTTTGTCGTTGACCTGAAAACAGCGTAGATGTTGTGGTTCAATTTTATCCTTGGCTTAAATTTTCTTTCCCTTTGTTTTAAACTCATTATCATACATTACCATACCCAAAAACAAAGGGATATAAAATTTAAACCAAAGATTAAGTGGAACCGCAACAATACTGAACGCATTTTAACAAAGGTCAACTGTCGCTAGAAAAATAAACACATAAATAAAGTCATCTGTATAGGAAATACGGACAACTACCTGCCAAATCAATGCTGATTAACAACCGACACTTTATCGATGAAAGTGAAGCAAAGAGAGAAAAGAGAAAAACACGCCTACAACCCAACAGTGCGATGGGCAGTATTGTGAGAGGGAAGCTGCAACATCGGAAAAAGCTGAAAAACCTATTGTAATCGAGACACTTGTATCACTGCTGCATGTCTGAGCAAATAACAGTCAAGGGAAAAATCCCTGAAATGCACCGATGAACATCGAGAGAAGGATATTTAAGGAGAGGTACGAGGTATGGATTGGCCGTGTCAAAGACTCGCCAAGCTGTTCAAGTGAGTTCTCAATAGAGGGCTAAATGATGCCTCTTTTGAAGAAAATAGCAAAGCTAGGAGACAATTAGAAGTTTTTATAGCTGGAGTTGCACCGATAAAGAAGTATTTGGAAAGAGGTAGGCACATGCTCAGATTTGTATTATGCGAGGACTGAAAATATTTACATTTTGCAAGAAATTTCTAAAATATGGATTCGAAAGCTTTTAAAAAGCGGCACAAGGTTCGACAGTCTCTTCTGATCTCTGAGTTAATCGTTCGTTGAAGAGATTTCTTTCTTGTCACTGTTTTAATAACAAGCTATGCCGTTTCCTGTGCTACTGGACATAATACAAGAATTTACTTTTCATTTCGTGTCCAGAGGGAGCATTTTGAAATGAAAGCGGCTGAGCAGTCTTTCCACTGGTGTCTTTAATAACAACTGAACCTTTTTTCTTTAGGTTTACGAAGTGGTATATTAAGATTCAACGGTTTCAAGGTCAGAGTATGTTTGAAGTTTTCGCCGAATTCGCCTCGAAATCGCGGAAGTCAGTTCGTGAGACCCTCTATTTCTTCCTGAAGACCGTCATACATGGTATCATCTCATCGCACGCGATGTGTTTACAATAAACTAGTTACAAAAATTGTGTAGCGTAAATCAAGCACACGACACTCCTTGTTTGATTGAATCCTGTCGGAATCCCACCGTAAAGACGTTGCATGCGATTGAGCTATGGCGGGCAAACTGGCTTTCAAACACTCGGCCAGAAGCAAATACTACAGCTGTGCGAGATGGTCACGATTGGTTGGAGTTCTAAATCACATGACTGTCATGTGTAGAGAAAAGCGCGCCAAACGCTTAGAAGACGATACAACAATAGCAGTATACACGATGGCGACGATTTTGTATGAGCTTCGGTGAGTATCTGCTTTAAAATTTTTTTATTATCCCTTTTAACACACCTTAAGACAAACATTGGGATATGAGAATCCCACTTTTGAAGTAGCTGATGTAGCTAGAGTCTAGATCAAAAGACAAAAGGGGTATTGTTTTTACCTCCCTTATAAAGCAACCATCAGACACGTCATACGTTAGGGACACACTACTCATGTATGACATGAAAGAGAGAACCCACGTGTGTCCGCTGTGAGTAGTGAACGTTCGCTGAGAAGCTTTGACTTTTTCTTTAAAAAGGACACTGTGCAGGGGTACTCTTTCAAACGCAAAACTCAGGTAATTATGCAATCTTCGCAGCTGATTGTTTAGCTGACATTACGATGGTCAAAGTTATGAGAAAGAGGCAGTTAAATCTCGGTGATCAGGCATTATAAAACAGTGAAAGCACGCCCACCTAGTAGAATCCAAGACACCGAGGTGCCCCAAAAGGCCTGACGAAGTGCTAAATAGCGGTTACTGGCTGTAACCAAGTAGGAATCTCAATTTAGGCCAGACATTCAAACTTCAAATGTACGTAACTGTTTCAATTGCTCTCCGTTTCAATTGTGTTTTTGTTTTTTCTTCAATTTTACGTAGTTCAGAGTAGATCATGGAAGTTCCCACGGAAAACATCAGTTTTAATGTAAGTATTGGAACACGCGATTTACTAGAGAGTAATTAACTCATGGTGCGAATGAACAATGTTGCGATAAATTGGGAAAGTCGCTAAATATTTGTTGCATTAAATCTAAAAATCGATCCTCCAATACCGCATGGTTCGGTAAAAAATGTGGAAACGAATAGATAGCTACAATCGTAACTACATATGGCTAAGAATGGAACAGTCGCCGCCTTGATCGCCAGTGATTCTGCTTTGTGTGCCTCTGTGTAGACTGTCCTAGGAGGTGACAATCACCATTCAGTCTTTGCATGAAAACATATCCACTTCAAATGAATTTACGTTTTGATTCTGTGCATAAATTCCCAAAACATAATTATTTGCAGTTCGTAAAAAGTACTGTCTTGTTTGTTTGCTTTTGTTATTGCATGTAGCATGTAGATCAAATGTTGCAGTTGTTGCTTGTCCTTCATACATTCTACACCAAAACACGCTAAACGATAAAAATATTTTAGACAACTACGAGTATATTTTAGCAAATTTGTCTGGCTATGGTCGCTTGCGTACTGGACAGCTCAATGTTAAACATGTATCTCGCTTTCTCTTCACTTTTAGGGGCAGCCAAACATAGGGTGAGTCAATAACCACTTAGGAGTAATTCGAAAAATAATTTATTGCACATAAAATTAGGTCTTCCTCACAGAGTCAAGCCTTTCCTAGAAGTAGTTATACATCTTCAGCTGGACTCTAACAAATTGGCTGTTTTTCAGACGAAATCATTGAGAAAGCTTGTACTATAGTGTATCAACAGATGCTAGATATAATGAATACAGCTAACAATCACGCATGCAAATAAAGTGATCACATTTGAAAGGGAAATAACGCTTATGGTTTTCAACGTATTTAAACAAGATCACGATAAAAAAAATACTAAACCTAACACAGCTGAACAACACAAAATACTTTAAAAGTCATATATATGGCTCTGAAAGGTTATCAAGATTTTATGGCCATGATAACGGTATTGGTCAAAACTTGTTGTGTAAAATCAAAGTCCTTTACAGTGATCATGAAACATAATTCAGTTACATTTTATGAGTCGTGAAATCACAAACAAGCTCTCCTGTGTATTCAGATTGACTCACTAGTAATATTGATAAACGTTTATTGTGTAAATATTAGACATGTTTGGGCAGGTGTGTAACACCTACTGTATGTATATTGTTAACCTGGTAATTAGTATAAAATTTATAACAGTTTGCAGACTAACTGTACGAGTAGACACCTGAAGAAATTAGCTCTTAGCCCAGGTCTTGACGGAGTCACATCACAATCCAAACATCTGCTAAATCCTCTACCCCTTTTAAACCTTCCACACATTCTGGACACAAGCACCACAACATTAAAATGCATGCATGCTCATTGCAAGTTACTATTTTGAGGAAAGCATTAGGTACAAGATTTCTCACTACAAAAACACCACTGACCACTATTTTGGACACAAGAAGTGACCCTCTGAACAGGATATTAAACAAAATACTGTCACCAAAGATGAACACATGCACCTGTTCCATAATGTTGCAATAATTTAAACATTACTTACCCTCAGACTTCATCTTTGTTGCCTTCCAGGTTTAACCAAGATCCAATTTCTTCCCTAGAGGTAACAAAAGTTTTCTTTAATGAATGGCTTTCTAAAAGATTAACCAGGAATTAATACCTATACACTTCAAAGGTCTAGTCATGAACTGAGATATTCAAATCAGCAACAAATAACTATTACAGTAAAACCCTAATTAAAATAATGAAATGCCCGGGGAATAAGAGAATGTGTTCATTACTCTCAAGGTAAAGCTGCTCAAGTCATTAAGCTCACAACTGCCTAGAGTTAACCCCAGGTTCTCTAGCATGAAGCACCGATTATTGCTACCAACCCCCCCCCCCCCAGCCGCCCCCCCCGCCCCCCTACCAAGTAGACGGGGATGATAGTCCATCACAGGGTGACTTCCAATATTATGTTGCTGTTACCCATTTGTACACCTGGGTGAAGACAGATGGTGAAGCAAAACTTCCTCACTATTCAAATGATACCGCAACGAATTTCATTCCACAACAGTTCATTTCATCTCCACATATTTCTCTGTATTTGTTTACTTAAATGACATTTTGTTCCTGTACAAGTCATTCCGGAATTAGTTCAGTCCTGGTTTTCAATCCATGTGAAATTCTCATTCAGGTATTGAACTTTATTCTGTAAGCATGGAAGCTGAAAACAGCTTTGGCCTAAATTGAAAACTGCAGATTACATGTAGTCTGGAGCAAGTGGCGCATGTGTATCTGATCTGGCACAAAAACTGTCTATGTAAGCGAGAACATCTTAGACTAAACCGGTCATTTTACCATGTGAATGCAGTGTGAACTTCATTCTAGAACAACACTTATTATGAAATCATTCCTGACCAGTTTCATGTAAACAGACCATAAGATGACAACATAACAGCAAGGCTTGAACTTGGAACAACAGTTCCAAAATTCAAGGTGTTACTTTACCACCCAGTCACCATGCCTCCACAGACACCCCAGCCAGGGCATCATACACCCTGTAGGCCAATCAATTTCTCATTCCCTAACAGCACTTCAGGGTTAAACTGTGCAAAAGAATAGTAACCTTATGCAAATAACTCAACTAGAAACACCACCATACATCACATTGAATTCAAAACACTTATACAAGATTTGGAGCGAATGAGAAGCAATACTTATGTGCAAAAAAATGTCTTAAAATGGATGGTTTCAAATTTTATCAGCCCTCTGCTCAGACTACTCCCATCATTTGAGGGTAGAGGGTGGAGGCAGTGTTTACATGCTGCATAGCAAGTATGAGTGTTGCAGTTAATTACATGCATGACTTTGACACCAGTACGAATTTCACACATTTCTCTTGTGCAGCTTGGAGAGCATCATGAAAGAGTTGGCACTGAAGAAATGAGGTAGTAAATTATTTATTGTTATCTAAAGCTACAAGCACAAAAAAATTAATATGTGGGAATGTTAAGACAACAGAGAACCTCATTTTGCTTATTTCTTCCGGTGATGTTAAGATCCAGTGGTCACTTACCTTAATTTTAGTTATTATTAGTCCTTGAATTTTCAAGCATTCCCATATATTCATAGTCGAGGGCAGGCCCTTAGTTATTTTTAACATGCAGCGTATAGCCAGGCACAACTTTTGCAGGCAAGTAAAGCTTTTCAAAATTCAACTATGTCACGCACATTTAAATGTAAACATGAACAGGACATGTTTCATTGCACAAAGTGTCATGTTTTCTGTAACTTTACTACATCAGTTTAGTAATTCTAATTTTACTTTTTCTTTCACAAAGAAAAAGTATAGTTATCCCATTATTTACTGCCTTTGAAGGTTTGGGCTGGCTAGTTATTTGAGCTTAGGAGGAACCAATATTTTCTCCTGTCCCTAATTCAGTAAGAGAGGGGTATTCCATTTTTAAAATCCTTTGTGGCTACCTTCCAATTTTCCATTCAAAGCAAGAAGGAAAAACACAGAGTGACTGCCCTCTATTCCCCAGTCAAAAATAGAACATTCCTTGCCTACGAAGGAAGGTAAGATACTGTAGGTGATGCCAAGTCCATCTATATGAAACTACAGTTGACCCTCCATTAAGCAGTCAACTATTAAGCAGCCACCCTCTATCAAGCAGCCAGTAATCATAGTTCCGAAATAACATTGTAGAAAAAAATGGGAAATTAATAAGCAGCCACCACTATGAAGTGGCAGCAGCCACATTTTGGCCACCCCAACAAGAATTCTCCCATTTTTGTAATCTCAGCTGTGTAACTATCCCTTACTTGGGTCCACCACTACAAATGTACATGTATTTCTGCTCAAGCAGTGGCGGATCCAGACCTGGAGGTAAGGGGGGGGGGCAAAGTGAAGTATTAGTTTGCCTCAGCCACGAGGGTTAGCTTTCGTCCAAAAATAAGGGGGACGGCCCCCCAGGCTCCTCCCCTAGATCTGCCTCTGTCAAGTTACATTTAAAGTGCATGACTTGCCAAAGTTCTCTGACACACTATCTTCTAAATTTTTTGCTCATAACATATCATTCAAGTGATACAACAACACACGTGTAATTTAAAACACTTTGCATTTTATCTCCGCATTAGGCCTAGGCAAGCTCAAGCCTACTACTCGTACCTTTTGGAACTACTGTTTACAAATAATGAGATGGTAAGTTCGATTATGTAGAACTTAGAATACAATATAAATTTTAATTTTAACAATTAGTCCACTTTTATGGATCACATATAATAGCATGGCCCTCCACCCTCAGAAGCACGCTGCCACAATAATAATGGATGCTCCTTGGGATACTCCATCTAAGGCTGTACTTGACAACCTGAACATTGTCCAATTTTAAGATTAGCATGGAGCCAAACACAATATTGCACTACATGTAGGATGAGTAATATAATGATAGGAATACATGTAGTAATTGCTTATTTTTTCATTCCACTAATTATTTATATATTTATTTATGTCATTAATTTACTTTATTACATACTTGTATACATCAGTTAATAGCGCATGGCAGTGACCATCTCACAAGCTTTTTTTAGCTACTTTGGTCACTGCACATATTTTACTTTTCACCATATGTGTGATTGTTCTTCTCTTTTTTGCTCTTGTAATGTATTGTAATATTTACTACTGATATTTGTCAATAATACAAAACAATAAAAACATCTGAAATCTATAGTCAGTAAGCCAAGACTTAAGTTTTTCATCATCATCGTCATCATCATCATCAACATCAATATTGTCATTGTCATCATCATTATCATCATTGTGCCTTGCAAACTTAACAGTGTGAGATTTTAATTCGAATGATTGCTCTTAGAAAGGAAATCTATTTTAATAGGATTTGAGACACTGCTGGTAAAGGGCATACTACCTATGTAGAATTTTTAAGGTTTCAGAACATGTCACCTCGTAAACTAATTGTGTACAAAAACACTTCTTGTTTATTGTCACTCATTAAACATGAACTCACTCCAAGACATTAGACATCAACATCAATAAGCTAAAGATAAGAGAAACTAAATCACCTTGAAAGAAAACCAGAACATCTTTTTTGCTGCTACAAACAGATAGTATTATCTTTTATTTTTGAGCATACAACCCAGTAATTTTTGACACCATGAAGACTGGTGAGAAAGTTGCAGTATTTGAATTGATTATGAGCAATACAATTTATAAGTACACAGTCAAAGCTATCACTACAAGCACTTCCCTAAGTAAAAGCTCAAACCCCTCATAAAGTTTTGCTTCTTTTTGCCCCATGCCCTCCACATGTTCCACACTCCTCCCCTTTTTTAGGTGAAAAGGACATGAAAATGATTGCTATGCAGGCAAACAGTGACATTGTTCTGTTTCCAAGGGCACTTTCCATTCAACAAAAATTCCGGTTTGAAATTTCGGAAATTTCGCGTGCTCAATGGAACAGTACATTCCAGTTGCACAGACCCAACCCAAGCCACCGCGCGTTTTGTTATTGTGGCTTCGCAGCACACTCATAATTACGCTCTAAAAGTGAAAAGTAAATACTGTTTATATCCTAAAGAACACTCGACTGTCGAAAAGAGGCAGTGGAAAACTAAAGGCGGAGGAATCCTATTTCGTGTAGAAAGCCTATGAATGCAAGTGAAGGTAAAAAATTCTTTTTGAATTGAAGTGATACGTTTCTCAGAATATTCAAACGATTCAAAGCAATTCCTGGAACTGTATGGTAAATAAATTCAGTGTTTTGGCCAATTTCAGACCAATAATATGCTGATTCTCGCAGACTTTTATACAATTGTAGCTTGATTACACACACTTTTTTTCACCTACGTGTCTTGTTGCATCAGTTATTTGATACTGTTAATGGCAAATATCAAAAATCGACAAAAATTGCAACTGATTCAAACTATTTGAGATGTCATGCTTTACTCACAGCACTTCCCAGTTTTCCACTGGAAACTACTTGTTCTTGTAAGCAGGATAGAAAAGAGCGGTACTGGGGACAACAATTTTGGCAAATGGAAAGCGACATTTCGGTCGGACTGACCGAAATGACCAGACCGGTCACAGTAGTCAGTGGACCACCTTCAAAGCTGGTCCCGAATATTCAGGTCGGACCAAACCGAAATGGTCCGTTCCATTTGATGAACCAACCGAAAATTCTGGAATTTTGGGTTGAATGGAAAGTGCCCCTAATGATGGTCCCCCCTTACAGGAGCTTCATTTATAGATGACACCAATATAAGGTCTTAAGGTCTCACTTAACCCAAATCTTCTTGAATGAAACTCTTTTACTCTCAGTTTAGTCCACTGAACGCTGGAAATCGCTTATATAGGGCTTTGTAATTTTAAAATACCGTAAAATTCCGAAAAAAAAAAGCCCCTCCACGTACAAGCCCCTCCAAATATATGTCCCCCAAACTGGTAATGCAAAAAGCCCTCCGTTAAATCGCCCCTCCAAATATAAGCCCCCAGCGGGCTTGTACTTGGAAAATTGCCCTCAAATACAAAGTATAACAAAGCAAAAACGGTAAATTTACTTCCAACTATATGGCTAGTCCAATCGATTTTGAAACGCAAATTTCCCTCCGTAGATAAGCCCCTCCCAATATAAGCCCCTTCAAAAATAAGCCCCTCGAAAAGGGCCTTTGAAAAATATAAGTCCAGGGGATTATTTTTGGAATTTTACGGCATTCTGAGGGAGCATGCCCTCAGACACCCCTTGAAAACGTGGACTACTGGCCCCTTGTTGATACAGTCGGTTACTCTATTCAAACCCTGGTCCTTATGTGCCATCATCGTAATTCACTCGTGTGTAGTCAGCACAAACAATAATGAACATACATACACCCATAAATAATAAATAAATAATAATATTCAACAAATGAATGCAGCTATCGTTCAAAGGGTTTGCATTCTACTACAATCTTCTCTCTCAAACATCTACAGGGTGGATCAGCTATGAGATAAAAAGGGAGGAGCACTAGAAAGTGAATGGCTGACAACTCACAATTTGCTGCTAATAGCTTTGGGCATCTGATAATAGTGATACTACACATTTATATATAACAACCTACTTGTAGTAAAGTGCCCTAATATGTTTAAAATGAAGGGAAGAAAAGTTAAAAAGGAATTGTTTAGATTAGTTTGCATACACATAGAAAGTTGCGATAGTTTTAAAATGTTTTTGTTACAGGATAAAAACAAACAGCAGTAATGACTTTTATACTGAGGCATATATTTCCAAGGTGTTTAAAATTTAAAACCACAAAGCTATTGATTTGTGTTATGAAAAAAATTATGTAAATAATATTTTTGTTCACTGTCCATCACTGAAAATAGTAATATTGTTAATTTTTTAAATCCCAATTGATCGCAAAACAATTTAGCAAAAGGAATTGTAAAGTTCCTTTAAGTCCCAATATCCACATACAAATTCTCCACACTGATTTTTATACGTGTTTACAGTAAATTTCCTTAAAAAATAAGTTAAGAAAATTTTCTGAAAGATCAAAGACTTTTTTCTTATGTTGATCACTTCATAAATTCTCATAACTTTTTCTCTTGATTTGGTATTAATATTTTTAGGATGAAAATTTTGATCACACTTGGGACTTAAAGGGTTACAATGCATATCAATAAATATGCACCTACCATAGAATTGCTAGTAAGGAAATCTTTTCGAATTAAAAGATATACAATGATGTATGTTTCATCATTCCAGAATATCTTTTTGTCAACTGAGAATCAGGCCTATCAATCAGTAGGTTTTGTACTGTACCTTTTTCTCAAATATCCTGCAATGGATTTGTACATGTAAACCAAACAAAATTTGTAAATTTAAAGTATAAGCTACCGTAGAACACAGGTTTATTCGTTGCTTGCAGGTTAAGCTTCTGTTCACTTTTTTTTTACTCTTACTTTGTTTGAACGTTGAGGTTCAAATCTGTAATTTGGACTACATGTTAATTGTACATAGCCACCGTTATGTTGATATGTATTCCTTCTACATGTATTCAGTACAAAAGATCAATGCCCATATTTCAATAACAACAACAGACAAACGAACAGAGGGTTGTCTGCATGTGGTGCCATCTTTGTATATACATTTTATGTTTATAACTAGCCTGAATTATATAATGCAATATGTGAGATAACCCACGACAATATTTTGCTAAACGAAGTGTGATAAACATGTTGGTTAACTGCAAAAGGGTGAAGTGTGAACATTCACATTAGATCTCTCGAAAGAAGAAGTCTCTTAGATTAAAGTTTGACCAAAACATTTCTCACAACTTAGTTACGACATGTACATGTATTTTAACAATAACCCCATTGTCCAGGATCCCTGAATAAAGTTTTTTTAAAACAATTATCCAACGTTTCTGTTGCTTATAAAATACTTACAACTGTATAGAGCCAAATAAAATTAGCTATGTACAATACGAAAAATGCATAACATACTTCGCAACGCTGACATAATAATAATCAGTTAATTTTCTAAATGATAATAATGACACGCAAAGTAACTATTTTTGGCCTGAAACTTAGACAAAGTGAAACTATAGTAACATTAGCAAATTTCCCACTTTTGTCTGAGTCTTGTCATTAAAATGACAAAAACAACAAAAGTCAGAAAAATGTTGCAAAAGTCACTCTAATATCATTCCTGCACTGTGCTATTGAATTATCTATTAAGAAATAAACATGGCAGTTTAAACTACATGACAAGGTATCATGTAACACAGTCCTGTACACTTACCAGTTCTCTTTCCCAATTAGCATCAGTCTGTTTCTGATTAGAGTATTGGAAATTTCCAAGAAATACTTTTTCACTATACTGTACATCTAGTTTCATCTCGACAATCACTGTTCCTAAAGGGACAAAAAAAACAGAATAGTAACGAAATGTTAACAGATTTTTTAAAAAAAAAGATCATTAACCAGCAGATTTTTGAAAAAAATCTTCAAACTCAAAAGCCACTAATCATGGAGGTTGGGCAGTTTGATAACAATGGTCATTAGACTGGATATGGAAAAAATAAACATTGGCCACAGTTACTTTGTCATGTCATAATCTGACACTAATCAGTTAAATGCTGTTGGATAATGTTATTCAGGTTAAGTTAATTTGCCTTTTAAAGGTATGATCATGTTATTTCCACAAGTAATAATTCCACAAGGCTATGCTCTTAAAGGTAGTCTACCTGAAAAAATCCAGGGCATTGATAGATTGTCATTTTTGACTCCCAAGGGCAAAATTATTTAAATATGTTGCCACGGAAAAGACATTTGAACATATCTTTTATGATTCACAACCCAAACCTGCAAGAGGTCTACATGGAATTTAAGCTTTTAGTAATAGTCAAAAACTTATGTGGAAGAAATATTATCCAAAATGCAGTGCAAGGTATTTCAAAAGCTACAGCTCTTTTTCTGAACAAAAATAAAATAATGTGTTGCTTTCCAAAACTTCAGGTTCACAGACATATTGCACGAAAAATGAGATTATCAAAATTCATCGTTGGCAGGGAGATTTCCTGTTTGCGAGCAGATGATCACCTTGTGCATGCACATTTGTCCCATTGCTACAGAGGGTTGCCCTGGTGTTTTGCTTTGAATTACTTTTGCCACTCTTTGCCATTTGTTTAATGCATGTTTGTCTCCAAATTCTCTTCAGTTACGACATACAAATCAATGATTTGTCTGTTTGCCATTTGTAAGGGCTGTTTTTGCTTCTTTCTTTTGTTTTTTCCTTGCGTTGTTCTACTAAACACACCAGAAACAGCTTGGATAGCTCACTGCCTCCTTGTGTATCTTTAACTTCGTCATTGCCCACCTTTTCGTCTACGGTTACCACTTCTGTGATGGCTCTTCAAACATCTGGTTCTACTTCTTGTGCTGTGATATTGCCTGAATTTTTAGCCTCAGTGATTCAGGCTATATAAACACTGATTTCAGCCATTGTGCAGCAATCTTTACCTGCCACAGTTGGTGCACCTCCATTTCCAGTTTCCATTCAAGGTCTTCCCACCAGTGCTGAAAACTCCAACTATCCAGCGCTTGCCGATACATCCATAATTAGTCGGTAGCCAACATGCCCTCCATTATATGTGGATGACACTTTTCAGGCATCATGGTATAAACTTAGCCAGCTCTATTTGCATTGAAAGTAAGCAAGGGAAAATTTCTCAATGCCTGCTACTTTTCCTTCACAATGTAGTTTTCTGAACAGATTACTGTGCGTACTTCATCAATGATGCGTTGGAGATTTTCTTGTGGATTGAAGTCTGGTGAATTATCAGGCCTTGTTTGTTTGTTTGTTTTATCTTGTTTTCAACAAAACTGGATATTGCTAATGCAGAACAATGTCTGAGTGGCAAAAGATGTGTAAGCTAGTGCTCCATTTTGAAGGAGGTCATTTGCCTGTTGAAGGTATAGCAATCCGCAAAAGTCTCATTTCCTGCATGAGGAGAACCACGTTACTGCCAATATCAGCAAATCATTAATAAAAAATAAGGAAATAACATTAAGCCAACTGCAAGAGTGTCCTTATCATTTAAGCAGCTGACCAGAAATTATCAAAGGGACTTCAATGTCTTGCATCACTGTAAGTGACGGTGTTACCTGGGAGTGTCTTCAAGGTGGTACAAGGCTCGAAATTCAAAAAAATTATAGTCACCAGATGCAAATTTGTAGTAGTCAGTTTGTATAATGTAAATGACGTAGCTCATAGCATGGCTCGATCCATCATAATTTGATTGTTTGAAAATATCACGGACAGATGTCAGTATAAATTTGGATGTAGGATGAAAGTAAGACCCAATGTTTGTTTTAACGTTACTCTTTTAATTTTAATTTAAATCATAGAGAAATCTGGTTGCCATAGTGGCAAATAAACCAGATTTTTTAGTCACCAAGGAGAAAATGTTACTCATATTGGCTACCATATCAGTCACAATTACCAACCACATGGTCAGAGTGGAGCAGATTCGTGGGAGACAAGTGCGAGCAAACGAACTTAACTAGATAAACGTGATCATGATCAATATAATGGTAACTCATGTGTCATTGACTGAGATTTCTTGATTAGCCTGATGTGTACCAGGAAAAGGAAGATGAACTGGGCAGTGAAACAAGGGCAGGTGTAGAGCACATCTCTAGTTTGTACTGAATAACGATGCTAATTTCTCCCTTTACTGCATCCACATATATTACATCGTAAACCTGTTCCCAGGAGACTACAACACTACACCTCCCCCCTTTTATCTAGTTCAGCACAAAGTCCCTATACAAAGTGTCCCGCATGGAAGTTCGAACCCCTGTGAACCTTCTGAATGCCGGCCGCGCATGATCATCAGTTTGATGTGGGTCCCCTACTACTTCTATCTAGGGCAAACTGTGAGAAAGGTCCTTTGAGGGGCTGTCAAGGTACGCATCTAACATAGTTCTCTCCTCTGCTTGGGCGTTACCAGGGCCGTTTTGCTCCAAGTCCAACGCGTCATACTGCTTCTCCCTTGCATACTTAAGTACTTTGCATTGTGACAAGTTCCAGGCTTTGATCTCTCCCCCTTTTAACCGTGACCATAGTCTCTTTCACCCCTTCATGTATAACTGAGTTATGTTGACACCAGCATACGACCCTTCTCCATCCTTCTTGGAACTCTTTATTATTGGGCCGATCGGCTCTGTTCTGTTTCAAAAGGACTCTGTCACCAATGACAATCGAGCTTTCTCGAGCAGGGTTGTCACTAAGATTTCAAGTTGCCGGGTAAATACAAAAAGTAGGCGGGGAATCAAACAGCTAGGGATTTTGTTTGGTTCTATTTCCTTCTATTTTCCAATAAAAGTAGCCGGGGAAAATCCCCGGCCCCCGGCTCTTAATGAAAACCCTGCTTGAGCAGTTCTCCTTTTGTCTGCATACTCTTTCATCAGTTTTTTCTTTGACGCATCTCACCTCTGGATCTGGTCACTCGAAACTTCCTTCGTGGGAACTATCCTTTCGGGTAGTTTCCTACATAACTCTCTGCCCAACATAAGCTGGTCCAGGGTCTGCTTTGTCACTAGGTGGGGCATAGCATGATAGTTGCCAATGGTTTTTTTAACTTCCTGTCGAATGGGTTTCCTTTCAAGTCTAGCAATTTTGGGGCTCTCTTTCAGCATCTGCATAAAACGTTCTATGTCTCCATTGGCCTCAGCCCAGGCAGTATTGACCTTGCAATGAAGGAATCCTTGTTCCTGAGCAAAGTTTGAAAATTTTGATCCATTTAACGGAGGCCCATTGTCCGTCTTAATCTCTTCAGGAATTCCAAATGTGTTGAACACGTGTGTGAAAAGTAAAAAGGCCCCTTCCACTGGGGTGTAACTTTCTACAAATTGTGCCTTGTACTGCATGGTACACAGGAATGAATGGAGTTCCTTGGCGTTGTACAGAGGTTCCGCCTCTTATAGCCTCTACTTTCGCTGGATCAGGGGCGGCCCCTTCTTTTGAGAAAACCATTCCGTAATACAGACATCTGTCTTTATTGCATTCACACTTGTCCTTATTAAAGACCATTCCTTTCTCTCTAGCCCTTCAACAATTTCTCTAAACACTGGTTGTGTTCCTCTTGGCCTTTGCCAAATACAAGAATATCATCACTTATATTGATACATCCAGGAATGTCACACAATATCTCCTTGCTCCCTGTTTCTTAAAAAATTTCTCCAGATAGCTTTGTGTTAAAATTTAGTCTCTTTTACCTATATACAGGCCCAGATGTGTTGCAAACATGGTGATGTCACAACTGTTCTCTTTCAATTCCAACTGGTGATAAGCCATGGTTAATGTCCAGGTGCGAAAACACGGTGGCACCATTGAGTTTGTGTATAATATCATCTAGTCTAGGCATAACTGTGTGTGCCCATGGGATGGCTTTAGTGGATTCCCTCATCTCCACATTCAATCGTATTTCGTTAACAGACCGTTTCAGAGTTATTTCAACAGGTGAAACCCAACTGGTAGGCTTGTCTACTTTCTCGATTATGTTATTGGCCATAAGTTTTTCCAGCTCCACCTCCAGTTTAGGCCTTACACTAAAAGGTATCCTTCTGTGAGGCTGTGCCACACGCTGTATTGCAGGTTCAACGTGCAAATCCACTTGCACCCCTTTCATCTTTCCAATACCCTTGAAGAGGTCAGCATACTCTCCCACTAGTTCCATTCGATTGAAACGAATTTGCAACCAGCACGAGATCTAGATCTTTGCAAGTCTTGAACCCTATCAACAGTTCAGTGTTCATGCATCCCTTTATGACATGGAACGTTGCCAGGGCTATTCTCTTGCCAGATTGGACCATCACATCAAATTTTCCAATCACCTTCAGTGGCACCATAGGGCTTTCATCTGTTTGAAAAGCCTGTAACACACTTGAAATGCTTTCAGTGTGACCTTGGCAGCCAGTAACTCTTTGAAAAGTACACTTGTCCATGACATTAACTGTCACCCCAGTATCCACTAACAAATGAAACTCACAATTCTCTACTTTAATACATCTTATGGGTCTGCGTTTTCATAAATTTGTCCTCCACCACTCCAACCTTCTCGATCCTGCAAAGAGACTCTGTATCACTGCTATCTGCGGGCTCTTCCTCACAAAAGGTCTTGACTGCTTCTTTGTCTACTATCTCTTTGATTCTTCAGCATTTAGTGAAATGATCCTCGTCGCCAATGTAGAGTTTTGGTTTTGTTAGTTTCACATTTTCTTCTGTCAAACCACACCTCTAGTTCGTATTGAATGTCTATACTAATGTCTTTTTTTACTACATCCGCATATGTGTCAGCACAGAAAGTTATCTGGTATAGTGGAACATACATGCAGCCTTAGAGGTAAAGCTTTTGAGTGGCAAAACGACTACGACCATGACTACAACTATGACCCCTAGACTATGATCATGTCACCATTTAGTACAGGGCTCGGAATTGAGACTGATATGTTGCCAATGTGACTAACATTTTCTTCTTGGCAAATAGAAATTCTGGTTTAATTGCCGCTTTGGCAACCACATTTCCCTATGATTAAGATTTAAATTAAAAGAGTAAGTTAAAACAAACATTTCATCTTATCTTGCTTTGCTTTCGTCATAAAAAATGTGAGAAAATCGCATAAACAAAGCCAGTTTACCTCCAAATTTATACTGACTTCTGTCTGCAAACAATCAAATCTGATGGTTATCACCATACTATGAGTTGCATCATTAACATTATACAAACTGGTATCTAAAAATTTGCATCTGGCGACTACATTTCTCCAGTTAGTCGCCAAAAGGCACTCCAATGAGAGCCTACTTATCCTACTGTGAGCCTACAAATTTATACATTATTTTATTACAAAGCTACACAGAGCTTTGCCTCCCTTGCTCATCGACGGTCGGCAGTGTGCAGTTGTATCAGAGATCCAAACCTTGGACGCAAGTATTAATTTAAGCTGTCAATCCGCTAATAATCTCAACCGTGAAATGTACAGTGTAAAGTAGTGTTGAGTATTCTTCCCTCCCCCTTCCACGGCTCATATTTCTCTCGCCCCGACTTTCGAACTTCGCTCGCACAAGAAACGTTTGCTACCGTAGGCAGCCTACAAGATGCTCTACACTCAACATCTCTTTCATAACATTGATTCAAAGTATACGACGTAAAAGCCGCACAGTTTGGTCTATAAAACTACGCATGTAACAAAGCACAGACGCGCACGGACCTCCATGCGACCTCAATCAATCTATTAAGAAATATGATCAATCGACCTCAAATCTCCTTGCTCTTATCTGTACGTTTAGCATGTTCGTTGATTAGGAAGAGTACAAGAGTACTGCATGCGTTAGCCATGCGTGGGGCTGTAAGGACATCTTGCCAAAGGAATTCTGAAGCCTCAAGAAGCTCAAAGAAGTAAAACGTAAGTTTAAAACCACACACGATATCTTGGAACTTACGATTGAATGTAGCCAACATCTTACACAATCTCTTCGCTAAGAACCCTCTCCGTTTTTGTTGACGCTGGTTATAAACACAAACAAGTTAGAACATGCTGTTTCTCGTGATCCTCTCCAAGGAATAGGCTTGTTTCCTCTCGATCTCATCTGTGTAACGACGAACGTGACCTGCCCTGACAAAGCTTGACCCAAGACCCGAGTAAGACCCGAGGGAACCTTACGTCACTGACCAAGCTGACCAGAAGGATCGTATTTCCAACCTCTTTCCCAGGACATGATCGGCCAAAGAGGTCCAAAACTCACACTTTCAAAACGAGGCTAAGTGCAAAAACGGCCGGGTTTTTTTGCTTTTTATGGCTGAGACGTCAAAGTCGACTGGTATAAAAAAGGGCGCAGAAAAGTAGAGGACAACAGTAAAAAAACCAGATTTTTCTAAGACAAAAGACAAAACATTGACCCTTCCCAGTCATTTCTGGTCATTTTCTCTGGGTTTAAATGCGTCCCATTTTAAGGTGAACTGATTTTATCTAGACGTTGAAGTCGTCTGTTAAGTGCGTCTGAGCGCCGCGCTTATAAGAAGACATAAATTTGAATGAGACGTTTATTGGAATGAGAATGAAAAACAATTTTTATATCAATAGCTTCGCATTTAGACTCGCTTTGAAACAGAGGCTTTTGGCAACTCGGAAATGGTTTCGGAGAAGTCCAAGATTTCAGGTGATAATTTAACTTGGAAAAATCCAATGTTCTAGAAACCCGTCCAAAACGACGCCTCGTTCATTTTTGAAGCTACAGCACATTTTCGTGCTTTCAGGACATTTTGCGGCTAGCACAGTAAAACACTGACAAATCCTCGCAAGTTCGCGAGAAATCAGAAATTTGATCAGTCGTAGAGATATGAAAAACTGATGTTTCAAGGACAGGCAAGGGGTCTGAGTCAGTATTGTGTATTAAATGGTGAAGCAGTGCTACTGGTGGGAACACAGAACATGGAAACATGAAAAACGAGAATAATTATCGTTGCTCCACCATGATGTATAGTACACAACCCACAATCCATAGATTCGCTCTGGCAAAGAGCTAGTGCCCGAAACGTCGACTTTACAACGGGCTTGACAACCTTTTAGCGGTGGTAAATAACTCAATTTATCAAAAAACTTCGAGCAGTCTCTTTTATTCTCCTTTTGAGTTATAAGGTCGAGAGAACGCGTGAGAGGCGAGCGGCGAAGCCGCGAGGAACGAGGGCGGAAGCCCTCCTCCTTTTTATTGACTCTTATGGTATAGATTACAAAACAGTCTGTATTTTTGCGTATTCAAGTAAGCGCGAGCAGTCAAACAAAAGGTCTGGAACGAGGCTGAAAACGGGGAGTGAGACTGGGGAGGGACGTTAAACGCCCTACGGGATTGTGAGACTCGTGCGCTTCGCGCGTGTAAGATTCTTACGCCACGCGTTACCGATTTCTTTACTGATTTTGAGAAAAAAACCGACTGTTTTGCAGTCTACTTATGGTATGATATGATAAGAGTGTTGCCACTGAAATGACAGGAGTGTCCCCCTCACATGATCAGAGTGACTCACTCGCCAACACGACAGGAGAGCCGACGTCTTGGCTGACATAACAAACTGAGTTACTCACTGACAAAAGCGCCGGGAGTGGATTACAGTAAAATCCCTCGACATCGGCTACTGCCCGCGAGTAAGAACCTGGTTTTCAAGACTGAACCTGTTCGGCTAAAATTTGTTTAGCCTAAAATTTGAAACAGGTTCTTATTTCCTAAAATCTCCAAAAATAGTTTTTTTTACCTTGTATATTATGTTTTGCCATTTTAGACCACGAGATGGTGCCCCAGGGAACTGTTTCTTTCAAGTGTCCACCTATGCAAGTGCAACCACGTATGAAAAGACAAAAAACAAATTCCCTGGGCCCGGTTCATGCAAGGTTGATTAGCGGTAATCCAGGTCTAAAATTTTATTCCGTTTTTTGTATTTTACCTTCCTGTGTAGTGCTTGGACTAACATTTGGTGTTATCATTACTGTTTCTAAGTAAAGGCACAACAGTATTTTGTAAGCTCGAGTTGCATTAAAACTCGCTTAAATTTAGAAAATGCCTGGATTCCATATTGAACATGTAATGCTGAAATATTTAATAAACCAAAAAAGGGGGGACGGGGCCCCTTGAGCCCACCCCTGAATTTGAAAGAAACAGTTCTCTGGGGCACCATCTCGTGGTCTGAAATGGAAAAACAAAACATACAAGCTAAAAAGGTCTATTCCTGTAAACTTGGGCAAATAAGATAAGACATTACGACACATGTATGTTATGTTCTGAAGGAGAACTTCAAAATTCATGTGGTCTGATAGCTTCAGTTTTTCTTCTCATAGTCATTTTTACATATATACTAATTTGCTATGCAGATTTTATACAAAAATACTCTTAGCTTCAATGTTTTTTTTAGAAAATAAGAACGTATTTAAGAACCTCAATAGCCTAAATTTGTGCTAATTACCATTTATGCAAAACCTGTTTAGGCTAACTTGGGAAAATGTATGCTCTCACTCGCGGGTTTTTACTGTACTTACAGGTAAGACAGAAGTTACTCCCTCACTATTACCACAGGGTACCCACACAATCTGTCCACAATTTGTTTGTGAAACCGATTGTATTGTAATTTTATAGTAAATGGATTGGATTTACCGTTTGCTTTATCTGTAGCGGTACATAACTTTAAATATGTACATGGATCAATGCTAAATAAACGTTGTGTTACATTACCTACGGTTAATTGTCGTCCCGTCTGCCTCAGAAGTGGTATTTTGAGCGATATTAAAAGGACGACAATTTACCAAAGTTAAGGTAACAAAACCTTTTTTTTTTTTGCTTTGATACATGCACATATTTAGCGATATACCGCTACAGATGAAGCAAACGGCAAATACAGTACATTTACCATAAAATAACATCGGTTACACAAATTTAAAATTTCGAACCTTTTAAAAAGTTAGCTACAACTAAAAATAGAGATATCGGTTACGAATACTTTTAACAGTCTCTAATTTTCAATTGTGCATTTTCACAACCTATTTTAGCTACAACTAAAAACTGAAATATCGGTTACAAACATTTTTAACAGTTTTTATTTTTTAATTGTACATTTGCTCTCAGTACTCCTTAATTTTCTTGTAATTGTTGTATGCACGACCCTACCAGCAATGCTGATCTTTTTATCATGCTAAAATAAAGTTCTTATCTTATCTTACAGAAGCTCACTGACATCACAGATATGTACATGAGAGACTCCCTCATTGATTTATAAAATCATGATCTCATAGTGTGATATCATGATATCGACTTTTGAACGCGTTGACCCGCCATCAAGGTGACTCACTAAATTAGAATTAAAAGGTCGGAGTCTGCCCATTCGAGTGGTGTCGAGGGTAACAGTATTCTACAAGTGCTGACCAACCAGAGGGTTTAAGATCCTAACCTTGTATCATACGACAAAGGATCGAAGGAACTTGCGTACCCTGTGAAGGACAATGAACTTTACTTGAGGACACTGCTTAGGGCTAAGGCAAGCGACACAGATCAACCAGTTGAGGCATGAAGATGTGCAGCTGCTAAGCAAGCGTACTTCCGAGAAAACGGCAACGCATTAAAGACATTAAAAAAATAGGAAAGTTGGGACACTAAGCACATGTAACGGAAAATAAAAATGAACGGAACACTCAATCTTGATAACAAATGCTAAGGCAACCAACTACTAATATAGAAAAACAGCGTTCAACGAATTTGGACAATAATTAAACAAGCGGCGACACTATCACTTCAGCACAGATTCTTTTAGAGAAGTTGAGGTAGAGCATAAATTCTCTTTCCAACAATAACAATGAAATTCCCACCGCGGTGCCTTCAGGAGAGAGAAGAACCGAGTATATGGTTTTTAATCTACGTGGTGAGCTTGAGACACTTGATAACAACAAGTTGAAAGAGATGACTTCCAGTATTTCAGCTCATAGATTGCTTGACCAACTGAGAGAGACAGCACCGGGAGAGGAAAAACATAGACGGACGGTCTGGAACCGAAAAAGCTACAAACAAATTAAATGTCCAGTCTCAGTAGAGATTTGAATGAAAGGTACGGTAGTTTACAGCAATTCGTTGTGGCTGAAAGGGGCAGATAACTGGACTCTAAATCGGGCAATAGAGGAGACGAGAAAACGCCCGACGTTGACGTACTGATTAATTCGCTGAAGCGTGACACCCAATTATCAAGGGATGTTCCGCTTCATCAAAAATTTTGGAACTCAACAAGAAATGGAAAAAGCTCAAAAGATCGTATGGAGTGCTCGACGTAGTATTAGGGCCAAGGAGTAGACATCTACACTGTTTTGTTTTATATGTGTGTTACTCAGTGTTGACTGGTCAAAAGACATGTTGAAGTCCTCTAAACAGCTTCGACTTCAAAGTTTCAAATCATGTGATGTAAATCATTTTTAACAAGGACAATCATACGCTGCAAATATACGTTGTTAAGGATACGAACAGAACCTCGGGCAAAATCACTGATTAGAACTGAAATTACCGTGTACGTAGGTGCATCCACTGACACGCTATGTACGGCAACAGCAGACAACTCCAGGGGAGTTAGTCGAAAAGACAGTTTTCCTAATGAGTTTATTAGGTTAAAAGAGTGAAAAAGAGATTGTTAGATGATTACTGAAGAAGACAGATTTCTCCAGCGAGGTATGGCGTATAATATCTATACGCACATAGTATATATAGCACCTGGCCTCTGAGCAAGCGCGTCATAGTCAAAGACTAGTACAAAAGCGAATGATGACGTATCTTCATTTCACACATGATCTCTTCAGACGCGCGCCGGCAGCGGAGGTTAATTTGTGCAGGTATGATACACAACACATTCCTGTCTTGTTGTCAATTTTGGAGACTTTTTCCCTGTTGTATTTATGGTATTCAAGAGTGTCTTTATTTACGATCTCTTATAGAACTGAGGATCTTGTATTCAGACTAGACAGAGACCTGACTAGGAGCAGCGTGACTATCAGCTGCCGGCCTTAAAAATGATACTTGAAATGGAGAAAAATAGGATTCGCACCGATGTGACGTAACTGTGCAAAGTGGCAGTCCTAAACTTCGACGCCTATACCTGGAAACAGCCAAGTGAAGCTAAAACGCAACAGTTTACTCTAGACAGATGAAAATACAGATCCACGTCCCGGTACGTAAGTGGTATGTCGATTAATCAAAAACAACAGAGGTTAGTAAAACGTTCAGTACATGTATATCTCCTAGATATAAAGCATTCTAAGAAGAGCTTATAAGGGTTTCGTTTTCCGAAGAGGGCGACTTAAGACAACGTCAAACCTCAAAGAAAGCGATAAAATTTAATCTTTTAGAAAATGTACCTTTTGGACAAGTCTGAACATGTTATATGGAGGGACTTACCCGCTCTCATTTGATTGGACAAAAGAGTTATTAACCCAGTGACATAATTTTAACTTACTGACCAGTAAGCGGTACGACCTTTCGAAGGCGCAAGTTTTTAAAAAAACGTTATCCGCGCCGGTGAATTCATCTGGGCATCATTAAGAAGAATGTTTTTTAGTTTATCTAGTCATTGCTACAATAAATGACATGGTTTAATATTGCTCAACGTGCTTCATTTAAATTCCTTGACGTGAGGAATAAAAATTGTTAAACCTTCCCTGAGTTCATCTGAAATATACCATGCAAATGCACCTGAAATCGTAATCATTCTACTCGCGATGGCTGTTCCTAATATATTTGCATCCCCGGACATACAGGAATCACTTTCATCGTCCTGAGTCGCTCATAAGAAAATCACAGATAACGAGGGACTGTTTGCTTTAAGCAGATTAAGTCAGGCAGGGTCACAAAAAATCACTGCTCTTTTGAAATATAAATGTCATGGCAACCAAGACCCCTACAAATGTCGTTGTCGCTTCATTTCACGTCAATAATTTAATTTCACATTTACCCCCGCCAAATTTTCGTTGATTCGACCAAAAATATACTGCGCAAAGCAATTGTCTTTGCCTACGACCAAGTAGTCAGTCCTCCATGATCTAAATTAGAAAACTGAAGAGCCAGTAATTTACGCCTGATCAAAATGTCCAACACTCGATCGGTGTCTAATGCAGAAACGAAGTTCACGAGGTTTTGGGAGACACTTATTTGTATAGTGCAATCCTTGTTTGAATAATCGTCTCTAACCTTTTTAATTCGATTGTAAAAAAATCCAGTCAGTTGATTAGGAGGATTGATGTCAGGTCGTAGTGATCGCGTGACTGCGCTCCCGCGGAAAGGTTGACTGAGCGATAGCTACCGAGTTATTAGAAGAATTTTACTGCTAATACCTTCTGAAAACAGACCCAGTGTCCTTTGAAAGGCATCATTTGTTCAGGATAAACCACAGTTTCCGCATTCATCCCATGGGCGATGCTGATAAAGGGTTATTGAAACTACTGAGTTCGGCGTTTTGTTGCTTTCAAAAACAGAAATTGGTATATTCAAATATTGGCTGTTTAAGCATCAGGTCTGGAGTCAATGGATTAAAAAGTGTTACTGAATGTGTATTTGTAAAGCAGTCTACCTTGTGACTAGTCTTAACTCCTGACACTGTAAACCAACAGAATAACAATCAAATCGGAAAAAGGAAATATAGATTATCGAAAGCATGTCTGAAGTCCAATGTTTTGCGGGAATGTGTAGCACTCTAATAAGGGAGATAGGCACATCCCAATTGTAACTAAGTCCAACCCTGAATTCGACTATGCTAAGTTGACAATTGGCATTGACTACCTGCTTTCTAGATCTTTCACATGGCGAGACTGCTAAATTATTTGCAATTTTACTTTACCGCAGTATTTGACAATAGAGCTTGTGTTTGAAATCACTGAACTAAACGACATGAAAGGGCAAATATATAATAATAATGATAATAACATATATATTTTTTAAATTTGTAAAAATACATTCTGTGATGTAACCTTTTTGACAAATAATCAGCTGCTTCTTGAAGAACTTAAATTTGTCAGGTATGCATCTTAAAGAAACGAAAACCTCACTGTCTCTCCGCTGCCCACAAATATAATGATCACAATGGCGTGAAGTGAGTGAAGTGTAGTTGGCATAGAAGATTCGGAAAAACATGACGTGGATCCCTAACTAATTCACAAGACACATCTAACTAATACACAAGACAGTCGGTATGAGTCGGGGGCCTTCCCTCCGTTCCATAGAGGATGAAAAAGCTATTAGCTTTCTTAGTACAAGTTAGGCCAAACACAGAGAATACGTTAGACTTAAAAAGTAGAGGCCCACGAGTTTAATTGACATAGGAAGGGTTATTCAGCAGGGGAGGTTTGCTACCAAAGGTTCTCAAAGCCTTGATGCAAACATAGATGAATAAGTCCCTGCATCACCATTTCACTGCCCTCAGCGTTAAAACGCCTCGAAGAGAAGTAAAGGAGAATGAGTGTAAAGGAGAATGAGTACAGGTACATTAAGTATTGGGCTCATTCTCAGACATTCACTGCTGCATAACGCGCAGTTGGGTTAAAAACGTTTTTTGAAAGAGAGGCGACGGAAAGCACACTTACCCAAATTATGAATTGTACTTGGGCTTATCAAATGCATCACATGACTGTTATGACTTAGGCATTACCGCTTCAAACGCAAAGTTGCTTCATCAGTAAATTCTCTCAATTACATTATGTATTGAATGTTTCCATACTCATCTACCACGTGACACAATATATCTAACGTAACTGACGTCACGTACGCGCATTTCTCAGTAACGCGCAGGAAGGATGCATGCAGGTGGCTTTGTCCAATCACACAAAGACGGACACCAAGCAAACACGAGTTCTAAACCGCGGCCGTGACTCATACAACTTTCCAAGTTATCTTTGCGTCACAATGTCTCCAACGAGGCATTTCTTTTCCCCGCGAATACGATGAAATCGTGATAATAGCGAACCCCTACACAAGGACTCCCCGGTTAACGTATCACGTTATAGTAAAACTGGTGAACACGGATCCTGACCAGAATAACGTACCCCTGTTACAGCGAAAATATATTCCCATTCTCTTAATTGGCACCACCTCACTGTAAAAGGGGCTCACAATCTCCTATGGCGTGACGCAAGTGAAATTTATAACGTCTCTTCCTTGACACGTGTTATTTGTGTTACGTTTTGGCTCCTCTTTATCGAGTTTGCCTGCCCCACAAACTATTCCATTTAAACATGGTTCCATGCACTGAATAGCCCATTATCCCTGTGAATAGACTGATGCATGTGTCAATATAAGACGACATCTCGGCCAGTATAGTAAAAGTGCAATTTCTTACTAATAACATAACCAAGCACCAGAAGCAATAGAAGGAACATTGAGACGATAGGCCTAGCGTTCACATGTGATCATGACACAATGAAACATTTACATCGGACCGTAATTAGAAGAGGGATCACTACTTGGCGAGGAAAAAGTTGGATGGAAATAATTCAAGTATTATAATGATACCGAAATTTTAAAATTTTCCATTTCATAATCAGAGTCATACTAAGTAACCAATGAAAGTTTCGGTTTAACATACACCTAAATATTTCGCCTAGTGCGTCTAAATAAAATAATGACTTTTTACCTACTTCTCTTTACAGAAACGTGAGTCAGTTGATTCCATCCTTTCCCTTACAAAACCTTCTCGGGGAACAATTTTATAAAATATATCTCAGAAGAATCGCCCTTCCTTATGAATGGTTCCGCTCTTCAGCTTTCGAGTCAAGGCCGGAAGGCTCTGGGTCTGAGAAAACAGCTGTGCATTTCGCGCATGGCATATAGACTAAGACTACCCAGATGAAAATCTTTTGGCTTCAATATTTTGCACACGTTTGCAAGGTCTATGTTGATTAACAGTTTTTCTAGTACGGCAACGTGCAAAGAAAAAATGAATTGAAATGACAACTACAAGGAATGGCAGCTATCTATTCTCCCAAACGAAGTAGGGCCCAGTTCACCCGCGTCAAACTTTTCATGCACAGAGCCTAGCCCATTCAAAAGATCGACGTTTGAATCAATTAAGTCCGAAATATTTACCGGAAAAATTCCGAAAATAAACTCTTCCATGTATAAGCCCCTCCAAATATAAGCCTCCCAAACCGGTAACGCAAAAAACCTCCGTTAAATAAAAGCCCCCCCCCCCCCCCTTCCCTCTTGTGCTTGAAAAATTGCCATTAAATACAAAGTAAAACAAAGCAAAAACGGCAAATTTACTTCCATCTATAAGGCTAGCCCAACAGATTTCGAAACGCAAATTTCCCTCCATACATAAGCCCCATCCGAATATAACCCGCTCCAAAAATAAGCCCCTCAAAAACGGCCTTTGAAAAAATATAAGCCCCGGGGCTTATTTTCGGAATTTTACGGTGTCTTGCGCTAGCACGAAAACCATACCGGACAGGAAAAAACTGTTTGAATGCAGAGGTCCAAGAAACGCGTAAATATAACTGACTGGTTCCTCTTGCCGGATCTCTAATCAGAGAGAGCTGTAACAGACGTCACTACCGGATAGGGCTTCTCTTCACATATAAGGACGGTTTGGCCAATCCCGAGTTGTGCTCGTAAAATGCTTAGAAGTTTTTTATTATATTATTATTTTTTTTTTTTATTGCAATTAAAAAAAAAGAAGAAAAAAGAATTACACGGAATAAATAAACGAATAAAAAGAAAAAAAAAAGAAGTTGCTACAAAAATTACCAAAAATTCACTTATTTTGGCTTCATTTTAAAAGTATGATGAAGAAAAATATAGTCCGAGACCGATTATAAATTAGTAATGCTCCTAGCTTCGCGTGTTTGATTCAAAATAAAGCGATGTTTCTACTAAAGATTTTGCTAGTTTATGACCTCTGTTGAGCAGCCAACCTCCATTAAACGGCCACGTGCCACTTAATGGAGGTGCAAATGTATTTTTTTTGTGGGAGAACATTTTTTTTTTACCAAAACGGGCACTTGACCACTTGGAATGAAGTTGATTATTTATGTATTCCAAATTCCAGTTTACTTTAATGCTCTAAATAATAAAGTAAATTATAATTATCAGAAAAAAAATTCCCAGAATCCTTTGAGGCAATTTTTTACAAAAGTAGAATGTCAGACCACAACAAGACTTGCGTGATTATTGCCAAATTACCTTTTTTTTTCGTTGCTGTCACAAGATTTCACTATCGAGTTAAAAACAAATAGCATATTTGAGGTTTTGGTTGTGTGGGGCATTTAAAAATAACCAATTGGCGTCCGGCATTTAACATTTGAGGGGTATGAGCGAAAAGCGAGAGACTAGGCCGTGGGCTGTAGAGAGTCACCGTTTCATCACACGACAGTGAAAATGTATAATTATAATTCACTTTTACTGGTATAACTTCCAATAATAATAATAATAATAATAATAACGATAATAATACCAATACTAATTAAAAATCTTTATTCAATACTCATAAAAGATGCCTTTGTGCATTGCTTCACTTGAAAAAAATTAAAACGAAATTTGTACCTTAACATCTGTTTAAAGAAAAGCAACGATCATAATGTCTCAATATCTCTTGAAATATAATCCATGAAAATGTTATTATTACTATTACTATTAGCAATCACTACCAATATTTAACATCTTTTCACTAAATAATAATGACGCAAAATTTATATAGTGCCATTCCTGTGAGCTCAATTAATTTCAATGGCTGATTAATAAATGAACATCAGAACTGTATTAAAAATTAAAATAAATAAATAAATAACTAACTATATCGGTGTGCCTGTGGTGAGGACGGACGGGTGGTCTGGCGGTCTGGCGGTCGGGCGGACGTACGGCCACGTGACTACCAAAATTTCTTGGGCGCACAGGTGACAAAATTTTCTTACCCATGGTGCTCCGCTGCGCGCGCTTCGTGCGCGCAAGAGCTCTGCTAATAAAAACAACAACAATAATAATAGTATGTGGCTGCAACAAACTTGCCCACAGAGATTACAAAAAAACGAGGCTCGACACATTGTCCCGGATTGTTCATTGGGAATGTTGTAAAGTTTATGGTCTCCCATAAACATACGAACATAGCCCTGCAGGGATAACTGAGAATGAAGAAGTGAATATATTATGGGATTTGACCATACAAACCGATCGTGAGATAAACCGAATTAGGCCTGACATAACTGTCCATGGTAAAAACAACAACAAAGTCCTCATCATAGACACTGCGGTACCTGGTGACAGCAACGTTGAAAGCAAAGAGAAAAAGAAACAGGAAAAATATCAAGACTTAGTAAGGGAAATATATAGACTTTGGAGGGCGAAGCTGAAGACAAAAGTAATACAAGTCATTGTGGGAACTCTAGGAGTGATACTAAAGAACTTAAAGGGTCACTTGAAGGAAATTGGAATTCCAAATAGGGTCAGAACTTTGCAAATGCATGCACTTCTTGGAACGGCCATCATATAGAGAAAGGTCCTTGAAGTCTAAAGTCTCGGGGCGAGACCAGACTAAAAGTAGAAAGTGTTGTTGTATCCAGCTGGACGAAGAAGACCTTCGCGAATTAGAAATAATAATAATAAAATTTGGGCATATTCGATAAAAATAATCATATACGCATTACAATCTCGCAAAAAACCTATATTAAAAATAACCAATTCATTACAATGATATATACATGCTAAAAATATCTGAAAACTAGACCGAAAAAGTAAAATTACGCAAAGTAATTGCAAAAAAGGAGGAGAGATTAGGGCGTGCCCTCGTTTCTCGTGCTCGCGTTCTACCGTGTCTCAAAAGAGAAATAAGAGACTGCTTGCATTCTATCGAAAAACGGATTCTTGTATAAGTTCTTAAAAATAATTCATTAGAAAATATAAAAAATTACACAGTAATTGATTACCATGATATGAATATATGTTAAAAGAAATAACTAAAAACGTATCATATGTGTTTTTTCATCTAAATAATAAAGAAAACATAAATAATTCCAGTGCAAAAAGCCTTTTGCTCAAAGGCCGCTTTCACACTAGAGACGGATTATCATACCGTGAAAGATAATCCATCTTCAAAATCTGTCAAAAAGAACACAGATGGATAAACAGATGGATAAAGTCAGGCGGATTGTTCATTAAAAATTAAATCCGTTCCATTTTCAAATTAAGACGTAAATTATGTCTGACGCGAATTATCCTACGGATAATCCGTCTCTACTGTGAAAACGGTTAATACTATAGTAAAATGAATGTACGATTAAACGTAATAATAATAATAATAATAAAACAAGCAAAAGATAATAAATGAATTATATTAAAAAACAAGTCTTTAATGATCTCTTTAAAGTGTCAATGGTAGCTGCTGGTCTAATAGATAAAGGCACACTATGCCACAACATTGGAGCTGCTATCATGAACGCGCAGCCACCAATTGTCTTCTTCGTTCTTAACTCTCGGACGTACAAGGGGGTGGGGAAGGATGGTTGTCAACCCCTTCTGAGGCTTTTGGGAATTTTTTCCCTGACGATAAAACATCAGCACCTGAGGTTTTCAGTAGCTGTTCGTGTATCCCTCGCACGAATTTTGAGACAAATTTAGTGATGGCCAGCTACTATGATTACGAGATATGACATCATAAGTAGCAGGTGTTCAAGCCATTTTTAAGTAAAAATTCATGTTTTCTCAAATTCTTTCAACAATAAGGGTAAAGATTGTGGATAAAATGATGCAAAATGCTTATTTATGTGTCATTTTACATGTAAAGCACAAAAAATTACCATTTCTTGAGGTTTTAACCTAATTTCTAATTCTTGGTAAAATCCAAGATAGCGACAATTGTTGGTGACGTCACAGGCCCCCACCAGCGCCACTACCCATAAAATATAACTGATCTTGTTGAGAAGATCAAAGGCTTTCCACTGAAGGTACAATCGTTTCGAAATACTGCAACATATCAAAAACTCTTGGAAGGGGTTTCATCAACCCCTCCCCCCTGTACTCGGTGGGGATAAGAATTTGCGTGTACGTCCGAGGGTTATATTAATGTGCTTCTGGCTAATAGAATGCCATCATTATTACGACATAAATCGTAGCTAGGGAACGGCGGAAATGCTATTAAAACCGAAAGATATTTAGGACGTAGATCCTTAATAACTTTAAAACTAATAAGAAGAACTTTAAATTCAATGCGCGCACGCACTGGCAACCAGTGCAGCTCCGTAAGTATTGGGATGATTTAGGCGCGTGGTAAATAAGCCTGGCACTAGTATTCGTTACCCGTTGCAGTTTCATTATCTGACAATCGGGAAAACCGTAAAGCAGGTTATAAAGTAGTCCAGTCGACTTGTGATGAAGGCATGAACCAGCTGTATAGTATTCTCCGTTGAGAGGTATTTCCTGATATGACGAATGTTATAGAGATACTAGAATGCGCTTCCGTAAGATTTGGATATATGAGTAGACATATCCCATTCCTTGAGGCCGACACAGGTGCCACATCGGCTTCACCAACCTTGATGCTGTTGATAGACACCTTAGCCAGCTGTTGACGACTGCCAATCAATAGAAACTCCGTCTTGTCGTCATTTAGCTACAACATATCTTCTCTCATCCAAGCAGGCACATCTAGATTGCAATTCTCCAGCGCAGACGCGGCTTCAAGTTATCAGATGGTCTGAATGATATATATAGCTGCGCGTCATCGGCATAGGCATGTGCAGAAGGGAGGTGCGAACGTAGAATTTCAAACAGTTTGCTAGAATAGATCGTAAAAAAAGAGCGGGCTTAAGAAAAACCCCCTTAGAACACTGCATTCTAAGGCAAGTCTGTTTGAGAGGGTGCAGTTAAAAGAAATACGCTGCGCTCTTCCCTACAGGTAAGATTGAAACCTGGAGAACGATAGCTAAAATAACTAACAACAAGACGCTGTGGAAGCGTATATTTGGGCGTCGATTAATCGGCGTGTAATTATTTGACAACCGAGCCAGCCCGAGTAGCTGGGATCTCAGTATTGTGATGCCCGGATCCAGGGTAGGAATTTTCCTAGTAATCACGCTTGCCATGCGGCCCGGCGAATGAATCATGTGAGAGACAGGACAGCGGGTAACATACTGTTCATGCATATTGCTTCCCCAGCTCATGTGATCAAGCCCTTTCTGTCAGTTGTATTGTCATGCAGTTTGCACGGAAAGGCTTTGGAATTTGCCGCTTTCGTGGTTCTTGTAGGAGAGAATACGACTTAATCTAATTAGAACAAGGGTTTTTGAAATAGAACGCGGTTTGCACGTGAATCGAAGATGTTGGCCTCTGCCCCTTTTACGGTTCGACCGAGGAAAGAATGCAACTTGTTTACGAGGTCATTTTGGTCAATAAGATTGTAAGAAATCACCTCCTTTCCGAAAACATGCAACTCGATTACTCTATTTGGGTTTGGCCCGAATAAAAAGCTTCTTGAAAGAAGTATTTTTATGTTGTGGGAGTCTTGTGGTTGATCTTATGCTATCTGGTAATGCATTCCATCCAAGTCTTGGGGCAAAAACTTGAAAAGATCTGTCTCCACAAGACTTCAGATTAGACTTTTGTATTGAAAGGTGATTGTTTGAAGAGGTTCTTAGTTAACCGGCCTCAACAATTCTATTCGCAGCCATGCAGCTTTCCTTGCCTTACACTTAAAAAGTAGTATTTTGTAAATCATTTACGCGATTCTCAACTTTTTTTCATTGGTAGCCAATACCAGTTCTGGACCGCCAGGCGATAACATACACCGAAATACAGAAGGGGGTCTCTGCACCAAAGCTATGATAACAACCAGTAAAGCCCATATGACCAGAGGGTCTATTCTTGTTTAATGGGTTGTGCGCTGCTCCCTGGGTCTACTGTGTTCATTTAAGAGGGCACACGTCTACACACATCCACTAGCTTCCAATGCTGGTGAACCTTGAATGCCAAACATAACAAACCGCCTGCAGTCAACCTCATCTCATTTGCAGAGTAGTATCACTACAGTACTGTTACTGACCCTCGCCTTTTAGTCACACCACTTGTGTTATTAAGGTGAAAAGAACCTATTTATATGCGTGTTGGTTATGTTTTTGATTTGCGTTTTTCAGAATAAAAGATTCAACCGATTTCTATGATTTTTGGCACACTAAGTAAATAATAATAGGACTTTAAGAAAATGTTATTTGTCTTTTTTGTGGATATAAAAACCTCTGAGATATTGGCATGTAATTAAAACCACATTTTTAATGTAAATAACTTCGAAATCCCACGACAGATGTTTCCCTAAATTCAGCAAATAAGCAGTTTGAGAAGAATAAGACGATTGTCATAGAAAGTCTAAAAAGCTTGAATAAATTACCAAATACAAGGTTTTTTCATTGCAGCTGAAAAATGGATGGTTCAGTAGAAGTACTGGAGTTGGTGGCCTTATTTCTCTTCAAAACGGGAACCTGTGACGCAAAAAACTCTTGAGAGTTTTTCGTAGATGCTATATTTTGCTTTGTTAAGATTTGTTTCCAAAAGAGAGGGACGTACAAATACAAAGTAAGTTTGATGAATAGAAGTTCTTTAATATTACCGCGCACTCAGCATTGTAGTGCTAACTATGTTCACCGTAGGTTTCTGATTACTCTGTTTCTTGAGGTAGGAATATCCTTTCAGATAGGAGATAGTCTGTCGACACTACGTCTATTCGTGCGTCAACTTTCACAAATTTGTTAGCGTAGCATTTTAAGGTTAAATTTGACCAGCATTTTGTGCAGCGAGTTCTACGGTCACGATTGCCTTCAAACTTGCAGATGTAAAACTAGAGAGCTCTGAGGCTTATTTGTTGAAGTTAGGGAAAAATCTGTCGTGGGATTTCGAAGTTATTTAAATGTTTCTTAAAAATACGGTTTTAATTATATGTCGATATCTCAAAGGTTTTAAAATCTACAAAAAAAGCGAATAACATTTTCTTAAAGTTCCATTATTATTTATTTAGTATGCTAAAAATCATAGAAATCAGTTGAATCTTTCATCTGAAAAACGCAAATCAAAAACATAACCAACACGCATATACAATAATGTGCAAAAAAAAAATGCAAGCGAAATTTGCCGAAATCAGCGAAATTACGCGAATTTCGGTAATCAAATTTCGAACTTTCGTTTCAGACGAAAATGCTGCGAATTTCAGTGCTTCTACTGTTCTAATGTCGGCGAAATTTCGCAAGCAATGTGATGAATAGAAACGAAATTTCGCGGTATGAGACGAAATTTTGTTGCGAAATTTCGTGTCATTAGAACGAAGTTTCGCTTCGACGAAGCGAAATTTTGTTTCGGCGAAACGAAATATTGTTTTGACGAAACGAAATTTCGTTTCGTGGAAGCGAAATTTCGTTCAGATGGGGCGAAATTTCGTCTGCTGGAGCGTAATTTCGTCTTTCAAGAATTTGTATCTGACTACAGAATGCAGCTGTAATGATCACCTCATGCAAAAGAACATGTATGTGTAAGCGCGATCATTTAAAAAAGAAACATCACAACGATTGCTACAATAGTGAAAAGAATTTGAGACAAAACGGTGCTCTTTGACTCCTAGCTTCTTTACTTCTTTCTCAACATAATTTTGTTGTAACGTCTCCCTTGCTAATACATGTATTTCTGCAATTAGCTTGAAGTTATCTATTGCACGCTGATTCGCTTTATAATAGTGCTTAATACAGAATAAATAAAGAACAAGATTTCTGTCCTATTTTAATTCGCACGCGGTTCCCCTTTGCCCCTTCTGTACGGTGATAAAAGAAAATCGTCAAACTATAATGTATTTTTTGTTGCGTTGTTTAATTACTTTACATGTAAACTATTTAACTTCCTTTATCGAAGACTAGACGTGGAAGATACACTAAGCTAAACGATCAGTTGTCAGACCCAAAAGATCGAGACATTTGCAACAAATGCTTTCACCCGCGCACATGCTTTGACTGCTCTTTTAGAGTACCGCGTCATAGTAGTAATTAACGAGTAATGAGGAATTTCTGTGATCAATTAAAAATCCTGCATGAAGCGATCGAGTCATAACACTCGTAGTAACGCAAACCAACCAAAACGGTAAGCGTAAGTTATAATATTTAAAGTTCTGCGTTCGCAAACGATTAGGCTTCTTGTCTCTGTAGAAAACTTTCTTTTGCCACAAAAAGCAAGAAGTTCCTTTCCCCTGTAAAGTTCATGCACAAAGAATTCAGACTAGCAGGATTTGCTCTAGAGTTAATCCTCTTCAATCAACTAAAACATGTTATTATTGACTAGTATATATTTTGTGATCGTAATAACACCTAACGTAGCCTGCGTAGCATGGCGGTTTTGTCGAGCCGGGCGCACGAGCGGCGAACCCGCCCCAATCTCCTCGCGGTTTCTCTGCCCTCGCCCGCCTTTATTACTAAGCGCCCAACCAAAACCACCATGCTACGCAGGCTACACCTAACGATAATTTTTTCAGCTGGTCACTTAACGCAAGAAAAAAAACTCTGCTTGTACAATATTTTCCGTTTAATATAACTCGCTCACTCGCGCTCGTGTGAAAAAGACAAACATTATGAGCTGCGTCAAAGAAAAAAATCTTACAGGTTATTGACTTTTATGAAATGCGATGGCTCCTAAAGGAGCCGTTTGTGGTTTATTAGTCTGCAGCAGGCCAGACTAATGTCGTGTTGCCCCTCCACGTGCGACAATAACGTCTGTGATGGCTTCGAATGGTACGTAATCAATGTATTTGTTACACTTTTCAACGGTGATCTTCTTTGCCCAAAACTTCTTTATTCCATCGACAAGCTCCTCTTTGGTAGTCGGCTTCACTTTCGATTCCAAGTAGTACTTGAGCTCGTGCCACAAGTCTTCGGTTTGATTTAGGTCGGGGCTTTCGGGAGGGGTTCGCAACGATTCTTCCCGTTAGGCGCAAATATATTCGTGTATCGTTACTGCTTTTCTAGCTTGATCTTTTTTTAACATCGATCCCTCATATATTTATCGCGAATTTGCTCTTGTTGGTCTATTCTAGACTTTTTCCAATTTTTATGATTGTACTAACTAGATGAATCCACCCTGCGTAACATTTGTGTTTAAAGAGCATTCGTTACGATCGATGTTTTTATTGCAGATAGTAGTCCGGGGCGTAACGGTCTTTGTAACGCTAGTAACGTATTACTCTATTGAAGTTGTATCAGAAAAGAATAAGTAATGGTTTTTACATTGTAAGACTTTCAAGTTCTAAGCATCTGACATTGTGCTGCTCGGCTTAAAACCATTGTATCTCTTGTAAATAAGTTCTTTGCTTTTTCAAAATTAAAACTATTTTGTATTGTATTGTATGAAAGAAAAACATTCTTTTAAATGGAGAATGTTGGTTAAATGATCTCTCATATATGTGCAGCAATTAATGTTTGGATATTTAGCCTCAGCTATTTTTAACTTCAAGAGAGCGAAAACTAGAATAAATTTCACTCTTATGAGCCTTAATTATTCGTTATTCGCATGCTTCGTCGTGTATCGCTTGTCAAGCTACGAAATATCACAAAGAATCGAAAAGATTAGATTCTAACATTCATTTTCCTTTTTTTTGCCAACTCTTTGATGAGGGTAGGTTTAACGATTACCAACATACTTGACCTTTCAATTTGAAGACTTCGCTTCAAGCAATTACTTGTAGAAGTACAGCAAACGCAACAATCCAAACAAAGGGTTTTAATTACAACCCGCTTCCATTGCCAGCGAAATTTCGCTTTGGGGAAATATCGCCAATGCGAATTTTCTTCCTGGCGAAATTTTGCGGGTGCGAATTTTCGCTATGGCGAAGCGAAATTTCGCGAGTGCGAATTTTCTCTCCGACAAAAATTCGGCAAAACGAAATTTCGCTTCAGTGGATGCGAAATTTCGCCAAGATAAGGGCGAAATTTCGTTTGACTCAATGAAAATTCCCGAGCGCTTTGACGAAATTTCGTGGCGAAATTTCGTCGAATTTTCGCGAGAACAAAGAACTAAAAACACCGAATTTTGTTTGCATTTCTTTTGCACAGTACTGTGAAAAGGTTCGGGCCACCTTAAGTGCTTCAATTAAGTGTGGCGTTTATACTAAAATGTTTGCGCTTGATGTTCCGATTAAATCTGAACCCAAAACTAGAGATTTGCTTCTAATGCTTTTTGCATTTTTGTGCTTAACATGTAAAATCGACAACTAAGACAAGCAAGAAGTGGCCCTAAGCTGGCAACTGAAAATGGGAAATTCAAGGTTTTTTCGAGCCATACTATTGGTTTAGGATCATTCGCATAATTTTTCGTGGGCTTAGGGCTTAGCGTTTTCGGAAGGCGAATGAAAGCTCCATTTTACTTTGGATTACTTCTGTTCATGAAGATTATCGATCCTTTGCACTTGAAGCTAACAACACAAAATTATTTTCAAATTTGTTTTCGAATTGTTTTTGTTTTTGTTTTTACTTGAATCTGTCTGATTCGCTGATCTTAAACTTTTAACTTTACGTTTTGATTATATATTTATTTGTTATTTTATTTCAGTAATTTTTTTGAAACTTGCGACATGTCCCTTTAAAGATCCCGCAATAGAGTTGAGAAGTGTGACGTCACGTTACCATGGTATCAAAATTTCGGGAGCTTAAGCAACGACGACGGCGGCGGCAACGAGAACGTCAAAAAGAAAAAAAACAACAAGCAAAACAACAACTTCGCATGTGCATTACACTTATTTGTACATTTCTTAGCCATCGTTGCAGGACTTACTAATTTCACGAGCCCGCTTTATGGAGTAGGTGAACACAACACAACTCGAACTTCAAAAAACGGATTATTGATCCAAATGATCCACAACTGAGGTGGATTCCTTGGATCATATCCAAAACCGGATACTTTGGATACATGATCCGAGGCGTTTCTTTACTACGGATCCGAAAAGACTGAATACAGCCAGCGGTAACTTGAAACAATTTTTCATCTTTACGGCCATTTTTAAACTCGAGGCATGGAGTGAACGATCGACTTTATCCGTTTTATCGGGATGGTAAAATTGCAATACAAACAGGACCTGCATTGTTCTAGTTCGCAAGGACAAGACAATTCGTGACAAAACTGCTACACAACTTTCCGGCACGTGCAATATTTTACTGTTCTAGTAGATATCTTATTTCAAGACTCATCTTCACTTGGCCCGTCTAAAGCAGTATCCTTGAGCTAACCGTCCAGAACACACACAAAAAATAGCCAATTTGCAACGTTATCAGCAGTCGTATTATTAGAAACTTTAAGATCCAACGACGCGACGGCAACGAGAACGTCGCTTAAAAAGTGAATTTGCCCTTCTTTCAGTCTTAATCGCAATTATTCCTACCCACTTACTTTGTCAAATGCAGGCGAACCCTCCTGAAGTTGAATTCTAGGACCATATCCAAGTTCAGAAATAGAAATAAAATTTGGTCGATGCTTGTTTACGTTCTCCATAAAACGCGAATTCATGCATTTTCACGTCGTAGTCGTGCAAAAACGGCAAGGGAATGTACAAAAAAGTGTCATGCACGTGCAAAGTTGTTGTTTTGCAAACATAACCTATTCTTTTTTAGACGTTCTCGTTACCGTCGCGTTGTTGGATCTTGAAGTCCCTATTCTTTCTCCAGGATACCGTCGATATTGTGGGTCGTTTCTATCGAAAGTTCGATGAGATAAATTTACTGAAGATTCAAATTAACTTTTGAGTGTGATTAAGTGCCGTGCTAGCAGAGCTTTCTTTTCCATATGCCTCTTACCTTGTACAAGACGTTCGCATGGCAGACATTCGCTTCGCTTGTTTATCTGCCTTGTGTACGTTAGCACGTATTGCGTGCCTATTGCACTTTTGCGTGAAAACAAGCCGTTTCGATTACTCTATTTGGGCCACGCCCAAATAATTAAGATAAATGTAGTTTGAAACAGTACGAATATTCACTGTTTGAGTGACCTTTATGGATTGTTGTCATCCGGAAATTTTGCTACCGTGACAACGTGGCGTGACGCCTTCTCTCATTTATATAGCTAGATGTACATGAGATGTAGAACTAGAATGGGACCGCAGTGTCAAGTAATGAGACAGTGGATTATCGATGCCGTATTTTTTGTACGCTTACGACTCGTCTGTCAGCCCATGCCTTCACCTTTAAGATTCCTTTTAGACCACTTAGCTTTCAAGGACAACCAGTCACCAGGTTTTTCCCCTCTGGTTTCGAAGCTTTGGAGATCTTTCCACAAGGTCATTGGACCTCTAAAACAAGGGGCTGTGCCCCTCTCCTCAATTAGGCGTAAGAGCTCTCAGATTGACAGACACATGGCGTCGCGTTGCGCTCGGGACTATTGTTCGTAATACTTGGTATTTCTGTGCTGGTGGGGACCGGGGAGGCCTCTGATGACCAGAGGGTGGTTCAACGGTGGTCTTCAGTTACTAGAGGGTGACTTGCATGGTCATGACTACATATCCTCTAGCCCCCTCCCTGAGGGGTTAGGGTGGGGGTTGCAAAGCGAGAGTTAGGGTTAGGGTTACGTCTACAGTTTCCCGCATAGCTCTTGTGCAGGCACGAAATCATATCGGATAGTGCTTCTATTCACACGAAAGACGGAGTCTGTAATGGAGCGGAGCTGCGCCGATCTATATAGTGGGTTGTCTCATATCGGATAGTTTTCTGTGCCACTCTACGGCGCAGTGTGAACAGTTGTTCCTCCTATACCGGATAGTTTTTTATGTCGTCTTCAAAAACACATTAATAATTCGCAAAGAAAAAACAGAAGAAATTAATGTTTAATGAGTGCCTTTTTATCTGATAAAGACACGGCTAAACTTTACGTCGAATTTTTTAGACCAAAATAACCCCAAATCTAAATATTACAGCAAGAATGAGTTGATCTATATCAGAGATTTTGAAGGCGTTCAAAATACTCACAGTCGTGTATTATCAGGTTTTAAAAACTCTCGTAATAAACTCCTGCTCGTTTTTTAAACAGTACATGAAAAGTTATCCGGTATGGTGTAGACATAAGCTATATGAGGTTACGAGGAGAGCAAAGCGTACCATTTGTCCCTTCGACGTAAGTGTTCACATTTCGTTGGAAAAGAAAAATCGTTAAAAAAATCCTCCAGTACTTCAATGGTCGCTTTAATAAAGCTTTACAATTCATACACATTTCACCAGACAATCAGAAAATAACATTTTAAATTGATTAAGGTGCCATTATGGAAATTGTTCATAGTTGTCCATAAAATTCAGTGGCCCCAGAGCCGAAAAGTCCATCTTACTCCATATCAACCAAATAGGCATGAGGATGGAAGTAAACCAGAGAAAGAAAGCTTTTTATGACGAAGTAACTCCGTGCTAGTACAAATTGGCTTTACACGTGTTTTGGGAGTGCCGTCTCTCCAACAAAATGCCTATCATTCAAAGGTCAAGCGTCAAGTCATAACGTCTATGCGTTGTAATGAAGGCGTTTCTTTTTAACCCAGTAGTTTGAAGGTTCTTGCTGCAGGATGCGGCTGACGTAGCATGGTGCTGCTAGTCCACACAATATAGCGACCTGAAGGGAAATAAAACAAGATTAGTAAACTCACAAAAGTAGCGCAGGACAGCGCAAGAAAAGAAAGTCAAACAAACAAATCCCTCTACAACAATCGAGCCTCTTTGTTTATCAAGTCATCACACTTAGTAAAACACTTTTGGATCAATTAAGATTTCTAGGTAACTGCCCACCTACCCCTCCCCTAAAACAACATTAACGCTTACTTCTCACTTGAGGCAAAATTGTAACTTAGGGGAGGGGTAGGTGGTCAGGAGGATTAGAGTGAATGCCTCAACGTTCAGGACAACAACAACAACAAAAAAATGGTGGTTGTCGGTCTCGGGAAGTCATTTCGGTAATTTACCACTGTTCTTCTGACAGAAAGAAAGAAAGTCGTAAATCGAAGAGTGCATTCAAAAATTTGTTAATGCCTCCATCAACAGTCCTAGCTTTAACAACTCCATCTTTCGCGCAGTGGCAGACACTTTTCTTTGCCGTCGCCGCACACCTTATCCTCGGACACCCATGGGCACTCAATCGGGTCGGAAGAAACGACGCGATGAAAGTTGTCATCGTTGTCATGAGCTACCCGACTGACTGCCCCTGGCTAGAGCTCGTTTTGTCCAAATCCTGTGACCAAAACCCCAACTCCCCCAAACTCTCTTTAAACCAGAAGTACTTCGGTTAACCTCTTGTACATCCAAAGTGGGCAAAAAACTCTCGCTTAACCCAATGTTTGTGGGGAAGTGTTGCTTGACATCAGGCACAGCACGTTCGATGTTAAGATCAGCGCTTCCTTTAGGTCTCAACGCCGTGTCTCCTGGGTCTTCTCTGTGTTCAAAACAGCGACTTGAAAGGCTGCCAAAGTACCCCAGGAATCCCATCTGCCTTAACTATTAAACGATTCTTAAACGCGCGAAGTCAGTTCAAAACGAATAACAAGCTGGGGTTAAAGCAGTTTTATCACGTGGGTTTCCACCTTTAATCACATGATTCATTCGAAGACATGCTAAACTTTTTCTAAAACCAAGCTGTCCTGACATGAAGTTGGCGTTGATGGTCTTACTAGAAACTAAAGTGCCATTATATTTTAAGGTTTTTCCTTGAAGTTTCGTAAACTGCCACTTTTACGCCCTCGGCTAATACAACTTCGTACGGGGTTGACATACAAACGGAGGGGCAAAGATTCTTACACGGTCTTATAACCGGAGAAGAGTTATAGCAGAGCGGATCAAAATATGTTTTGCATTTACTGGTGTTTTGAGCTTCAAACCGTCATAATATATCAAATTCATTTCAATACATTTGGAGGGGGTTTACATCCGACAGGGCTTATAAGCGGATGTATTTTTTTTGTTTACAGGTAGATGGGCCTATAACTGGGAGAGCTTATATCAGCAGCAGTTGCGGTATTAGATAAAACTACCACAGGGGTCCAATCGCAGAATTATTTTGAGCAGCTGAACTTTTTTGTTTGCAATTTAAAAGTGCATATTTTCCAGATGCCTGCAGAGACCTTTATTTTTCTTTGTCTGGGAAAATGGATCAGTAGTGCTTTAAAAAATCTTCATCTGCGTCTATGACCGGTACAATTACCAACTGAATTTTAAAAAAAATGTCACATCGATATCAGTCTAAATGAAGTAGAAATGGAACTGATCTTATGAGCGGAAATGTTTCATCACCAGCAAGAACCTCAACCTCAACCTGTCTAGCCACATTTTATTTTGAATAAGAAAGGGAAATGTCCCGCTGCTCAAGCATGACTTTCGGTTAACAGGCGTTTTCATCAAAGGTGAACAATTCATTACCGAAATGTTTTGTTAGACGTGCTGGTTCGGTGGATTACGCCTCTAATACCTCTTTATATACGAAGCATTAAACGACGATGAAGATAGTTAGATACAGTCAAATGCATGGACAAAATGAATAATCCACAGTTGAGTGAACTGGAAACAGGGCGAATTCCTTGTAGTGAATCAAGCAAACGAGGAGGATTTATGAATCAACATCAACGACAAGAGAGGTAAGCTTGACTATCAAAGGTTAGCAAAGAACCAGAACTAAAGAACCAGAGTGTGGCAAAAACTGATCCTGAAACTTACTCTTGAAACTAAACCCCGTCAACATTACAAAAGATTGGCATAACGGTTCACTTAACAAGCACTTACTTATCACACACATTTAACGTAACTTGTTGGATTTCCTTAAACAGGAGATCCATGCACATGTAGCTAACTGGGTAGAAAGCAAACCGACTATTCATATAAAGTTCAGGCTTTAAGCTTTCTTCGGAACCTCCGATTTTTCTTTTACTTGTCGTTACCTGTCTGAGTTCAGGAAAACACAAAAGGGACCATTTGATGGTTTCGTCTTAAAACTCTGTGGGCCTTAAGTTAAAGACGTATTAGTCACAAACACCAGCTTTTAAGGTAAAATGACATGAAAATTCTGGTTTGCAAACAAAAAAATATCAAGGTGAAACACTGTATTTTTTCTCCCACGTCACATTGCGGAGTTGTCTGATAGATGTTAATGCCGCTCTGCTCTAACTAATACCTCGACCATTTTGATAAGTCATGAGTTCGATTCCCGCTCACAAATGTTTTGCATAATCAAGTTTATTAAGGCGGGTAATTTTCAATTTCACATACACACTAATCGTTTCTTTCGAAACTACACTGTTAATCCAATTATAGGCGAATTTAGGAGACAACAACACAACGCAAAATGAGAACGTAAGGGTGCGCAAAAAGGACTGAACACGACTTCCGGTGCCTGATTTGCCGCTCTGCCATTGGTCAAGGCGGTCCGTTGTCAAAATCTGCCTATTATTGTTTTAATATGCTATTCGAAGCAACAACCAAAGCAGCAGATCAGTAATCGTTCGGAAACTGAAAGTAAAAATCCCATCTTTATGTGACACAAAAGGCCTTCTTAAAAGTATTGTGGTACTGGACATCACTTCCGTATCACTAGAAGCTCAGTGGTTAGAGCATCCGACCTAGAACTCGGAGGGTCGTAAGTTCGATTCTCGCCGTGAGCTCGGAATTTTTTTCTGAGCTTTCTGGTGTTAGAGTTCTCCTTCTCCCAAATTATACAGTAAACGGGCCTTTTTTATAAAGCACAGAAGGAGGCAAACACAAAGAAAAGAAGCAGAAAGGTAAAATTGGAAATTTTCTTCATATCACGTAAACAAAACATCGTTGTTGGCAATCATATCAAGAGGTTCCGCGCGGACGGCACAGCTCCCGCGTAATCGCTTGCAATTGCATTGTCGCCTTAAAACGCAATAAAGTAAGAACAATCCAACAGAAATCACAACAAAGTAAAGTAAATACTTCTGGCAGCGCGACCAAGGGATTAAAGGTGAATGTGACTGACTAGAATTTTGATTTAGAAAGTCTAAATCAAAACGTCGAATCTGTTGGGGCAAGTAATTCGTTACCACAAGAGGGAACTACCCTGATTAACTAACAACCGTACTCCAAATATACCCTATACGTGTACTCTGAATTACGTCTACGCAAAGAAAACAGAATGGAGTGTGGTATGCGTGCTTTATCTTAAACGAGTGGAGAAGTAAGGAGGTTATAGGCGGAAAAAGTAAGTGTAACATACAAAACAATACTTCACTATGACTGAAGTACAAGGGATAAACGGAAACGTTATAACCTTAAGTTACGGTTAACGGTTTCTCGATCACGAATCCAAGCAGCTTTTGAAATCGAAACCCTTCCTAACGCGTGACACAGTCTTAAGCATGAGATTTTACATCAAACAGCGTCCAACCAAAAGCAAGACTCTCAGTCGAACGCAACCGCTAGTTTAAAGCGTTCTGGAAAACAATTCCGTTATTATTTTTTATTGCACGTTAACGTAACCGATCAAAGGCTAGGGAGAATTTGATACTACACCTCCACCTGAACTCTGTCGAAACAGGTAATCCCTTTGGTTTTCCACCACGATGTTAAGGTCATGCGTGGAGTTATGAAATCTTAATTTACTTCGCACGTACTAACCCCTTGGCTTTCCCTCCGCCCAATAAAAAAAATGAAGGCACGATCTTTTAAGGGTGCTTACTGGACTAACTCGGCAAATTTGGTAAGGCTAGGCTATTATTTTGAATCTGCATTTATATAAACACCTTTGCTGGGTTTTTAGGTAGTGGTGGACGCTCCTTCTTTAAAGCAATAGCTTGAAAAGCAAAGCAATATCATTTTGCGTGTAGTTCGAGTAAGAAAAAAAAAACGGAAGAGACGAATAATATGTAACGAAATTCACCAACATGAGTATTAATTTGGAGTTCTTCTAATTTATTTTTCTTAGTGAGAACGGACCAAAATTTGCTTACTTCCAACTGCCCACACACGGTGATTCCATTTACAAAAGCCTAAATGACAGGAGTTACGAAAAGTGAGAGACCCGAGATACACAATGACTCTAGCACCACATCAATGAACGCCTCGAACAGGCCAATTCTTGAAAGAAACCGTCATCTCCTTACAGCCGGTGAAAATGAGCTGAAACCTTCCGAGTGAAGTTGTCATCAAGTGACAAATCGTACTTCATCTAACAGGAAGGCTCTTTAAAAGGCAAGTAAAGCTTTAGTATAAATACATAGTTTATAAGCAGTTTTTCACAACCACATAACGTCACGCATTAACTAACGCAATCTGTTTTCGAAGTCGGGCAGATTTCACGCTGTTACCTAAAGGGTACACTGGGAAACAACCGAGGCTTTGAAAGTGTGACCCGTGGAGACTATTCTTGAGTTATTTAAATTTTGCCTGACCGAGAAAAAAAGACTGGTGGTAAATAAATATAGCGCACCAGTTGTTTTCATTCATATACTAAATGTACAAACACTCCATTGAAAATCAAATCAAAATCTCTGTCATGAAGTACGTGTACATGTTGTGTGACATCGATTTGCATGTACTAGGCCGGGTGATCGATACCAATCCCTACCCATCTTTCAAGTCGCCTGCGAGTAAGTTACAATTTACTAAATGGCATACTTCGCACTTCCACGTTCACGCACGCCAAGATCAATGGCTCAATTGGACATCGTAAGTACAAAACGAATTTCAAAGACTTCACATTCTCAAAAAATTGCAAGTTGTTACATACGGCGTACCGAAGTTAGCGATTCTCGCTCTATTTTACGAACTTTATCTTCTCTGCAAAAGAGGAGGAGAACTCACAGAAAAAGGTGACCATTTAAATAATAAGCAGTAATTTCCTGTGGAGATGTCCACTTTGCCGCATAGGATAGCTTTGTACAGGTGGATAAAATATAATTATAACGTGTCACGTGTGATAATACACAGGAAAAATTATTAGGACTCCGCGAACAGAGTAACATTTGACGAGATATGCAAGTTAGCGGCAATTGGCTACATTATAGTAAACTCAATCAAAGCATCAAGTGTTAAAGTTTTAACATATCAAAAACTCAGTTGTTTAGACTGTTTACAGCGGGCGAAGTTCTCATTCGATGAAGGCAAGAAAGGGTCTATCGGAAGACCTCGTTAGTGCCTCAAGCTCTCGCTCGTCTCATTCTCCGTTTCTGGCGTTCCTTCCAGTTTGCGGAGAGAATATAGAAGAAAAGTCAAGAGTTCAAATTTACGACGTTTTTCAGCGAGGGGCTTTCTTATAAGACCTTAAACGCAAAACTTTAATCAAATCCCCAACGAACTACGAAAAGGCCACCCAAAACAGATTATTGAAACTTTTCACCAAAAATGGGAATATTATGGTTCTATAAAATATGAGCAACAGCAAGTTATTTTGTTAATTGTGCAGCTGAAAATGTTTCTGTCAGGCCGGGGGAGTGACCAAGTTAGCAATTTCGAACTTGCATACAGTATACACGCATTCAGTTGTAGCAATAACTTTTGTCCACTTTAAAAGTTGCCATGGGATAGTTTTTTTTTACCAAAAAAAAAAAAAGGAAAGATCTCCACATGGTCAATTCATGAGTTGAGTTAGCTTTAACCCTTTATGCTCCAATATCCAAACACAAATTCTCCAAACTGATCTCCATACACTTCCTTCCAGAATGAGTTGAGAGAATTTGATAAAAGATCAAAGTATTTTCCCTGAGGTGATCATATTATTTATTCTCATAACCTTTTCTCGTGATTATGTATTTGATATACTTAGGAGAAAATAGATGTTGGTCACTCTTGAGACTTAAAGGGCAAAGTCATACACCTTGTACTTGCATCAGTATTTTCATTCTGTAGCTGCCTGTTGAGGTGTAATAGTTGTCTGAGGTACAGTACTTGTACATATGTACAGTAGCTTGCTAATGAACACAAACTACACTACAGTAATTAAAATTAATAAAATAATCACCAAAGGGAAAATATTGTTATCAAATTCTCTTAACTAATTTTGTAATGAAAGGTATGGAGATCAGCTTGGAGAATTTGAATTTGGATATTGGGGGCATAGAGATTAAAGCAACCAAATTTCTTTAAAGGGCACACTGTGTCACTGTACACGTATGCATGAAGAACAGGATTACTGTTACTTGGCTCAATGGGTGGGATGCTAATCTACCAGACTTCCATTTTGTCGCTACTGTAGGATTCTCTATGGTTATTGTGATGCCCAATATATCCCTATTTTTGACACTCTTGTTCTTAATACTGTTCAAAAAAGATGCAGACAGAGCTAACTCCAATCATACCTTTTTGCACTCTACACTGCCTCTTGCACACTGCTGAACAACACTGTATCATGCTCAACTCCTAAGCATCTCTTAACCAGTTTCCCAATTCCATACTTGGCATAAAAAATTACAGAACTTGATTCTGACGTCAACAGTTCTTGGCACTTACTGCAAACTAAAGGCATAAAAATGGTATACTTATGAATGAAAAATAAGTGTCTCCAGTGACCCTAGGTGGAGAGAGCAATCTAAAGCCATCATTCTGGTGAAAAGTCTCCTGTCTAACTAGACTTAAGACCACCACCAACTATTGGATCAAAGTCCAAAAAATATGTGTAAGCTACTGAAGCTACTAAAGCTTTTACACAAAAATACAATACCATTAAAGAGCAATTTTTTCTTTTCTAAGTCAGGTCTACAGTACTTGCAAAGAATAATACAATTCTATCTTTGACACCACTCCATTACCACCAAGTGCAACACCAAAGCCACAGTCTTTTGATTGTTTAGTGCCTGAAACTCAAGTATCCGTCTTTTATTTTGCTATCTCAAAATTTGTAGATGTAGTAAATTCTAACATCTGATTTTTTTATTGTCATTACAGACATTTAGCATTGGATGCACGTAAGTAAAATGATACCATAATGGCAGCATAACCAAAATTAAGGCCGTCAAATACTCCTATTATTCTTTCATGTTTACTCTCACAGACCTTGTCCTTGTTGTACAGTAAGATAAATTTTAGTTACACATAACTCTGAAAATGTAGACAAGGTTGGTGGGCCTAATTAGCATGACAAATACAAACTAACTCGAAAGAAAGTCCACTTTGAATAAGCACCATCTCCAAATAAGTGCCACATTTAGGAGCAAAAATACAAATAAGAACTAATCCAGCCAAAGTGCTGCATCCCAAGCAACACTGAGGTGCCTATTATTATTATTACTGATTATTAGTTTAATCTTGTTAATGCTGATTAGCATATGTCCTGCATAAGCACTTATTTTAGTTTCAAACAACCATGCCCAGTAGCTTAGTTGTAAGAAATTTTATTATATACATACTGAGAAATGTCAAAATGAAATAATCAGCCTGTCAAGACTGTGGGACAAAGAAAAAAAATCTGAGTCCCTGACAGGATTCGAACCTATGACAAAAACAAACACCGGGTGGGTGCTCTACCCACTTGAGCTATGGAGAACTCATGGAAAGCGAGGCCATAATTTATACTAAGAAGGTATGTCGTAAATATTCATACGCAAATGAGTTCTAACCAATCAGAGGAGCAACCAATGTTTTTCACCTGTGACGAAAATGATACGTCTAATCAGAATTGTGGACAATGTTTTTTCATGTGTAAGAAAAATGGTACGTGCGATCAGAAGTCACAGAGTTGTGTGAGTTTCGTACCAAAGTTCCGGCCTTAGGCACTTGCAGCTTGCAGTGCCCTTGCTTTGTGAGTGCTTTGCAGACATGTAACAAGAAAAGTTTTTCTTGACGAGTTTTTCTTGTAGAAAAGTGAGAAACACCTCAGAAATTGGAAGGGAATAGTTTAGTGTATTCTCTGTCGATGAAGAGAATTGTAGAGAGCTGGCTAAACAACAGGGTAAGAGAAAACAAAGAAGAGAGAATAGAATGTGATGTAAGCTTAAGTGCTTCATTTTGTTTGTCATTTGACAATATGTTGTGGCAAATTTTAGCATTTTGGAAAGATTTAAAAAAAAAGACTTCCAAAATGATGAATGTCTCAGTATGTACATAATAAACACAATACCACATGGAAAGTGCTTTGTGCGGGGTATATGAGCACTTCTTGTTTTCATATCAGAAACCTCACTCGTTCTCGGTGCTCACTCGTTTGATTTCTCATGTCAACAACTCATGCGTAAATAACATACACCCGCACTTTCCATGAACTATTCTATACCTGGTTCAGTGCTTTACAGTATGACGTATTTCCTCAAATAATAGCCATCCCTTGATAGCCGTCCCTTGATTAATTGCCTCCCTCAAAATCGCCCCCCTTTGATGAAAATATTTAAAATAATTGTCTCCCTGGAGCAAACACCCCCCCCCACCCCTCTTGCCATCTTCTCTTTCTTATATGTCCCCCCTGTCAAGTTGAAGTGGAATTTGATCCAGCAAACTGATCAGTGACAATTCAAGCTCTGATGCTGAGTATATTGACACTGAAAATTAATCAAGGAACCAAATTTGAAACACTTAAAAAGCCCATGTTCAGTTTATTTGATGTGATAATTTTTTTATTTAATGGGATAATAAAACAAAATATTTACAGCACGACTATCAGTGAGAAATATTTGAAATAATTGCCTCCCTTGAATAATTGCCTTCCCTAGAATAATCGTCCCCTTTTGATGCGAAAGAAGAAATAGTTGCCCCCAGCTATTATTCAAGGAAATACAATACGTAAGAGAATCAAATTTTTCATAGAAATGACAGCCATGCTCAGTTGATACTCTAATGCTTCCATTGGTCGAAAGTGCAGCCTGAGCTTTTTTAGCAAACCAAAAAGAAGTCTGATGACAGTGCAATACTTTAACAATATTTATTATGACTGGATGAGGTCTTTGTGACATCTGGAATAATCAAGGTCAAGGTAATATTATCAGCCAGGGCTGACACATTGTAACACTATCAAGACCTTGACTTACTCAGGATATCCCAAAAACCGAATCTTCTGATTGTGTTATTGTACATTGTTTTAAAAGTTGCGCTGAACACAGTTTCACATTGTTCTTGGAAATTGTACACTGGGCATGTGACCTACAGATTAGTCAGTTATTGCTAGCAGATAACTAGCTTATCTGTAGGTTGTGCTAATTTCCAAAATAAACTATAGGCTCTTAGCCAGTGACAGGATAGATATTGAGTACGATGTACATGTATAATAAAACAAATTACTGTTATTTCCACTGTACCTTCTGAGTTCTTTATCGTATTGTTCTCTACAGCAATGAGGCTCTTGATAACCTACAAGTAAGTAAGAGTTTGCTTTTAGTTAAAAAAACCATTGGCCAAAATTGACAGTTTCAGTTTTTCAGTTTCTGGTCTCAACACTAACTGTGAGGTTTTCTTATTCAAATGGTAGCCTCCTTAACCATGTACTTTCTCTTTTGTTACTAAGTGGCCTGACATGATGGTTTAAATAACCCAAAAAGTAATGTTGCCAGTACTTGTAATCTGATCTCTTGTGTATTTCATCCGGAAATTTAGTTTATTTGGACTATCCTTTGTTCTATACTCTTGGTTACAAAATCCAGTGAAAGCTCTTTCAACGGACATTCTCATAAGCAGAAAGCTCTACTTGCGGTCACCATCACAAAACCCTGTTTCAACTCCCACATAAACTATGTTTTTTTACATTCTTGTAAACGAACATTCACCTACATGTAGGCAGCCGCGGACACTTTCACGGTTTATGAATTAGATGTTATCTTTGTTCTTAAGCTCTTGTAAGCAGACACCCAAAATGAAATCTCCTTCACCTCTGAATCTTTTTTTTTCATACCGCTGTTTGTCACAATTAATTTATATCAGTTCCACCATTTGATTTTTTCACATGCAAGTCTGGTTACACTTCAAAACACCACTCAAGTTTTATGGTTGTGCCTGAATTACAGCGTTGTCAGAACAACTGTATAGCCAAACACTAGTGACAAACAAGTTTTTCTTTGTATTCCCATAAGTGTCCATCTACACCTCTAGTGACTGCATATGAGAACCGTTCTTGTAAGTAGCCAGCTCCAGTAACGGACACCTTTTTCTCTTCCAAAGGGTGTCGGCCTGCAAGAGCTTCCACTGAAATATTATTGTAACACTAAATTTTTTCAAGACAAAAATTAAGTGCCCAAGGAAATAATCTCATACCCAGACCTTCCCACTCAATGGGAGATCATCTGCAACAAACCATGACAGGATTAGCTCAGTTGTTAGGGCATGGGACTGTAGAGTGGGATGTCATAGGCTTGATCCCTGGGGTACAGGGACCAACATGCAGGGTCTTTATTAATAATAACTGAGGATTTAAGTACTGCCTTTGCCCTACAAATGACAAGCACCTTCTTATGACTCAGATAAACATGTAGAAATGATGGTGCTGTCTCCACTAGGAGACATAAAAACTATGTTATCAGTAAGTTCTTTCATGTCAGATAAACTGACTGTTTTCTATTACTTATTATTATTATTATTATTATTATTATTATTATTATTTTTATTTTTATCATCATCATCACTGTCATGATCAGTTTTCGTACATGTATTATTTGGAAATGACTTACACGAAATAATCCATAACAGATTACATTTTTGGAGTCAAATTCCTGTTTCAAATTAAAGATTGAAATCTTCCTAAATTGAAATAGAAAAATGTTGCTTAGTTTACAGCTCCTCGAGTTCACAGGCAAACTATGAAACTACTGGCAGCTACTGGTTTCAGTTGCTTCAATTTCAATGGGAAATTTAGCCTTTTTTGTTTTTAAGAGGAGTTCCTTACATTTTAGGTACTTCTACCTTTGTTTAGAACCCTGTTCCACCTAAGTGCTAACTGCTCTGTGATGAATATTATATGTTGAGCATAATGTTGTTGTTGTAGTTAATTTTTTTTCTCAGTTAATTTTCATTTTTCCTTTGTTTCAACTTCATTGGCATACATTACCATCCCCAAAAACAAAGGAAAAATAATAATTAGCTGAGATAGAAAATTAACTACATCACTGTCAATAATAAATCAATTACCAACATGCCGTGTTTGGAACAAGGCTATTACTAAAAATATTTATTAAAATGTCAAGTTTGAAAGTGGCATTTTGATTTTGATAATGCAATCTGTTTCCAATCAACCAAAGCCATACACTTTGACTTGTTTATCATTTTATGTACTCATATAACACAGATAAATGTATGACTGAGAAATGTGCTCCATAAACTGACTGTTTGTGCAATTACCTTAACAGTAACAGCTCACATTGCCTATTTATTTGTACTTATAGGAGCCACAACGAAATGTTACCAGTAGAGGGAGACCAGTAGATTTTTGCTCAGAGCTGACAATGGGACCTCTTAATGTTGCATACCCATAGTAAGTTGATAGTTAAAGGTCTTAAGTGGTCAACCCAATAAGAATGAATTGATAGGCCTTATTCAAAAATACAGCTGAACCTTCATTAAACAGCCACCCGGGGGGTAACAAGAAGCAGCCACTTGATGGAGGTAGGCCAGCTTCATCAGAAATCACCAGAACCTTTACCAGAAACTTCATTATATAATATTAAGAAACAAACACCTTCAGAGGCTTCTAACAAATTTTGCACAAGAGACAGCTCTAATACCGAACAAAACTACAAGAGTATTGTATCCTCAAAATGTTGTGGTGAGGTTCTCCCAACTTTGCAGGAACAATACTTCAGTAAACTTCGTAATCATACAAAGGAGGCAATGTCTGTAACAGAAATGTTGCACTGCAGGTTGACAATCAGTTGTTACTGTCTATCTCCGACAGTATTTCCGTTCAGCATATTTTTAGCCTGCGCAACATGGCGGTTTTGGTTGGGTGCGCTAAATAATAAAGGCGGGCGAGGGCAGAGAAACCACGAGGAGATTGGGGCGGGAGCAACTTGAAAAACTACCTGCACGGACAGGGGGCTTTTTTGAGTTGGTCTGTATGCCAGCGTATGGATCGTTGTGATTGGTTCAGAATATTCACCCGCCAATCAAATATTTTGGTAATCTCCCATGGGAGAATTTCGAGGGACTGAACAAAGCATCTCCACAAAACAAAATCAAAATATCAAAGAAGCGTTGACCAGAGCATCGTCGATCTTGAATATTTGATGGGAAAACAGGGCAATATTATACTGAAGCCTAAACAGGAAATAGCCATTTACAGTCTTCTCCAAAGGAGAGATGTCATGGCAATTTTGTCACCAGGTTTTGGCAAGAGCATGATCTTTACTGTCTCTGCTATGGCCAAAGAAGAAATGTCCTCATCAAAAACCTGTATGCTCGCAATTTCCCCTCTAAAAAGTACTATAGACGACCAGAAATAGGAAATGTTGTCACTGAGCTGTACAGCAGTGGAGCTTACAAAAATGTACAACAGAAACAGTCAATTTGCTTTGAGAAAGTCCACCTTAATTTTATCTATTATTTATTTAGCCGTAATAAAAAGCTTTAGGCTTTAAGAGTGGTCCAAGAAATGAGTACTTAACTACTGCATCTGAGATCAACAAATTCTATCAGCAACAACTACAGAAGCATTAACCACAGGAAATAATTACTCAATATCGATGAAACAAAAATAAGATTTACTCAGTCAAGTTTAGAATGCAGTGTAGTCACCTACATTCAAGATAACAAAAAAGTTTTTAAAAAAACCTGCATTTGTTCAAGCAAACTCCAATTCCAGCCAAGGTCACATTTTACATTATATCATGAGCTTTTGAGTCGTGTTTAGCCTGTCAACACTTTATTTCTGATTGGCTGGGAAAACTGAAACCAAACAAGTTGTCTACAGGATGTCAAAATGAGTTGAAGGGGGTGGCAGTTGAAAAGGCCATAAATCCGGGCGGGCAGTTTTTGTTTTCCTTGCAGCTTCACCACTCAGTAGAGCTCCCTACAAAACCGCCATGCTACGCAGGCTAGCATATTTTCAAAACAAAGCCAAACTAAGTGTATCAAACGTTTTGTGTTCACTTGATAGAGGAGAAAAATAAAAGAACTCTCGTCAGGATGGCCAAAAGGTGGCTGCAGTTGCTTAATAGGTGGCTGCTTAATGGAAGTTGAACTGTACCATAATACTCTTTGTTTTCCCTCCAAAATTTTGCATAAGAATTGTTTTTAATTTCTCTTGCAACTTACAATATAAAATAATAAATTGTCCCAACAGAACCTGAAAGCAATAATTATGCGAAATTTTGGAGGGAAAAGGTTATTGTGGTATTTTTGAAGAAGAACTGCCTGAAAAATCTGGGAATCAGATGTGATGAATATCATTTCAAACCAAACAAACCGAACTGCTCTCAAGTTTGAATTTGGCAAGTTAAATTAAACACTGGGTCAGATCTACAATGTATTCTAAATTTTCCAGGGGAACATGCATCCAGATCTACCTGGAATAATTCTCCTATTCGAAGCCTTTCTCTCAATTTTTGATAAATTTTGTAACACAAGTCACTTAATTTATGTGATTTCAAGAACTGAAACTTTGGCGAATTAAGGTATTCAAAACTTTTATGACAACAATAGATCAATCATTTATGTGATAAAATCACAAATGTCAAAAGCTTCATTTAAATCCAAATGATACAACATTGTGAAACTTACTTTTGACAAAACACATGAAGCTGCAACTGTAATGTCATATCTTAATGCTCTCCTCACTCACATTTAAGGTACATTGTCACACAAAGTCAATGATGCACATCATAATCAACCGTCAAATGGCATATGTGTGTGAAACTGATCAGATGGCAGAATTAACTGCAGAATTAACTTTTAGTGCATTTTAATTTAGTGATTTTCCAAATTTGCTAAATGAAAGTGTTGCCAAAATTTCTTGAAATAAAGTATACATAAATTTCTTGTTTTTAGTGGATATGCACATCTCGAGCCTGTTGTTTACAACCAGGGACAAAATCATAATGCAGTTGACGAAAGGGTAAGCCTACAATGTAATTATGACAAAAAACTAGATTACTGGGAGAAGCATAGGCCCCTAGTATGCACTTTAAGACTCCCATCTACTCACAAGTATGATATGATGCACTAGGTGCATAAGTTATCTAGTACATGTACAAAAACAGGATAAAAATATTGAATTACAAGTAATGATGATTAATAGTTGTTTCAGATATTTACGTGAGGGGAGGTAGAAGAGAGAATAGTAACCACATCAAACAAGAGTGTATTTTTGCTTTTCAAATTCCCACTGTGCAGCAACATAGTTTTGACAAAAGTTTTTTAACTTCAACATTCTTTACCATCAAGCCTTTTTTTTGTGCGGGAGAGAAGAGACAATGAATGGTAACCATTTAGCAAAATTTTTTTTGTGGGTCTTACTCTTAACTGCAAAATGTTTTATTTTTGCATACGACCGTCTCTATTAACAAATGAACCTGGCTTTAAAATTGGCCTCAGCTCCTACTAGTCTACTATAGCTCAGTCTAGTAACCAAAAATGAAAAGAATAAAGGCATGCTATTAATTAAGGTGGCTTGTAAGTTTTATCAGTCATGATCATGTCCAGTTTCCTTAGTTGAGCTAAAATTAAAGTGGCCAAATTATAACACTTGGTTAATGCAAGGTTGTGTTCTGTTACATGTGACATAAACTGCATCATCTACATGACCAGAAGAATGCGGGATCTCATAAGGCACAATGTAGCACATTACTTGGCATAAACGGATATTCTTCAAAGCAAAACATGAGAGTAAGTTTTCAATCCAAAAAACATTGCACTTTACTTCATTTTGGAAGTTATGACTAAAACAAAGCAGAGTTGTCAAAAGCAGCCAGCTGCCGGTGATAATTGCCACCTACTTGGTTAGTATCGGTTGGCTACTCTGCTTGGCATTTCTTTACGGATGGCGTTTTTTGAAATATCTCTGGAATGGTTAAGAAACATCTTCTGAAAACTATAGCAAGTGTTTATGTGTCACTGACAGTCATAGGAACTACGAAAAAAACCATGAAATGCTTGTGCCGCTTTACTCGACAAAAATATCACAAGAAACACATGAGCAGCATTTTCAGTTCTTTTCACAAGTGCTTCATGTATGCAGACTAAAAAAGTACTGAACATTGCTAAATGGCAACGTGGCCTTATGGAAATGTGGGCGGCGGTGCCAAAAAAAGCAAGCCAGGTATTTTCCATGTTGGTTATGTGTATTTCATATAACAGCAAAATAGTAACATAAACATTTGGAATTTAAGTCAATCGCAATGTGTATATGGACACCGCTAAAATAATCTAATTTTAAACATGTGTAGTGTTCTCAGTCTAATCTTTGTAAGTTTCAATCTAGAACTGCATCTTCTTGAATAAGAATGTTTTTCCGGTGAATGAAAAAAATTAAATACCCACCAAAAACTACTGAATTCTGCATTTTGAAATCTCAGTAATTCATAAATGTAAATGCACATGATATTAATTTTGCGCTGCTCACTAAGGAATGATCGGGCAGTTTTCTAAAGCACATACTTTAGCTAATCAGGTTAGCTCAGCTGTTCACCAACAAGATTGGAAGATAAAGAGCATAGTTTATTCTCTGGATTTTCAGTAATTTTGGAGAAAACAGCATTTCAGAGTGTCTAAATACAAACATTTTCTGGGGAAGCCTACCCCCCAGACCCCCCGAGAGGCTTACACCTTCAGCGCACAGCACTGCCTCCAGCCCTAGCAGCTTACTTTGACAACTCAGTTGTCTACTGACAGCCTTGAACAAAGGCAAATACACGGTATTTATAAACAATGGTTCAAGCCCCAATATTTACATACAAATTCTCCAGACTGATCTCTATACATTTCCTTAAGAAATTTGTTGGTAGAATTTGATTAAAAAATCAGAGCATTTCATTAATTCCCATAACCTTTCCTCTTAGTTGTGCATTGATAATGTTGGGACTACAAGGTAAAAATGTTGAAACCAGTTTGCAGTCAAACAAAGACACACGTGACCACTTACACACATCACATAATTTGACCAGGAAAATGAGCCAATTGCATTACCTTGCTTATTTTCTAAAGCACTGCGTCCCAAGAGAAAGTGACTCAAAAACTAGAGCTGTAGTGGAACAGTCAGACAAGTGTCAGTTTAAACCTATCAAATTTGGTACTCACCTCTAGTACTTATTTCTAGTTCAGTGCTACAAGATAGTTTTTAGTATAGATAGTCCTCCTTTTTTGGACTTTTTCCAGCTTACAAAGTGTTATTGAACTAGAGCCAACCACGATTGTAAACTCTATGAAAAAGTTGCCACACTAAATTGCTACAAATACTCTTTCTTGTACAAATCGTTAATGTCTGGAATAACTTACAAGCCTAAAAAAAATGTTTACACAGGATTGTTGACTTTATTTCACAACAGATTGAGGATTTAAATGATTATTGATCAATAATATTGCAAATAATTATGTTAAATTATGATATGCATATTGTTTTAGATTTCTAGTTTTTAGTTTTAAGATTTTTTCCTGCTGTAAATAATGTTTTAAATTCTAGTTTTTGATTTTAGATTTTTTTTCTCTTTTATTTTGGGGAATCTTTTATGTAGGGATAACCTCAAGATCTCCCCTTTGGACAGATATTTTGTTTTGTTTTCTATATCTTGAATAAAGTATTGTATTGTATATAGTACATTCAGAATATCAATATCTCCCAAGGCAGAGCCGAGAAAAACATTGAGATTCAGTTTGTCTTACAGCCTATAAAAATGAACTTCCACACATACAAAATATTATTTATGATTTAGTTAACCTCAGTGACTGGTCATTATTCAAGGATAACAGTGTACAGTTGCACAGTTGCCGGCTCAGAGACTTTTGGCAGAAAACAGTTTCACTGTAAGATTTCAGGTGACCTCGAAGTAACCAATGACAGCACACACTATTATCGAAAAATTTCAGCTATACAATGGTATAACAATATTTCTTAATTCACATGTAGGGTGGTGCACCTCTCTGATGAATAAATTATCTGATGCGAAAAAGGACAAGAATTGGACAAGACTGATTAGCTAAAATAACATATTTAAGGCAGTTGCTGTTGTGGCAGAAAATGTTTTAAGTTGTAAGGTTATTCTTATTATACTACTACATGAGAAATTTCTGCAATTTGATTGGCTTAGAGCAGTGGTATTTCACCTTAATTTGAAATACCTACATGTGAAAATTACAAACCTTTCCCGGGTAGTAGTATAAACAAACAATAGCATGATTTGTACTTGATATTTGGCATAAATACCATTAGTGATATTTCAAAATTGTCTCTAATTAACAATTTTGAAATATCACTCGTGGTATTTATGCCAAATATCACTACAAATCATGCTATTACCTATACTAATTACATTATATTACATGTAATACATTTTTCCTTGAATCACAAGTAATTTTCGCTTTTTAAGGGCAAAATCAATGTTTGCTGTACATGTACCTTTAAGCTTATAAAAGTAGCAGATTAGTGTTTTGTTTAAAAACAAGCTGAGTTTGTTAATACTGTAGGAGTATATTCACTAAAACTAAAAAAACCAAGTAGGAATAAACTAACTCAACCAACCTGTTATCAAGTGCTGTGTCATCTTATAACCTAGAAGCTTGTGTCCCAAATTAATTCATAGGAGAAGATATACATGTATCCACCAGCTTCTCTGCTGAAAAGGGCTAAAATGAAAAATAAACCATTCTGAAACCAAATTTACACATAAAAAACAGTTTCCTTAACTGCTTTTAGTGTCAGTGGTATACAAAGTGTGAAAAAGAAAACAACATAATATACCATATATTGTGGTTATTCCAGTTAATTTTTGTTTCTCCTTTGAATTCCTAAGCATACATTACCATACCAAAAAACAAAGGAAAAATAGAATTAACTGAAATAAAAAACTAACTGCAATACACACAATGTTCATTAACTTTCAACAAGATGCCTACAATATTAAATACTTTGTATGACTGTACCCATTACAATAGTGCTGCAAATGTGTATGATAACAATAAATGCAGTGCTGGGTATAATATTCAGCGTGCAAAGAAAGCTGTGTTCGATAGCCTGGGACAAGTGGATTTTGCTATCGGGCTAGTGATTTTTGTTCTTAACTTGCCCGATGGGCAAGTGCTGTTTTTTGGGGAAATTCAAATTACAGAAGGATTGTAATCAATCCTGCTAATCAAAAAGAGTTTTGGGGCTAGTTGAAATGAATTGTGGGCTAGTACATGCTAGCTACAGCTTGCCTGAACGGCAGGCTGTAAAACTAACTTTCTTTGCACCCTGAATATTGCTGTTTACCAGACACAGAGTACCACCATATAAATATATGTATGATGAATGTCATCTCAGATGTGATATTCATGTTCACTGCATCTTAACATGTACACTTCCTAAGCCATTCTCTGGTTCAACAAAAAGAGGGGATTTTGCACTTACAGTAGCTTCCCTGCTCAAAAATATTTGAATTTCCAGGAAATCATTTGCAAATCATAATCTTTTTTAGCAGGAGTTACACATACAACTTTACTGTGACTAGTTGCATGAAATAGCCACACAGAGGTTACAGGAGTCAACCTCAGTTTAACCTTTGACCTGAGTTGTATGTGGTCCTTGGTCCAGCATACACGCAAATTATCTTTACTGTCATTGCCCGTTACAGATCCGTACATAACATTGGTTTTATTTATTCCAGAGGATGACTATGACATCTGGGTGTTAACAGCCGTGGGGGCCCCATTCGTTTAAAAGGTAGACTGTCATATCTACCTAATACCTATCCAGTGGATATGTATTTGGAAAAGGAAATACATTACCTAGTGAATAGAGATTTGCCTAGCAGATAACAAAGTCCGCCTTTTTACCACCGGACTCTCGAGTGTGATGTTAACTAAGTGTGTCCCATTTCAATACCAAAGGGCATAAATAAAATCTGTCTAGGGCGACTAACACATCTATTAAGTGCATAGATTAGAGGCACCTAAATGTCAAACATTTCATTGATCTGAAGTTAAATGCATCTCCCTTATTTCTCAGAATTATAATACTTCATGCCTTAGTTCTCTGAGACATCCTCTAGTATAAATAGGGTCATTACTGAAGAAGAAGAAGAGTCTCGTTCCAAAATTGGTTTTTGACTTCTGATAGTGCAATTGAATTTATATAGACTAAAATGAGAGATCTTTACCTCCTTCTTAGAATGCCTTCCTAGTCAATTTTAAGGAAAATACACCAGGAATAAAGGAATTCATGCGAACACCTTATTTCGTTAAGAAAAATATATCGTTATTCGAGGTTACGTTTACTGATCGTGGCTCTTGCAATGCATGGTAGTGGTAGTTGTGGGTGCTGCATTCGCACTGGTTAAATTTTTACCGTACTCCGAGGATGTTCACTATCGTTTTAGCCCCTAAAACTATCATGTCAGAAAAAAAGGAACTGAAAGTGAACATTCGAGGAAGTTTGTCGCAATGGCGCATCTCAGAAAGAGAACAGCACGGAAGATGGATTATAGAACCAAAACGTGCTTGAACAAAGTTTAACAAATAGCTGTGTCACTAAAGCGCGAGACATCGCTTGCGATGTTGGAGATGTTTTCAGAGGATACACACAACTGTTAATCAATTTACCCTGCTGACCAACAAACAGCTGCAAAAGCGTGATGGGCAACCTTTGCAAAGGCGTTGTAGATGTAGATTTATCCGGACTCAATGTGGTTGACTATTTGTACTCTCTTTGATGCAACCATCAATTTTAGTTATATGTACACCCAAAAAATACATTGTACGTTAGAAACTGTCGTTCTTTAGGTAAACGATTACTTACCTTACAAGAGAAAGAGTTTCCGCCGCACTACGAAGAAAAGTAACCTCAACCGTGTACTGTTGTAAGTACTATTGTGCTAATCCCTCTTATGCCACGTTTACGTGTAAGAGTCTCACACGCGCGAAGCGCGCGAGCCTCATACGCCCTTTTACTGTCTCTCCCCAGTGTCGCTCTCCGTTTTCAGTCTCGCACTTGAATACGCAAAATACTAGCCTGCGTTTCCAATCGAGTTAGAGCGCGAAAGTTCCTTTTTTTTTCGCTCTCGTCTCAACGTTCTCGACGAACTCGTGCGGAAACGCTTGCTACGCAGGCTACACTGTATTCGGCTATCGGTAGACTTCTTTTGGAAGCTCCGGTGGCAAAAATCTTCTGAGTGAGGGCCAATTTCGTGTTCTAAAGAAGTGGCACGTAAAATTTGATAGCCTCATTTACGTGATGTTGTGGAACTCAAGTTTCACCTGTATATTGAAAATTGCAACGATTACCTTGCACCATATAGATAACGTTTTTAGTTTTAAAAGTAATGTGCGAAGTGATGAAGTGTGTTTCACCAGTTGACCAAAAAGTATAACTTATTAGGTCGTTAGTAATGTGTGGACAAGTGGCACACATGGCAATTTTGCCCACAGCGGAAAGAACGTGGCGAAAAATGAGTGTTAGAGATTACGGGTAATTGTGCTTTAATTAAAAGTCTGTAAGCAACAAAAGGCGGCTGCTTAAAAACGTCTTTGCAACGGTTAGAAGATCGGAGTGTAAGATGTTAAAATGTTTGCGTAAGATATTAGAAATGCGTGGAAGTGCTGGGTTATATGTGACAACAAAGGGTACAACGTACGTCGTTGGAATAATAATAATAATGGAATTGATATAGCGCTTATACATCGCTGTTCTAAGCGCTTAGCTAGGGACCTTACGAAACCGGAATGAAAAAAATGGACAACAAAACATGCTAATTATCCGTGATGATTCGTGATCCTTGATCGCTGATCTCTTTTTCCTGATCACTGATCCATCCATAATTCATCCATCATTGATCCTTGATCCCTTGATCTCTGATCCCTTCAGTTACCGATCGCTGATCCATCCATAATTCTTTCTAATCGCTATGTATAGAGAAGGCACTGCCCACGCTTGCCTATTTTCTGTGTGTTCAGCTTGGCCACGTAGTGTTTTCAAAATGGCGAGTGTAGTGACCTTCCTTCAACGAAGAGTTTCCCTTTGAAAATGTTGGAGGGGTCAACCCCTTTCCATCGCAGGGTCTCAACAGGCAAAGTATAGTCTTCACTCTCCTCTTCTACTCTCATGTAAGTAAAGGTTTTGGGGAAAGCGAACAAGAAGTGTAAAAGAGGGAGGGATTTATTATGTTTTTTTTGGTGGGGGGGGGGGGGAGGGGGCGTGGGGAGGGAGTTGGTTGAGCTATCCTCCAGAAAAAAAATAGCGGTTGTAACAAAGCAAGGAACATGAACACAACAAGCAACTACGTGGATGTATCTTTTTTTTTTTCTTACAGAGTACAACACAACAGAGCAGGAGCAGGAGTAGGGCAGGAGCCAGCAGAACCGATAGAACGTCAAGAAATGAAACATTAGCTGCTGTTACCGTAAATCCTCTGTCTACCCCCTCCCCCCGTTTCAACTAACTCCCCGGCCCTCTATAAATACTCTCCTCTCCCTTATTATTCGAAGAATAAATTGTTCACTATATTAATTATTAATCACGACTAAATACTCCATGTGTATACTCCGGCGTTTTTACGGACTTTTTTCCGCGAAAATAGAATCTCCACCATGTCTATATGAGCGCAGTCGAAGTATGAGATATCAAAAAGGAAAACTAAACCTTATGAAAAGGCAAAAAATCACATTTTTAGATCTGTAGGTTTTGCTGACTGGTTTTTGGAATTTAAAGATATTCAAAACTCGCGCCAAAACCGTTCTAAAAATAAACTGGTCCGTGAAAACGCCGTGACACGAGCGCATGGAAGTTGCTCGCTTCAGGTTATGGGCTCCTGACTGTACCAATCTGTACAACTGTGATAACAAATAAAAGTCTTGTAATTCCAGAACAAAAACAGGTTTATATAAACTACAGATTGTAATTGTCTTCATAGAACTTGCTCAAAGGCGATTTGCACCAAACTCAAGTTTCTTCTTTTTTCTGGTAGTCAACAGCTACGGGCTTTACTAATTAAGAACCTACTTAGCCTAAATTGCCAATAACTAGCCCAAAATACAAGAACCTTTTTTTTTAAAGACTTCAAAAATGTAGGTTCTTACACGCAGATTTGTACTGTAACGGATAGATGGAGACTACTTTGAGCCTTGAATTTCTATGAAAGCTTATACATTTTTTAAATAATATTGAGAGATCAACATACCATATTGTAACAAGGCTGTGCTCTATTTTAAATTGAAGGATATAATACTGAACAGAAAATACTCAACTCCCTCCAAATTTTTCTTTTTTTATTTCAAATGTCATTTTTTTTTAAAAAAAATTACCCTAAATCCTCTATTGAGCCCCTTGGGAGCAGTTTTGAGGCAAACCTGACATCCCAGCACTTAAATAAACCATATGGGAGTTGCTCGCGAAGGGGCCGCGAACGACCTCGGACGTCTGCTGAGAATCAGGCTAGGTATTTTTAATCACTAGTTTAAGCAATGATAAATTAACATTATCCAGTATTCGTTGTAAACTTTCTTCCGTTAAACATTACGGCATTCTAGGCTAATAAATATGCATTCTCTATTGAGAGCCTATGGATGAGCAGTGGCGGACGGGGTGGGGGGGGGGGGGCGGGGGTTAGGTGAGGTACAACAAGAGAAAGAAAAAAGAGCTTTGGGCAACAAGACAGCATGCATTTTGTCCTTTTTCCTAAACCGGGTCAAAATTAAAGGTGTTGTCCTAAACAGGGTCAGGGTTTCAAAGTCTCAGCGGCTGACCTATACCCAAATAATCATGGATGATATAGATTTAGCCAGAGCTAAAAGCGAAGCTCATGAAAATATTTATAGTTTGCTCAAACAAAATATAAAATCATGTTATGCTAAGCGGCGAAGGCAACGAGAACGGTGAAAAAACAACAATAGGTCTAATTAGCAACAAAACAACTTTGCACGTGCAGCACACTTTTTTGTACATTTCTTTGCCGTTGTTTTGCATGACTACAACGTGAAACTTCCAGAAACTTCCTTGTTACACGTTTTATGGAGGAAATGTCGTCCCTGTTCTTATTCCCTTTTTTTCACTCGCTCATTTTCACCTTGGTGGTCGCTAGGATTTCTCATTTTCTCACCCGCCGCTAAAACATTTTCATGTTGTTCTTCTTTCGTCCCGTGTTCCAATAAATGGCTCCTTATCTTCCGCTATAGCTCTCGGTCGCTCTTTTTCTCGTTGAGCTTCGTTGGCCTGTCGCCCACTTTATTTTTTCTCTATATTCCAAATTTGTGGACATAGCACTTAATCTAAGCTTGATGCTTTAGACAACACGGATACAGAAACAATTTCCGCTTTCCATTTTTGTCTTTATTAAATACGGACCTAAAGTTAGCGTGGACGGTAAGGTGGAGGACGGCAACCGGAAATAAAAGTTGCCCGATTCGGGGCTAATTAGCATATACCTCAGCCGTCCAACCTACGTCGTCTGCACGTCGCGACGGTGAGAAAGCTGAGTGCGGCGGCGTCTCGAGAACGTGAGTTTTTTATTCGTCTTTTCGTCTTCAAAACATCTTTATGTTAACAGAATACCGTTTTAATCCGTTTCTGGAGTGTCTAGTTTAGTTCAAATGGTAAACCTTTTTCAATTACTTACTTTAACACTAATTAACACTATTTTTTTAATGTGCAGCACGTGGTTCAACTGCAGGATTAGAATTCCCAGCGATAAAATAATCACATTTAGTATTCTCTCACCATCTGAACATCGGCTTTTACCCTTTTCTTCATTCACGAAGTTTTTAGTTTATTTGTTCTGCTTAAGTTGTAGGCCAAAATGAAATTGCGTGTTAATTGGTTACCATTTATTCGACAAAATAAAGCCCTGTATAAAGCAGGATGAAGGAACTTGTTTATTTTTGCGCGCAACTTGCCAATCGTATTTAATAATTTGTTCTTATTTTAATGAAGATGGAGGGGACTGAAGATCACAATATTCAGCTTGCTAAAGATGTTCTTGGAAGTGAGCCCTACCGCTTCAAGCCCTGAGCTGTGTAGGCTCGATTACCAGCCGTAAGAACTGTGGAGCGTGCGAGAATTTGGCAATACGTAGATCGTAAATAGGCTTAATGGCGCGACACAAAGCGCTCAACTAGATTTCATCGTACAAGGGAACGAATTTCTCATCTGATATGACACCATCCAGGAGCCGATTACTTAATCGGCTCCTGCACCATCATAATTATAAAAGTACACCAAAATCTCTCGGATCTCTTTCAGGGAACTTTTATTTTTTGACTCTTTAGTTGTCTCTGCTTCACAAGACGCGGGTGGCTATGCAATTTCCCGCCAAAATAATCTCGAGTTGCATTTGGGTTGCCATACCTGTTGGTTGAGTTATTTTACATTGGTATGCCTGTGGTGCATCCTCGGAGACCCAGAAGCAGATAGTGGGGGCCCACTATCTGCCCCTGGGTCTCCGAGGATGCCTGTGGTGTGGACGGTCGGTCGGTCGGTCGGTAGCCTGTTCCAGGCGTTCAGATAGTGGGGAGCGGTGCGAAGTAAAAAGGAGCGCGAAAAAACTAAAAGCGAGGGAGGAGGCGTACGGTCACGTGACTACCAAAATTTCTCGGATGGGTAGTTTACCAAATTTTCTTACCCATAGTACTCCGCTTCGCGCGCGTGGAGCTCCGCTATTAATCGACTACCCTCCCCCACGGGGGGGTGGGGGCGACCCTGAAGCTTCTCGAAGCACTCGCCGCATGCGAGAAGAAACGTCTGGTAGCCGGGGTACGGATACCCATATCACTAGTAGGCTGATTTAGCAACAGAACGGCAAATTGGGTACCGGAAGTCGCGTTTAGTCCTTTCCGCGTGCTTTCCCGTCGTCAACTGACGTTCCCGTTCTGTTGCTTACGGTAATCAGCCTAGTGATATGGGGAACGGGAACGGGGAAACCTAAAACACTGAAATTTCCTAAGGGTGACATTGGGTGGCCTGTGTTTACAGACCCAGATCACTGTTCTCCTGTTCTGTGAGTTTCGGTGTACGGTGGGGGATTGGAAACTAACAAAGATGGCGGCGTGTAAACTTCACTTTAGCTTTTCGAAGGTTTGTGGTGATTATTTAGATAGATTTTCTAGAAGTAATCAAAAGCAATGTCGAAAATAGTGTTCTAGTTTGCTTAAAAGTTCTCGATGTGTATTTTCCAGCAGTCTTCACGTTGGAAAAGTGTCTAGGAATGACCACGTTGGACCACGTGATAACTGTACAACCATTTGTAAAGGTAAATCTAAGCTTAAGTTTATATTTCTTAACCTAAATAATCGTTAAAAGATTCTTAAGTACATTTTGACCAGTAAAAGATTCGCTCAAGTCCAAACATTTATGATTTTGTTCATTCTCCGACTCACGCTTCATGTATGTTGTGGTTCAATAATTACATGTAATTTTATGCTTATCTTCAACTTTAATTTTTGGCTGAATGAATATACCATAATGATTTTGCAAAAAAAGGAAAATTAAGTAGTAACCTGGGACAAAACTGAACTACAACTGACAAATACATCCAGGGGCAGATGGATAGGCAGTGTGGGGGTAGGGGGTGAGGGGAACTGATGGATAGTTTGCAGGATACTCATTCTAGGTAGAAGTGTGCTGCCGAGCCTTCAAACCTTGACTCTGGTCAAGACAATAATCATTCATTTCGATACCTGTTTAACAACAACAGACCTTATTTTATGACCCCAATTCATTTGTTTTACACAGAATTAAGTATTATTTTAAACTAACATCATGGAATTAGATTGTTTAGCACAAAAGTAGACCTTTTTTACCAACGTTCACAATCTTTAAAATACTTCTGGTCCAAAAAGTCACCTTGTTCAGTGGCACATAGATGTATTCCGTGGGGAATACATGTTCTATTATAGGCAGGCCAGAACCAAGTGAAGCAAAATATTATTATTGTATGTATAATACGAGCCTAAAAATAATTATGTATGCATGTGTCTGGCTGTATGCCTACATTGGTCTGATGTGACATATAACTTGACACACATATGGTCTGCTCTGAAATGTGCCAGTAACCTTTAGACTTATAGGTACAATGTATGTGTTTAGTATATATAACAATAATTTAGTATTGGATGAGGTTGAGTATGATCTGAAAAATCATATTATGGAGATTGAGGAAGGTGTTAATTGGCTTTAGTAGATAACACCCTCCCCCAATAATTGTTTTATTATTCATTCAAAATATTTCCTAGTTTAAAACAAGCATGCCTACCACAATCGATGTTGTAAAAGTTCCAGTCTTCCTTTGTCTGTTTTGCAGCAAGTTCAGAAGATAAAGGGATGCTTAGTCTTGTAGTCTTGCTGTTCTTGCTAAGATTTTAGGCAGTAGTTTGGTTAATTCTTCTTCTTGAAACGTGTGAAATGTTCTGCCATTATGTATTGCTCTACCAGAACAATGCAATCTTGTAACTCCCAGGCTTTTCAGTTTTTAGACCATTTTTCTGGCAATCATGTTGTACTATTAATGTCATTTTCTACATACAGTGGAACCCCGTTAATATGGTCACCAATGGGTCAAAAAAATTTGGCCGTATTAACGGGGAGGCCTTATTATTGGGGCAGGCTCAAATTTCATCACTTGAGGGCCATAATGATAAATACACCGTACAGCAAATTCAAATTTCTTGAACAACTGCTCTCATTAATAAACAACCAGACTGTAGATATCACATACAGTAATTAAAAAAAACTGCTTAAAATTTCCCTTCAGTACATATTAAAACACTTAAAATTCGGCTATAATATCGCAACAAGTGCACTTTATGTGTACTGTAGTCTAAAACAGTGCAAGAACAGGCTCAGAGTACTAGGTCAGTAAAACTGACGTGTCACAGGCATTTTAATTTTCTAAATTTCGAACAACTGGCCATATCAACGGGGTGAAACTATAGTTTGGGATTTAAAATGTGGCTGTTGGCCGTATTAACGGGTGATTGCATTAATGGGGATTTTTTATAAGGAAACGTATGGCTGTTTTGCCAGGCCAAAAAAATAGAGGCTGTAATAACGAGGTGATTGTATCACTGAGGTGGCGGTAAGGCGGGGTTCCACTGTATTGTAAACCTCTTCCAAATTTGGTCAACGCTAGCTAGTTATGAAGAATTAGCTGTGAGATTTGAGCCAATTAAAAGCAGGGAAATATTTGTGACCACGAAAGACAAAACTAACACTAACTAGACACTAATAGTTACTATGGCGTTCCGTTGTGGACAAAATTATACAGATAATAAAAACATGTTGAAAATATAATACATAAGTTGAAACTTGTAAAATACATCAAATGCTGTAAAAAAATATGACTAGTGATTTGCAAAATATATGTTCATGAACGAAAAAAATATTATGCAAATGTCATGACTACAAACACAAGTCAAAATTGTGAAATTTGAGTCGAAAATAATGCAAGTCGAGTTGAAAAAAAAAGAGTGGAGAAAGAGAGAACGCTGACCAGTTGTGTGTTGTCAGACAATGTCTTCACTTAACTGAGATGAGACTTTGATCCAAATTAGCGGTTTGTTGGCTACCAAATGCTGCAGATTTTTTCTTCTCCCTTGCTATACTTATTGAGGACTTGGAGAGGCAGCTTATTTCAGCGTGACAGTTTACAATATTATTCCTATTATGGTGCCTTGACGAAACGAAAGGACACTCCTAGTTGCAACTCTGTCGTCAAGGTTACGGTCGTTTAGAAATAGTGAAGTTCACCCTTTGGGTACGATGGTCCAACAGAAAGGGGGTAATAATATTTTATTATAACTGGCCACACATCTGTACCGGAGTGAAATACTGCAGTGAAACCATGAGTTAACAAAAGAGGAAATTCCCTTGATTGCCTTGTCTGCTTGATGTTGATGTCGGTGTTTTGCTGTTCTGCTGTACAGTAGAACCATGATAACTCGAACTCTGACAGGAAACGAAAAACATTTTGACTTAGTTGGGGTGCGAGTTTTTGGGGTTGACTGAATATTTAATTTGCCATGTTAATAATAATTGATAGTACTGATTTCTCAGCACTTCAGTGTATACTGACAGTGCAATTTTTTGCCGATTTCATCAGAAACTGTAACATGATTATGCCTCTTTATGAAAAAACGTGACCTGTTTGTTGCACCAATTAAGATTAAATGACTGTAGTGCTAGTTTTAGTGTTTTTTACTGATTATACAACAAGAGGAACTATAGCCTGTGATCATGCCCTCTACCTTTATCTCTGTAATCTGTTTTTGGGAGGAGGGCATGATACAATCCTTTCACAGATCACTTGCAAAAAAGCCAGAATCTGGACTTCTTTCTGATTGGATAGGAAACAATACGGATGATTTGTACTGTTTGGATTAGCCAAAATGTCGCTATCCATCAGTTGTTGTTGATTTCAGTCTACATTTTTGCTCGCGCAAGGAGCAGTGAATGTGCATGCGAGTTCGTTATGAAATTTCTGCTGGCTCAGTTTTCTTGAATTTGAAGAATGTTCTATGTTCTTAATAGAAATTTGATCCATTGAAATATTTTCCATCTCATCGTATACTAAGTTGCAGTCAATAATTCACATATCATTTGAATGCAATTTGATACCAGGTACAAGTTACAGAAGCAACAAGTGGATTCACTTTTCAAGTAATCAATTCATGAAAGGAATCTTGACCTGCTTTGGCTGTAATTTCCCTTCGGAAACCTACGAATTATTCTGAGCGATCACTTTCACAACACTTTTTAGTACGTGAAATATGGTGCACCAGTCTAAACATTTTTTTTCACTACTTTCGGCACAGAACAAAGTCAATGAACTTTTACCAGTAAATTCTTTATTATTTGTGGCTTTTAAATAAAGGTATGGCAGCTCCAGCTAGCAGTATTTCATCACAAAAAAAAAAAACAAAAAAAAATTTTTTTAGGAAGCATCATCTAAATATGGACGTCCCTAAAAAATTTATTTTCCCTAAAATTAATTTCAAAAGAGACATTATTTGCGCTAAAATGTGATTCCCATCTGGTAAACACTGATTGGCTAATAACATGACAGGTCAAGCAGATGTTACATTATGTAAATTAAGGGGCAGTTGACAGCTTGTTCATTAAATGTATCAGGCATTATTTTTTCCCTCTCGAGCCAAAGAAGCGAAGAAGTAAAAAAAAAAATGACGCCTAATCTCAGGTTAGATGAACTAATGAAATGGCATCCAAGTGATGTTACAAGAACCAGAATTAGCATTATTGGGGTAAATTTCAGGAAAATTTTGATCAAGTGAAAGGAAATTTAGTTTGCGTTATTCGAGTTCAAGTTAACCAAGTAAAAATGACTTGGTGAAATCCAAGGAAAATAGGACTTAGTTTGAGTTAGCGGGGAGTTCAAGTTATCTGAGTTTGAGTCAAAAACATGTTATGTTCATGTCTACTGTAGTAATTCCCTTGTCCGCTTGATTTCGATACCAGTGTTTTGCTGTAATTCTTTTAATGCTTGTCGGTCCTTGCGTGACAGGTTATGTTGTCTTTGTTATTTGTATCTCTGTGAGTTTTGATTTAACCTCTCTCAAGGGCTACTGATGATTGAACCATTGGGTTCCAGTCAGATTTAACGTTGAAAGGGTGACCTTCCTTATTTCTACACAACTGTACGCGTGAGTCTCACAAAATCTTGACAGCAGGGTTGCAAGTGTCCTTTTTTCCTCGTCAAGACGCCAAAATGGGAATTGTAAACTGTCATATGACACTAACTAAGCTGCCTCTCCAAGTACTCAATAAGTCTAGCAAGGGAGAAGAAAAAAGCTGTTTTTTTTGGTAGCTAATGATCTGCTACTTTGGATCGATGAAGTAAAGACATCGATTGACAACACACCTGGTCGGTGTTGTCTCTTTCTCAACTCAAGTTCTTTTTATTTCCAACTCGACTCGCATTTTTTCGCCTCAAATTTCAAAATTTCGACTTGTGTTTGAAGTCATGACATTGACCTAGTTTTTTTTTTCGTCCGTGAACATATATTTTGCAAATCTCGACTCATATTTTTTAAATTGCATTCGATGTATTTTACAAGTTTCCACTTACGTATTATGTTTTCAACATGTTTTTACCATCGGTATAATTTTGTCCACCACAGAAGGCCATTATAGGTGCTGTTTGGAATATTATTTTATGCATAATTGATAATAGTTCACCATCAATCAGTGTAGCATGAGTGGCAGGCATTTGAATGGGAAAAGAAAAGGAGATAACAGGTGGGGAGGAATGTGCACAAGGGAGGAGAGGGGAGAGGAACATCTATAGCAGGGGGGTGGGGTGAGCAACAAGATCCAGGAACAAAAAATCACTACTTCCAGGGCTACCCTTAAAGGTGGGGCCAGGATTTTTCCCAGGCTACTTTCATAGGAAAACAGAAGAAAAATATAACGAAACAGAAATCCCCAGTTGTCTGATTCCCCACCTACTTAATTTTACCCGGCAACTCAAAATCTTAGTGACATCCCTGTACTTCCCCAATACAAAGCAGTTTACTAATAATACTGCTAGCTGCTTTTCATTAGCAAAAATGCAAAATAATAATGATAACTAGAAGTAATCAGGGATTAATAAGTGCATTCGAACATTGGTCATTGGTCAATAGCACATGCCATATTCGCTTCTTTGTAGATAGAATAACACACTTTCTGTACTCATCAGAAGCAGTAAACAAGTTCTTGATCAATATATTAGACCTATTCAGAAAACATTGCATTTACTTCCAAAAAGGATTGAGTTTTAACTTACTGAGTGCAGACGAAGAAAATCATTATTATAATTTGTGATGTAAATACTAATTTTTAATTACTTGTAATATTTTAGTATGGTATGTTAAAAAAATAGTTACTGTACAATGATAATAATTGTAGTAGTTTTGAATTTCTTCTTTTTTTTTTTTCGGCTCGGCCCCATAAGCTTTTCAGCTTTTATTATGACTTTGGATATATAAAGTTGATTGATTGACCGATAGAAAATGAGCAAAGCTGCTCATGGAAGAAAGAACATTTGTGCGCATTCTGATCCTTTTAGATGCACGTGCCCCCTGCTGATGGAGGCTATGACGTATTTGCTGTAGTTGAACCAACCTAAAATCAAGATTCTTTCTTGTAAATGCTTGTGCCCAGCGTTCATTTTAGGTTGTGTTTGACGTTAGGAGAACGCAATAATAATAACGTATCAAACTGAATGGTCTCCATTTCCACGATAAAAAATAATGGAAGCATTGCTGCATATTGCAAAGTTTACAGAATGTGTCACTGAAGTAACAGAATAAATAATAATTCTTGAACTAAACATCAAGGAGCTCATTTATGGTAGACATAATATGTGTAATTTTGAAATATTAAATTATCTAATTTGTATAGAAACCTTGTCTTGGTGAACAGAATTTTACATGGCTTCGTCATTTTAATTCCTTCAACAGCTGTTGGATGTTTCAGCAAACAGTTCTTTTTAACACCAGAGGTCAATCAAAGAGAAGAGAAAAAGGCAAACATAACAAGTAAGTTATTCATTCCACATCAAGGAAATTGTTGAAATTATGCAGCTCCTGTTTTGAGGCAAATTTTCTATGATCTTTCTACCTTACTGGGAATATGTCCACCTAGCTGTAGTCATTTGTTTGTGTATAACCACCCACCTTCATTTTGACTGTCTGACTGCTTCATTTTCTCTCATATGGAGGGGGTTTAGTGTATGTAAAAATATCATTGTTCCTTAGCATGTATTACATCCAGGCAAAATGTGGGCCTAGCTGACTGACTAAATGACTCTACTGTCTAGAAACTAACCAACTTACTGAATAATTCAAATTATGGCTAAATGATTTTAAACTGCCTACCTGACTCTACTGTCCAGGGACTGACCAACTGACTGAATGATTTATGGCTGGCTGACTGACTGCCTGACTGAGTGATTGACTAAGGGCTTACTGGGTAATGTGTTTACTCACTAGAATACAATGTGACTGACTCTACTGTCTGAGAACTGACCATCACACTAAATGATTTACAAATGTATCTCTGGCTGATTGACTGAATAACTGTCTCTACTGTTGGATGACTTCCCTACTGACTGAATAATTTGTGGCTGGTTAATTGCAAGGCTAGCAAACTCGACTCTCCGTCAATTAACAAAGTAGCTGAATGATTTATGGCTGGTTGATTGACGGACAAGCTGACTCAACTGTGCGAGGATTGACTTACTGACTGAATTGTTTTGTGGCTGGTTGATTGCTTGACTAGCTAACTCTACTGTCCGGGACAGACCAACTAACTGAATGATTTATGGCTGGTTGATTGACTAAATAACTGACTCTAATGTCTGTCAACTGACTGACTAACTGAACGATTTATTGCTGGTTGATTGACTCACTGACTCCACTGTCCAGGGACTTAACAAATGATTAAATGATTTAATTAACTTGTTGATTGACTGAATAACTGACCCTACTGTCCGGGGACTGACCAAGTGACTGAATGATTTATGGCTGGTTCATTGACTGACTAACTGACTCTACTGTCCAGGGACTTACTAAATGATTAAATGATTTAATTAACTTGTTGATGGACTGGGTAGCTGACTCTATTGTCTGGGGACTAACCAACTGAGTGAATGATTTATGGTTAATTAATGATTGACTGACTACAGTAACTAACTCTACTGTCCAGGGACTGACCATCTGACTGAATGATTTGTGTGTGATCGATTGACTAACTGATTGACTGATAGACTTCAAAAAAGTCCTTTGTCGGATTTCATATGGCGCAGGACGAAGGACTTTTCATACTTGATTGGCGCCAATTTTACCGACCCAAAAACGGGTCGGTGCGCTTGGACCAATCAGAGTAGCTCCCAAGGACCCATGGGGATAAAGCTGTCACCCACAAGTACTAAGCGCATTGAAACGTGACTTGCAGTTGCAATTCCAACATGGGGTCAATTGCGAGGTGGAAGGTGTTGACAGGCCAAACAGACTCATAAGCTTGTGATAGTGTGATACGTGACCTTATAGTTTTGCTCTAACGAGGATTTCTCCCAGTGATTTTGCTCTTTTATATGAAATGATGGGAGGCTCGTTGTATATTTCTCTCAGTAGAGGTTGATCTTGAATTAAGTGCCATTTCCTCATTAAAATGTTTTTAAGGTTCTGCAAAGCAGGGTGGTACGTGGTAACGAAAGGCAGAATTTTCTTTCGCACTTCATTGTTCTTTTGTAAAGCTGACTTCCATTCGGTAAATTTAACCTCAGAGGTGATTTTTTTCTATGAGATGTGAGGGTAACCTCTAGTGCGAAGGCTTGTAACTGAGGAGTTAGTTCTCAGAAGTCTAAGAGCTTCGCCCTTTATGAGACCTTTTCTGACCCCGTGAGGGTTATAGGAAGAGAAATGCATGTTTTGAAAAGTCTCTGTAGGTTTAAAATGTGTGCGGATGTCAAGGATTCTTTGGGTTTGAAATCTCCTTTCCCAGTATTGACTCGAGATTGAAACAAGCTTTTGATTTTTTCTGGTCCCCTGAGGTCGTCAACTTTTGCACAGAGTAAAAAAATTTGCTCCTTCGATGATGGAAATACACACACACATTCAATAGATTTAGTCGGAGTGGAATCAGCACATTCTGCCACTGAAGTCAAGGACTAGCAAATGAAACCTGAAACCCCAAATGTAAGTCACGCAACTCTCCTTTTTTGGCGTGAAATGCAAATGGAAACCCATCAAGCGAGACAAGTCGACCTCTCGTGACTTCGTCGCTCACGGTTGGCCGCTTCGCGGCCAAACAAGGCTCACTCCACTTGCCAAGAGGTCGACTTATAGCAAGTCTAATTGACTGACTGATTGACCAGTGCTTGACACTAACTTTTTTGGACACTAGGCAATGAACTAGTCATCCTTGGAGACCCAGGGGCAGTCAGTCGGGTTGGGAGAAAAGGCAGGACGAAAGTTTTCAAGTACGGGCAAAAGAGCCCCTGGGTACCGACTCTCACTGAATTATTTCCAAAAATTCAAGTGGATGCCGCCTCCTGATTGGGCACAGAAAAAGTCTTTGTATTATTGTGCCCAATCGGCAAACAGTTTCTCCTGAGCTCTTTTCGTGAGTTCGTCACGATTGCTATTGTCTCAATCATGGCTTGTTGGGCTCATGCACCAAAGAAATGCACGCCGTCAGGAAATAAAATCCCCATCTGATTTCAAAATATTGTCTGCCCGAAAACTAAAGACACTTTTCCAAAAGTTCAAGCTTGAGCTTACAACAGGTATTCACGCTTGCATCGATCACGTCAGACGCGTCTTGCGTAAATACTAGGGAGTTTTCAAAAGATACTACGATAGCTGACAGCCACGAAAACGTCGCATGGAAAAGTGAATTTAATTCACATTTTTTCAGTCTCTATTGTGATTATTCCAACTCACTTACTTTTTCAAACGCAAGCGAACTCTTCTGGACCTGAAATTCTATTAACCATATCCAAGTTCATGAAGAGAATGAATTTTGTCATTCCTTGTTTAAGTCCTTCACAAAACTTGATATTAGGCATTTTCATGGGTAGTTGAGCAGTTGACGGCAAAGAAATGTACAAAAAAGTATGATGCACGCGTATAGTTATTGTTTTGCCTTGTGAAGCTATTGCTAATTCGACTTTCTCGTCGCCGTCGCATCTTAAACTTCCTATTATTTAAGATACATTGTGATCCATCAAAAACAGAATATTCTCAGGGCAAATTGAATTGCTCCTGCTGATAGCATCCCAGACGTTTTTTTCGACTCATCTGTAGTTCCTTCGTTTCTGGTTAGGAAAGTAGAAAATAAAAGTTTTCCTTGCACGCACAAGCTTGGTGAACAAACCGGGCAAGTGTGGCGAGACAATAGCCATTGTGTACGAACTCACGAAAAGAACTCAGGAGAAACTGTTCACCGATTGGGCACAATAATACCAAGCATTTTTTGTGCCCAATCAGGATCCTCTTGAATTTTTGGAAATAGTTAGGTGAGAGGCGGTACCCTGGGGCTCTTTTGCCCGTACTTGAAAACTTTCGTCCCACCTTTTCTTCCCGACCCAACTGACTGCCTCTGGGTCTCCGAGGATGTGAACTAGTGAGTGAAATGAATTACTAGCCAAGAAGGACAAGCCACTGGTCCAAAAAAAAATACTGGGGGGAGGGGTTAGGAGCCAGTCTTCTCCTCCTCTACAGGTCCCCCCTACAACACCCTCTTAAATGAAATACTCTGTATATACTGGTAAAATAAATTGAAATAAAAGGAATAAAAGTTGCTCAGTTGTTTTGTTTAGTCTTCAATTCTTTATTAAAACAGTTAATACAACAATCTTTGTGAAAATTCAACTTAAGAGGCAAAAAGACATAAACTGTAATAAAATGAATGGCTTATTGTGCTTTGTTTCTTGTCAGTCCAGAGTTCAAGATGCAATCTGAATGTCACCTCTTGTAATTTTTAAAACTCGTCAGTTACATTGATTTGTTATGATAATGGCTACAAGTCCTCAGCTTCTACGTTTGCAGGATTTTATAGATCAACTTTCATGGTTTAGAGGGAATGAAAATGATCGGTAACGTTTAGTTTATTGGCTCAGTTATGCTTTGATCAGAATGATATGCTTGGAGTTCTATAATCCAAGGTGATCATATGTAAATTCCTTTCAAGTTGGTGGCAAATCTTTGAAAAACTTCGAAGAGTAAAATTTCTTACGATTGCGCTGTCATTGAAGGATATCAAACTAGGACTAAAAAGACCTAGGGAAAGCTTTCCTTTCAAAGCTGCACTCAGTAGGTGGTTGATAATATGCTTGTTTGAGTCAAAAGACCATTGAACAGGACGCTTTCTCCAAGATAAGTTGTTAAAAAAAACCTTCGAAAATCTTCTTCATTCCTGATCCTGCCGTAAATGTGCAGAAAAAAACTGCAGTATGACCCACTATGGCGGACCCGACTTTGCTTACAGCTCTTACCTAGGCCCCTACTTTATTGAGTGACATGAAAACTCGACGTAGTTGCATTTCTAACATGGTGTCTGTTTAGCGAGTCATCAATAGCTATGATACCTCTACTACATGAATAGCAAGTCCTTTCATTTACATTTGATACTCTAGCCACAAAATTAACAACTGACAAAGCATTTTAGAAAAAGAACTACACTAAGCTTCTGGTCTAGGGGCTAGTGCGAGCACACTTTCACTAGCCCAGCGTGAATTTTCACTGGTCCCGGGCTAGTGGACTAGCGTTAGTGTCGAGCACTGTTGACTAACTGCTTCCTGAGTAATACATTGACTCACTAAAAATAATACTGTGTGACTGACTACTATCCGAGAACTGAGCAACACACTAAATGATTTACAAATGTATGGCTGTACTGTCAGTAAGGCAGTTTGATTGACTGAATAACTGACTCTACTGTCAGAGAACTTACCAACACACTGAATAATTTATGGCCGGTTGATTGACTGACTAACTGACTCTACTGTAAGAGAACTGATCAACCCACTAAATGATTATATAGCTAGTTGACTGACTGAATAACTGACTTCACTGATTTGTGGCTAATTAATTGACTGACTGATCGACTAAGGGTTTACTGGGTAATACATTGACTCACTAAAATACTGTGTGACTCACTCTACTGTCCAAGGGCTGACCAATACACTAAATAATTTACAAATGTATCTCTGGCTGATTGACTGAAAAACTGACTCTAATGTCTGACGACTTACCAACTGACTGAATAACTTATGGCTGGCTGATTGAATGACTAGCTAACTCTACTGTCCAGGGACTAACCAACTGACTGAATGATTTATGGCTGGCTGATTGCTTGACTAGCTAACTCTACTGTCCAGGGACTAACCAACTAACTGAATGATTTATGGCTGGTTGATTGACTGAATAACTGACTCTACTGTCCAAGGACTTACCAACTGACTGAATAACTTATGGCTAGCTGATTGTGTGACTAGCTGACTCTACTGTCCAGGAACTAACCAACTAACTGAATAATTTATGGCGGATTGATTGACCAAGTAACTGACCCTACTAACCAACTGACTGAATAACTTATGGCTGGCTTATTGCGTGACTAGCTAACTCTACTGTCCAGGGACTAACCAAGTAACTGAATGATTTATGGCTGGCTGATTGCTTGACTAGCTAACTCTACTGTCCAGGGACTAACCAACTAACTGAATGATTTATGGCTGGTTGATTGACTGAATAACTGACTCTACTGTCCGAGAACTTACCAACTGACTGAATAACTTATGGCTAGCTGATTGCATGACAAGCTAACTCTACTGTCGAGGGACTAACCAAATAACTGAATAATTTGTGGCAGATTGATTGACCGAGTAACTGACTCCACTGTCCGTAGACTGACCAACTGACTGAATAACTTATGGCTGGCTGATTGCATGACTAGCTAACACTACTGTCCAGGGACTAACCAAGTAACTGAATGATTTATAGCTGGCTGATTGTGTGATAGCTCACTCTACTGTCCAGGGACTAACCAACTGACTGAATGATTTATGGCTGGTTGGTTGACTGAATAACTGACTCTACTGTCTGACGACTTACCAACTGACTGAATAACTTATGGCTAGCTGATTGCATGACAAGCTAACTCTACTGTCCAGGGACTAACCAAAGAACTGAATAATTTATGGCAGATTGATTGCCTGAGTAATTGACTGTACTGTCAGGAGACTGACCAACTGACTGAATAACTTATGGCTGGCTGATTGCGTGACTAGCTAACTCTACTGTCCAGGGACTAACCAACTGACTGAATGATTTATGGCTGGTTGATTGACTGAATAACTGACCCTACTGTCGGACGACTTACCAACTGACTGAATAACTTATGGCTGGCTGATTGTGTGACTAGCTGACTCTACTGTCTTGGGACTAACCAACTGACTGAATGATTTATAGCTGGTTGATTGACTGAATAACTGACTCTACTGTCCGACGACTTACCAACTGACTGAATAACTTATGGCTGACAAGCTAACTCTACTGTCCAGTGACCGACCAACTTACTGAATGATTTACGGCTGGTCGATTGGCTGACTAGCTGACTCTACTGTCCTGGGACTTACCAAATAATTAAGTGATTTAATTGGCTGGTTGATTGACTAAATAACAGACTCTACTGTGTGGGGATTGACCAATTGACTGAATAATTTATGGCTGGCTGATTGTGTGACTAGCTGACTCTACTGTCGGACGACTTACCGACTGACTGAATAACTTATGGCTGGCTGATTGCGTGACAAGCTAACTCTACTGTCTAGGGACTAACCAACTGACTGAATGATTTATGGCTGGTTGATTGACTGAATAACTGACTCTACTGTCCGACGACTTACCAACTGACTGAATAACTTATGGCTGACAAGCTAACTCTACTGTCCAGGGACTGACCAACTTACTGAATGATTTACGGCTGGTCAATTGGCTGACTAGCTGACTCTACTGTCCTGGGACTTACCAAATAATTAAGTGATTTAATTGGCTGGTTGATTGACTAAATAACAGACTCTACTGTGTGGGGATTGACCAATTGACTGAATGATTTATGGCTAATTAATTGACTGACTGACTCAACTGTCCAGGAACTGTCTATCTGACTGATTAATTTGTGGCTGATTGAGTAACTGATTGACTAAGGGCTCACTAGGTAATACATTGACTCACTATAATATTCTGTTACTGACTCTACTGTCCAAAGACTCACCAACGCACTAAATGATTTACAAATGTATCTCTGGCTGATTGACTGAATAACTGACTCTACTGTCCGATGACTGCCCAACTGACTGAATAATTTATGACTGGTTGATCGCGAGACTAGCTAACTCTCCTGTCTGGGGACTGACCAACTGACTGAATGATTCATGGCTGGTTGATTGACTGAGTAACTGACTCTACTGTCCAGGGACTGACCAACTGAGTGAATGATTTATGGCTGTTAGATTGACTGACATTAGAACATACTCTACTGTCCAGGGACTTACCAAATGATGAAATTATTTAATTGGCTGGTTGACTGACTAAATAACTGACTCAGCTATCCGGGACCTTACCAATTGACTGTGTGATTTATGGCTGATTGATTGACTTACTAAGTGACTCTACTGTCCAGGGACATACCAAATGATTGAATGATTTAATTAACTGGTTGAGTGACTGAATAACTGACTCTACTGTCTTGGGACTGACCAACTGACTGAATGATTTATGGCTAAATGGTTTGACTGACTAACTGAGTCTACTGTCCAGGGACCCACCATCTTACTGAGTGATTTGTGGCTGATTAATTGGCTTCAAATGATTGACTTAAGGGCTTACTGGGTAAGACGTTGACTCACTAAACTATAGTACTGTTCAAAAGTAAGTTGACACTCGATTCTGGATCCTCACAAGAATTGATTGTTGATTGTTGCGTCTCGATTCTCAATTCTCAATTGCTGCATGACTCATCAAACTGGAATGGCCTTTGTTTATAAGCGATTATAAAGGGTTTTGTTTCAAGTAATTTGCTCTCTACTCTCAATACTCGATTGTGGCGAGAATCTAACAACCTTAGTTCAAGTTTTAACCAATCTTCTACACGTAACTTCTCTCATGTCAAAAAAATCTTTCTACTCTATGAAATAACAAACTCTACTCAGTGTTTAATTCTTGCGAGAAATTTCTGAACTATTTTCGCGATAGAGTGCTGAAGCCATCGTGGAGAAGTTCCCTACGTGATAACATCTGCATTTGACATTTTGCCCCTTGCTTTTTATGGGATGTGATTGCTTACATAAAAGTTTCGATTTGAATATACATCTAAAGCTTCAGAAAACTGCAGAAACGTCCAAGAGCTTTGAAAACAAGAATGGCCATAGGGCGATTTTAACTGGGCTGCCAAATTTCCTGGGGGAGAGGGTGACTGCACACACTCAGGCCACAAGGCTTGTCACTTACCATTGCGTGACAAAGCATCTCATGTGAGAGTTAAGCATTTACTTATTTGAACATTGTACCCTTTTGAAAGACTTTGGTAACAAGAAAAATGAGTACTATTTTTAAGTCGGGACTGTATAGTACCTTTTCAAATTCCATTGTTATAAATCAAAATAATCAAGTGAGCCATTCTAACTAGGAAACAATAAGCGTTATTTTCACGCACCCCTCCCCCAGTTGCTCTGCCCCCCCAAAATAGTGTGACTGATTTGACCTACAGTAACCAGAAATTCCAAAAATAATTTTTCTACGGGTCATAAAATGCTGTTAATATTTTAACAAGCAGCACATTTCTCAATTCTGGTTCTTGAAACTAACAAAGCAAATTAAATTTAAGTTTTGTTTTTGTCTGATATTGCTTTATTAAGCCTTTCTAACTGTCCTAGTGAATATATATATAACAATTATTCACTGAAGTGGAGGTGGCTAGTGTTGCATATTTACCAAGCCACGGAGCAGCAATTGTCTAACTGATTGACTGACTGGCTGACGGAATGAATGATTGAATAACTGACAGAATTACTGACTGATTGAACACCTAGTGTCTGACTAACTTCAAGCAACCAACTGGCTGACTGAGCTGAAAGGCCACTGACTAGCCGACTGGCTACCTGACTGACAGACTGACTAACTGACTGAGTGACTGACTGTGTAAGGAGAGGAGGGGACTGTTATTAAAGGAGGACTACCTAGCTAGTACAGTCAATGGGTGGTTGTTAATTTATTATAATTATATGTGGTAAATTATTCCAACATGTTTGCTCACTGGTATTCATGAAAATATGATGCTTTCAGACCTCTTTAATATGGGCACTAAGTGGACCATAATAACAAGTTGTCTGTATTGGGCAGGTTGATTTATTAATTAGAGAAAGCTTAAGGCTTTCTTTTCCTAGGGACAAAGTAAGGTCTGTAATAGTAAGCTGTCCGAACTAAGCGGGTGTCTGTAAAGCAAGGTTTGACTTTAATGGGAAATTAGTCTGTTCTGAAAATAAATGATGAGCTTCATTGAATATTTTAAACTTTTGTTTCCAGATCAGATGCCACAGAAAGACTGGACAAGGACCTTCATGAGCCAAGGGCCTCTGTTATCTTAAGTAATGTAAGTGCTGTATGTTTTGTGTTTTAATCCAGCTCTTAAGTAAACCAGATAAACAGAGCTGTTTGGTTTAAAGTTTCATGAAGTGACTGATCAAATGTGCTTAGTATACCAACTACTAACTATTCAACTAACCATTTTGACTGACTGACTGAGCAACTTAGTTACTGGCTGACAGTCTACTTGTAACTGACTTACCGACTGGCTGATGGAATGACTGATTATATAACTGATTGGATGAGCATCGTACAGTACCAAGACACTGACTAATTGAGCAATTGACTGACTCACCACTGACTGTGCAGTTGGGTTCTTGACCAGCTGACAGAATGACTGATTGAGCAACTGACTGACTGTGCAATTGGGTACCTGACTGGCTGACAGGATGACTGATTGAGCAACTGACTGACTGTGCAATTCTGTATTTGACTGGCTGACAGGATGACTGACTGACTGTGCAATTGGTCTCTTGATCAGCTGACTGAATGACTGATTTAGCAACTGACTGACTGACTGTGCAGTTGGGTACCTGACCAGCTGACAGAATGACTGATTTAGCAACTGACTGACTGACTGACTGTGCAGTTGGCTACATGAATGACTTACAGAATGACTGATTGAGCAATTGACTGACTGTGCATTTGGGTACCTGACTGCCTGACAGAATGACTGACTGAGTAACTGACTGACTAACTGTGCAATTGGGTACCTGACTGACTGACAGAATGACTGATTGAGCAACTGACTGACTGACTGTGCAATTGGATACCTGACTGACTGATAGAATGACTGATTGAGAAATTGACCGACTGACTGTGCAATTGGATACCTGACTGACTGACAGAATGACTGATTCAGCAACTGACTGACTGACTGTGCAATTGAGTACCTGACTGACTGACAGAATGACTGATTGAGCAACTGACTGACTGACTCTGCAATTGGGTACCTGACTGACTGACAGAATGACTGATTGAGCAACTGACTGACTGACTGACTGTGCAATTGGATACCTGACTGACTGACAGAATGACTGATTGAGCAACTGACTGACTGACTCTGCAATTGGGTACCTGACTGACTGACAGAATGACTGATTGAGCAACTGACTGACTGACTGTGCAATTGAGTACCTGACTGACTGACAGAATGACTGATTGAGCAATTGACTGAATGACTGACTAAACTAAGTAACTTACCAAATTACTGACTAACTGCAACCAACTGACTGACTGACTTAGGAACTGACTGGGGTCTGCAAAGCAGACGTCAATTTAATGAAACTTTTACAAGTGTAATTTACAAGTGTATCCATTGTTTAGAGTCTGTGTTAATCACGCTCTGAACAAATAAACTTCTTTACTCCATTCCAATGAACTTCAATTTTCTGTTTTCTCATACAGAGGTTTCTGATAACAACAATTAAACCAAAAGAAAGCTATACATAATCAAACCAAATAATAAATACAAAACAAAGAAATGTACAAAGAGAAAGAACCTAAAGAAATAAACTAAAGGAATTAAAAACACACACCTGACGGCGAAGATATTATCCAAACAGAGATGGATAATACATAAAGTATGGCAACGGTATACAAGCGATCCTCGAGTAATGGTCACAAACGTTACACTAAATGGCAGGATATTAGTGATGTGGGTCCCATTTCTCAAAATAGTCCGTATGATTAATGGGCCCTGTAAGCTATTGCTATTTACATTAAATATCGGGGTCTCAATAGTTTTGCATCTAAAATGATAAAACTATCAGTTAATGAAACAAAATGGAGTAGTTTACTAGCCAGGAGCCGCACCCTTATTCTTTATATTTCGGTTTGAATATTTGATTTTGAGCCCGAAAAGTTACTGGGACTTTCGAGAAACAGGCCTCTGGAACCTAAATTAAGCCCAAAAAACCACTGGTCCTAAATTAGTGGAAACAGTGTGAAATTATATTCCTACAGCTGTACACTTGTAAAATTATATTTGTAAAAGTTCTATAAAATTGATACCAGAAGTGTTATTTGCAAGTACAGTCAAGGGGTGGGTGTTAATTTATTATTACAATCATATGTGGTAAATTATTCCAACATGTTTGTCCACTGGTATTCATGAAAATGTGATGCAGTCAAACCTTTTAAATATGGGCACTTAAAGGGGGCCATAGAAAGTGTCCATATTAACGAGATGTCTAGATTAAGTAGCTTCAATTTAGAGAGGGTTTTCTTTCCTCAGGGGCAAAGCAAAGTGTCCGTAATTATAAGGTTTCTGTATTAAGTGGGTGTCCATAAAGCAAGGTTTGAACGTTAATGGAAAATTGGTCTGGTCTGAAAATAACTTATGAGCTTCATTGAATATTTTAAACTTTTGTTTCCAGATCAGATGCCACAGAAAGACTGGACAAGGACTTTCACAAGCAAAGAGCCTCTGTTATCTTCAGTACTGTATGTGCTCTATGTTTTGCTTTGTAATCCAGCTCTTGAGTGAACCAGATAAACAGGATTGTTGGCCAGGTGATTTCAAAGTTTGATTAAGCTAATCCAGGGAAAGCTGTTGTAACATGGTTACATTGTGCCTAATTCTTTCATTTCAAAGTTATTTCAGCATCAAGTGTATACTTTTTCCAGTAAAACAACAACAACAACAATATAAACTAAAAAAATGTGCAAAATAAAATGTAACATAAAAGAGCAAATTCCAAAATAAAATTAAATCAAGTACAGTTGTACAGCGTGGTCAAAATTATTGTGATGAAAATATAATGATTTAACCCAGGATCATCCAAATGAGTGTAGTCCTGAACAGCTACAGCTGTTGGGGATTCTGTGACTGGCATTTCTAAAGTGTATTTAAAAGAAATCAACAGGATCGAACAAATACTTTATAATTGACTTCGGAAGAAATGATATTGGTTTTTTAAGACCAAGCAAGTAAAACCATTATTTTTAAGGGGTACATTTAGCATTTCTGTTGAACTTTGTTTGAATTGGACATTTTATATTAAATAAATGCTTGCAATCGCCAGTTTCATGTCGGCAGGGAATCACAAAACAAAGACAGCTGAAACACATTGAAATCTTTTTGGTTTCAAGAACAAAATTATTTGATTGATTGCTAAAATTCCAAGAGACATGCACTTGTTGGTGAAGTACTCATAATCAGAAAACTTAAATGCAAAAACCGTGATCATTATAAGTTTTCTCCTGGATTAGCATTTGTCGACTTTGTTCAACTGTCACAACGTTTAAATCAATAGCCAAGTTCTGCTGATATAATAATAATAATAATAATAATAATAATAATAATAATAATAATAATAATAATATGGAATCCATATCATTATTATTATTATTATTATTATTATTATTATTATTATTATTATTATTATCATTATTATTATGAGGTTGTTATTATAGTACCTGTTGGTGCAGATATGCAGTCCATATTGTACCCTTCAAATTTCTTACCATGTTGATCTATTCAAATGACTGTCTGACTTAATAACTGAATGGGATAACTGTGATGACAAGGATAACTAGCATGACTACTATAACTGGGATGACTGGAATTACTGGAATAAATAACATGACTGGGACTGCTAACCTCTATGACTGGAATAACGGGGATGATACTGACAACTGGGATGACAAAGATGACTGAAATTTTTGGGATTACTAACATGGCTAGGGTGACTGGGATGACTGGGATGACTAGGGTGACTGGGATGACTGGGATGACTAGGATGACTAGGGTGACTAGGAAGACTAGGATGACTGGGATGACTGAGATCACTAAGATAACTGGGATGACTAGGATGACTGGAATGACTAGGATGACTAGGGTGACTAGGGTGACTGGAATGACTAGGACGACTGGGATAACTGGGATCACTAGGATGACTAGGGTGACTGGGATGACTGTAATCACTAGGATGACTAGGGTGACTGGCATGACTAGGGTGACTGGGATGAGTAGGATGACTAGGATGACTGGGATGACTAGGATCACCAGGATGACTAGGGTGACTGGGATGACTAGGACGACTGGGATCACTAGGATGACTAGGGTGACTGGGATCACTAGGATGACTAGGGTGACTGGGATGACTAGGATGACTGGGATGACTGGGATCACTAGGATGACTAGGGTGACTGGGATGACTGGGATCACTAAGATGACTAGGGTGACTGGGATGACTAGGACAATTGGGATAACTAGGATTACTAGGGTGACTGGGATGACTGGGATCACCAGGATGACTAGGGTGACTGGAATGACTAGGATGATTGGGATAACAGGGATCACTAGGATGACTAGGGGGATGACTAGGGTGACTGGGATGACTGGGATCACTAGGGTGACTGGGATGACTGAGATCACTAGGATGACTAGAGTGACTGGGATGACTAGGATGACTGGGATCACTAGGATTACTGGGATAACTGGGATCACTAGGATGACTAGGGTGACTGGGATGACTGGGATCACTAGGATTACTGGGATCACTAGGATGACTAGGGTTACTGGGATGACTGGGATGACTAGGGTGACTGGGATGACTAGGACGGCTGGGATAACTGGGATCACTAGGATGACTAGGGTGACTGGGATGACTGGGATCACTAGGATGACTAGGGTGACTGGGATGACTGGGATGACTGGGATCACCAGGATGACTAGGATGACTAGGATGACTAGGATTACTGGGATCACTAGGATGACTAGGGTGACTGGGATGACTAGGATTACTGGGATCACCAGGATGACTAGGGTGACTGGGATGACTAGGACGACTGGGATTACTTTGATCACTAGGATTACTAGGGTGACTGGGATGACTAGGATGACTAGGATTACTGGGATCACTAGGATGACTTGGGTGACTGGGATCACTAGGATCACTAGGGTGACTGGGATGACTGGGATCACTAGGATGACTAGGGTGGCTGGGATGACTGGGATCACTAGGATGACTAGGGTGACTGGAATGACTAGGATGACTGGGATAAAAGGTATCACTAGGATGACTAGGGGGATGACTAGGGTGACTGGGATGAGTAGGAGAACTGGGATGACTAGGATTACTGGGATAACTGGGATCACTAGGATGACTAGGGTGACTGGGATGACTGGGATCACCAGGATGACTAGGGTGACTGGGATGACTAGGATGACTGGGATGACTAGGATGACTAGTATGAGTAGGGTAACTGGGATGACTGGGATCACTAGGATGACTAGGGTCACTGGCATGACTGAGATCACTAGGATGACTAGGGTAACTGGGATGACTAGGACGACTGGGATAACTGGGATGACTAGGATGACTAGGGTGACTGGGATGACTGGGATCACTAGGATGACTAGGGTGACTGGGATGACTAGGACGACTGGGATGCCTAGGATAACTGGGATTTCTAGGATGACTAGGTTGACTGGGATGACTGGGATCACTAGGATCACTAGGGTGACTGGGATGACTAGGACGACTGGGATAACTGGGATCACTAAGATGCCTAGGGTAACTGGGATGACTGGGATCACTAGGATGACTAGGGTAACTGGGATAACTAGGGTGACTGGAATAACTGGGATCACTCGGATGACTAGGTTGACTGGGATGACTAGGATGACTGGGATAACTGGGATGACTAGGATGACTAGGGTGACTGGGATGACTGGGATCACTAGGATGACTAGGGTGACTGGGATGATTAGGATGACTGGGGTGACTGGGATGACTAGGAAGACTAGGGCGACTGGGATGACTGAGATCACTAAGATAACTGGGATGACTAGGATGACTAGGGTGAGTGGGATCACTAGGACGAATGGATTGACTGGGATGACTAAGATGTAGGCTTTTATAGATTGTGCTAGCATAATTTTTAGCATAATTTGAGAAAATTAGCATAATTTTTCCCACTTTTTAAAACGTAGCACCGCTACCATAATTCGCATATTTTGATAATTGTCGGAACATTTTTAGGTTTTGACAGTCTCGTTGATTTCCAAATCTCACGCTGACGTTGCTCGATGTTTTAGTGGTATTTGCAGTTAACTGAGCCCGGAAATGGGGGCCTGGGACTAGGGTGTACGGGAACCGGAAGTGTACGGTCGGTGTTTTTTCTTGAAGATCGTTGTTAAAAGAAGTTCGAAGCATGGACAAAAAACGGACACGAGAAAGGATATGTATTATAGCTAACAAGAATAAACGGCTTCTGATTAAAGAAAATGTAGTTTTGGACTTTTTCGCTATGGGTTTTGAAGAGCTCAATTAAAAAAAAAAAGGTAGCATAATTTCCAAAAACGAGCATAATTTTAGCATAATTTGGCCAAAAAAGAGCAGTGCTAGTGGTATAATGAGCTACTTTTACTAGCACAATCTATGAAAGCCTACTAGGATGACTAGGATGATTGGGATAACTGGGATCACTAGGATGACATGGATGACTACTATGACTGGGATGACATTGAGTTTTGGGATGACCGAGGGGAGTGGGATGATGATTGCAATGACTAGGATGACTAAATTGACTGGGGTGACTCGGATGACTGGGATAACTAAGATGACTGGGATGGTTATGGTAACTGGGGTGAATAGGGGGACTAGGATGACTGGGATGACTGGGATAACTAAGATGACTGGGATGGGTAGGAGTAACTGGGGTGAGTAGGGGGACTAGGACGACTGGGATAACTAAGATGACTGGGATGGTTATCCTAGTCCCCCTATTCAGCCCAGTTACCCTGACTGGAATTACTTGGATGAGTACCATGACTGGGATAATTGGGATGACTAGGGTGACTGGAATGACTAGGATGACTGGGACGACAAGGGTGACTGGGACGACTAGGGTGACTGGAATGACTGGGACGACTAGGGTGACTGGGATGACTAGGGTGACTGGAATGACTAGGATGACTGGGACGACTAGGGTGACTGGAATGACTGGGACGACTAGGGTAACTGGAATGACTAGGATGACTGGGACGACTAGGGTGACTGGAATGACTGGAATGACTGGGACGACTAGGATGACTGGGATGACTGGGACGACTAGGGTAACTGGAATGACTAGGATGACTGGGACGACTAGGGTGACTGGAATGACTGGAATGACTGGGACGACTAGGATGACTGGAATGACTGGGATGACTGGGACGACTAGGGTGATTGGAATGACTTGGATGACTGGGGAAGTGGGGTGACTGTGATAGATAGGGTGACTAGAATGACTAGGACTTTTAAAGTCACTTGTTTGGCTAATGGAAAAAAAAATTCCAAAGTTATTACTGACCTACTTGTTTGAATACTGGCCGAACGAGGATTTGTCAAACTGAATAACTGACCGCCTGTTGGTTTTCATTCTGGCTGAACAGAATCAATGCAATCAATGCAGAATAATCTGACATTTAACCCGACTGTTTCAAAAGACAGACCGATGTTTGAACTGACCTGTATGACAGCTGAAGGGTCTGACCAATTCACAGTGGCCTTATTTTGGATTCGTATTTTAATGGTATAGTTGGTAGACTGCATATCTGTGCTGACTTGTATATTCGTATTCTGTGAACTTGATGAGTGCATTTCAAATCTCCTCTTGCTTACGTCTTATATTTGGAATGACTGAATGCACTTCACATTGATACTTCACATTGATGATGTGCAGTGTAGTGCTTCTTGCTGGCTGCTAACTATTTCAACGATTGCAATAGTTATACAACCAATAAAATCGTCAGCCAACCTAAGCCATCATTTGATGGGGGTGGGGGTGGGGGCTGGGCGGTGGGAGGAGAGGAAAGTTTGTTCGTAGGTAAAACTGCGGTCGTGGCAAATTGGCAAACTGATCTGTTGTCTTGTTTGAGAGCTTGAATTTCTGACTGACATTCAACACTGCAACAACTTACCTTCCTATTCTTGAAGGTGATTTTTCAGTTCAAGTGAATAAAATGTCTAAATTCTTAAATTCAATTCCATTTTCATTTCCACGTTCGGGGAAAATTTAATCCACAGTTTCTATCACAAGAAAATAAGATTTGGCATGGGTGAACTATTGATTGTGAATTTGGATTGCGTGCCTAACCTTCAAACTTCTTTGTGGAAAACAACAGCAAGTGCTTTGAGTATGAATTAATTTTACCAATAAAATCAGTCTACTGCTTCCAAAGTGGAATAAGAATTTCACAGCAACAACAACAGCAACAATGAAATGATTAAAATAGAGTCGCCAAAATTTCTGCCGCAGTGTTTTAAAGTACGATTGACAAACTCTGAATAAAACTGAGCGTGGAAAATTTAGTGTTCTTCCGAGGAGGTAAAGTGGGGAGATTTAGAAAATTTGCACTCATCTTTTTCAATTCCAGAGTGATCAACATGTTATTTCTCGTTACTTCCTCGAGTAAATTACCAAGCGGAAGGGTGATGAAAATAAACATAATTATTATATACATACTGAGAAATACTCACCAAAAAGCTATGTCGTAAATTTTCGTACGCAAATTAGTTCTAGCCAATCAGAGGAGCGAATGATGGTTTTCACACGTGAAAAAAATGATACGTCCAATCAGAATCGCGAACGATGTTTTTTCACGTGTGAGAAAAATGATACGTCCAATCAGAAGCCACAGAGGTGTGTGAGTTTCGCGCCAAAATTCCCGCCTTTTATTGCAGCTTGCAGCGCCGCTTCGCACACATTCAATGAGAAAAGTTTTACTCAAAGAGTTTTCCTCGCTAAAAAAGTGAAAAACATTTCGGAAATGGAGTGGAATAGTTTCGTTTGTTTCACTGTCGATGAAAAAAACGGTAGAGAGCCTGCGAAACAACAACGGAAAGGGAAAAACAGAACGAGACGTAAGCTTTTGTTGTGCTTTTTGTCGGAGTTACTTTGCCTTTCATTTAGGCTTAAGCTTATGATATTGAAACCGGCCATTTTCCTAAAATTCACTCATTTTCAATTGTGCATTGAGAACAAACAGTTAAGATTACTTATAGTTCTTGGATTACCTCATATCCATACCGTCCTTTATGTTTTTAACAAACGTTTTTACTAAAAAGCTGATACTTCGTTTTCGTTGTCATTTTGCGGTAAGTGTGTAGCGGTAAATTTTAGCATTTTTGAAAGATTTAAAATAAAAAGGCCGCCAAAATGATGAATGTCTCAGTATGTATATAATAAACACAATACCACATGGAAAGTGCTTTGTACGGTATTTACGCACTCGTTGTTTTTGTATCAGAAATCTTACTCGTTCGCTGCGCTCACTCGTTCGATTTCTGATACGTCAACAACTCGTGCGTAAATACCGTACGCCAGCACTTTCCATGAAGTATTCTCTATTTATGATGGGGGTGGGGGGGGGGGGGAGGCTTTGTCATGATCAACAGTCAAATTCTCAGAACTGATGGTAAGGAAAATCCGCAGCGGTTAGTAAAGAAAATAACATGTTAAAACTTGGGACTGAAAGTTCACAGTACTCTTAAGGCCGTCAGATCTGCGGTTTGTTTTGCAATAACAATGCAATCCATAAATACATGTGCAAAATGAAATTCTGATTAACAACAACTCGTATCAAACTTGGAGTCTTTTTTTCGGCCGTTATTTAGGCTCGTCACGCAAAGTCGTGAAGCTCAAAAACGGCCTTGAAGAAGATCGCACGTAAGTTTGACATCGGATTTAGAGCACAGTAAAGTTCTTTCTGTTAGGGTTTTTTCTATGTGCATGTGTTTTGTGGGATGCCGTTTAATGAAAAACAAACCGCTTACTGAAAAAGTCTAAAATTTATTTCCTTATGTTTTTCCAATTTTTGAAGCTCAAGCAATCACAAATGAAGACGGCAACAACAATGGCACCTAACAAAAGGCTTCAAATTGCACGCTCGCTTTCATTTTTTTGCACATTTATTCACTTTTGTATGCAAAAAAAAGAATCTGATAATCAGAAGTTCAAGATTTTGAGAACACAAACATTTAGCCGAGTAATATCAAATTCAAAACGCGCGCGTACAAAGTTCAAAGTGATAGGTAAATTTAAAATGCTGACTAAATTAAAACGACCGAAGGCTTTCCCAGCTCGCTCGCTTTAACTTTTTACACGTTTTTTCGTTTTTGTACGCAAAGCAACAAGAAAAGTAATTAAAAAATCATGGATTTGAGACGAAACACAAACATTTAGCCATCAAATATCCAATTCAAAACGTGCGCGTGCAAAGTAAATCAGTTAAAATGCTGAGAAAATTTAAACAATAAATGATGTTCGCATAACTGCTAATTATTTTTTCAAGTGCCGATCTTGCTGCCGTCGCTTTGTTGATTGCTTAAAGCTCTATAGTATGTGAAGCAGAACTTGGCTTATTATAAGGCTCGGACAAACAGTGAAACATTTCGCGCAGTAACTTTGCACTGTGTTTCTACTCCTATAAAGAGTTATAAAGCAAAATTACAACGCAGTATTTTTTTTTTTTGCTTTGGAACATTTCCGACAGGGTTTTTGGGGGTCGAAACACAGCGTAATTTTAAGGCTGGTTTTTACTAGCAGCGTGCCACAATCTTAAGTTTAGCGAGGTCATCAACAACTGAAGTTTATTAAAATACAAAACTGAAAATGTGAGCGCCAAGATTATTCTTGTTTTCTCGTCGTAAAGGATTACTACAACACGAGCTGAGCACAACAAAACAAACTTTGTTTTGGTTTATCTTGCTTGTGCTTATGTTGTGTTAATTCTTAGTGAGAAAGAAGAATTATGATAAGTGCGTGGGTTTCCTAAAGTTGTGCTTATCTTTTTGTTGTTGATGTCTTCACTAAACTGATGCTTGTGTTCATGTCGTTAGAAAAAACCAGCCTTTACTGCGTGTAATGTTTTACTGTGTCTGAGCCTTAAGGGGGTTTATCTGGTTCACTCAAGTAGTTGGATTACAAAGTAAACAGCACAGGTACTGAAGATAACAGTATTTTATTGAAGAAATAAAGCTTGTCTCTGTTGTCCATTTACTTACAATAAAAAAAAAAATACAAAAAAAAAGTAATCTAGCCTCCCTCGTCCCTGCCAGGCTGCTTCCACTCTGCTCGGAGTCGGTGTTCATTCTTCTGTCCTCATTTGATATTCCAACTTTAAAATCCTGGTCTGTTTTATCTGATCCCTTCATTCAAGCTGGGGGCAGTTGGACACTTAGAAAATTCAGCCGTTTGTCCCCAAGTGGGGAGGTCAGCGTGAAGAAAAGTGAGAGTTCGCTCCTCATGCTCTGAGGGTCCCATTCAACTCTGTCACAATACCACACCAAATTAATTTGGAATTAAAATTAGCCAAAACAATTTGAAGCGAAAATTATAATTTTGGTTTGAAAGTGCGTGTCTACAAAGTCAATATATCGTGAAAAATATCCAGAGTCGTGGACAAGAAAAAAGAGGGCGCAAGACAGTGAAACTCAGTCTTCAGTGGGTCTCCGTCATCGATGCCCAGAAAATTGGACAAAGAATCGCGCTGGTCTGACCGGCCTTCATCCCACAAACTTCACCAAAGAGCACAAGTCAATAATAATCTCTCCTCCGCGAAGCTACTGATATTGGATTTCTCTCGTCCTAGTTATTGTTTAGTATTTAGTGTTTAGACCTACATTAAAGGAAATTTGGAAGTGAAAATTACGCAGATTGTTTACGCGTCGCTTATTATTGCTGTTATTCTAAAGAGTCGAAATTATCTGAAAGTAATAAAGCGAAACATTATGAAGCAAAATTTACGCAGTACTGCTACAGTGCTGCGTAAATTGTGCGTTAAATATTTCGTTTTATATCTTAAAATTGGTTGCCCTTAAAAATCTAATGTTGAATTCGTTTAAATCAGTGCTGCGTAAAGGGCAACTAAAGGGATTAAAGCGATCTTGCAGATGATTTAAATTTTTGCCTGTTTTGCTTCCCGTAGAAATAATTCGATTAATTCTCTCATTGAAATAAAGGTTTATTTCTACGTAAATAAGAAATTTGTGCGAAAGAAATGTGAAGCTAGTAAAATTTAATGTTTCAGTTCCTAGGAAATTTTGGATTCGACAGCAAGTCTTTAAACCTTTAAATCTTAATGTTTTTCTGAATAATAATTATTTAAATTGTCCTATTTTTAAGTTCCCACGAGATTTGAAGCTTTAGTCACGATGATCACGCTAGCCGACTGTACCAGCATTGCGTGACGATCGTGACAATAGCTCGGCCAAATAGCGTGGAAATACGGTCGTGACTGGAATGGATACTTCAACTCAGGATTCCGATAAATGACTGGAACTAGCCAAATATATAATTTTTAATATCAAAAAAATGATCTTAAGTATATGGTTCCAGACCTATATCCGAAACCCTAATTTGAAGTATCAATTGAAGTCGCCACCGAGAAATTGCCTTACATCGTGAAAAGTTAACACTTAGCAAAAATGTTTATTCTAGCTGTTTACATAAGGCTTTCCGAAATTTAGGTCAAACTAACCTGATTTTTCACACAGGCCGAGGAAATCTATTCTATGCCCTTCTTAAAAACAAGGATATAGCGCAGATTACCACAGCTGTCTGATTAATCAAGTATTTCCTTATTTCGAAAATGGTTTAGTATCTAAAGCTGATATTATTAGTCTAACATGAACAGCCATGTTTGTTCGCCTGTTGTTTTCAGTTGACCAAAAAACAACAGGTAAACAAAAACAGATGTTGATGTAACCTAAATTTAGTTTTGTTAAATTTGCTATGATCTGACGTAGGAGAAAGATGGTAAATGAAATAAATTTGGACCTATTTAAGACCGTTGTTTTGTTTTTATGGTTTTAGTTAAATTTTCAGCTAATCAGGTAGGAAAAAGATTGAAATGAAATAAATTTGGACCTATTTATGACCGTTGTTTTGTTTTTATGGTTTTAGTTAAATTTTCAGCTAATCAAGTAGGAAAAAGATTGAAATGAAATAAATTTGGACGCGTTGTTTCGCTTTCACGGTTTTAGTTAAATTTTCAGGTAGTCAAAAAATATCAGGACAAAATTTGGCAATTATGGAAATGATTTATATGCTATTTTTGGTTTTGTGCAATTCTTTGGAGGGCTATTTATTGTTAGGAAATCAAAAGCTTTAGGTTTAGAAGAGAAATCCTCAACCAGTAGCCCCCATCAGAGAGATTCTTAGTAACTATCAGCTCAATTTGATGTCATTTGTGAAAATCCACCCAAGCCAGACCAATGCGATTCAGTGCTCAGTTCTCTGCCCTCGAATCATCCGTCGACACACCTACTACGTGAGCCGGGGAGCACGTTCTTGCACCCCCGTTTTTCGTCCTCAACAGTGAAACATTCCCAGACATATTGTTTGCAGACAAGCAACTTTCTTGATCGAAATGGTTATCTATCTATTTTCTTGGAAAAAGGTGTGGTATTATAACAAACTGAATGAAACTCTAAGAACACGAGAAGCAAACTCTCACCTTCCTTCACGCTGTCCTCCCCACTTGGGAACAAACGGCCAAATCTTCCAAGTGTCCAACTGCCCCCAGCGTGAACTACAGGATCAGATAAAGTTTCCCAGGATTTCTCAGTTGGAATATCTCAGAGGACATCAGAATTCCCACCTTCTCAGAGGCAGAGCTTCCACAGCCCAGCAGGGACGAGTTTGGCTAGATTTAAACATGACCTGCCCAAGTGATGGGCTCCTAATCTTGTGCGTGTGCCACCTGAGGTCTGAAATTAAATAAGAACTTAAAAAAAAATAATGAAATGCTAATGGCCTAAGAAAACAACCAACGATTCTTGATGACACCACTGGTTTCTCCATGAAATGACTCCAAAATGAAGAATAAGTGAAGCAATTCTATACTAATGATGTGTCACTACCCGGATCTGGGTAGTGCTTCTGATAGGTCGTGCCACAAGGATAATGTGTCTCAACCAATCAGAAGCCATACCCAGATATGGCTAGTGACCTGTAATGAGTCACCATTTTGCGGGAAAACCAGTGATAGCATCTCGAAAAGTCAGCTGTTTTCAAAGGCTTAGCTAAACTAAGCCTAACAAAAAATTAATAATATTAAGATAACTAATGCAAGCTCATTAGCATATTTAAAACAAAACAGTTACTAGATATTTCTTAGTGCTACAAGTGCCCTCATAATGTATACATGTATTCAACTAATGCTCTGATTATGTGCAGAAAAATGGAAATGAAAAAGAATGCCAAGGAGTCAATTCCTAAAACTGACATGCCAGACCTTTCGAGAACCTATGGAAATTAAAAAAAAAAATTCCAGAGAGCAAATGCAGCACAAGAAAAAGTTAATATATTTAAATAGAATATAAATGCAATCAACAGTCTGCAGTCTGTGAAAGCTGTGCACAAGAATAAGTTCTCAAAAGTTCTTAAAAATTGTTTCAGTTTTGAAAAGATCAGCAACTTCGAAAACATTCTAACTTCCTACTTCAAGTTGCCTAGAAAAAAATTAAGCAGAAGCAGACTGAAGATTGCCTTAGACGTAATGTTCATGTAAGCTTATGAATAATCTACTTTGCTTTATAATACTTAAGATCCTAATTTTCCTAAGATTTTTCCCAGGCTCACTGTTTCTTAAGAATTTCCAGTTGCTTTGAGTTCTTTTTTTTAAAATTAATCTCAAGATGGCAAAATCCTTAGTTCACCGACCTTACGTTGAAGTGCCAACAGAGACCAAAATCAATCATCAACTTATTAACAATAACAAAAAAATGAAACTCTACCTACTTGATACTTTCATACATTCTCCTTACTAGTACCATAAGAGAGGTAAGAAGGAACAGTAAGGAGAATCTGTCAAGTGAAATTGGGACTTCAAGGATTAAGGTCACTGTGGTTAATTGCTTTTCTATTCCTATCCATGCTGTGCTATGTAAATGAAGATCCAATTCCAGCTGTAGCTTCCTGGCCACTGATAGCCAGAGAGATGCCTTGCCTGACAAAGCTTATCTTTTCCCTTAATGGAAGATCATCATAAGTTTTATGATCAAGGTGTCTACATTCTACTAATATAATTATATTATAGCTTATAGGTTATCTGTATTGCCATGATGTTGTCATGAAAATTTAAAGATGTATACCTGTACAGTACTACTATTTCTTGCAGCCTGTATAGTCCCTGACGGAGGTAATATATTACTTAGGAGGTTTAGAGCTAATAATGTGCTAATGAGCTTGCTGAAGACTGTTTAATTCTAGCATAAAATTAACACTAATACTGTATAAGTGGAATCCTGGTCCTTTGAACCTCTTGATTATTCAAATTAAAACTTGTTTTCCTTCCCCTGAAGTCACTGTATTTTCTATATTTCACCTTGGGTTTTCTCAAACAGAAAATGGCAAGAAAGCCCAAAACTCCCCAAAAAACTTAATATCCCTCTAATTCTTTGAACTCCTAGTTTTCTAAGACCAATCTTCATTTTCACAGGAGGTTCAAAAAATCATAGTTCCACTGTGTTAAGATAACACAGGAAGCACAACAACTCCTATAATGAAGACGAGTTCCAATAGAAGGTGGACCTATAAAAAGAATTGAGTGTGTGGTGAACTTTAACAAAAGGAATAAAATTAAAGCAAAGTTAAAAATTCTGCCTGTGTGATTAATGTTTGCTGTGATAAGGTTGTAATGCTTCCCATGCCTCTTAAGATACAGGCAACATTGTGCTTCCTCCTGTTCTAAGAAAGTGAAAGTCAGTGAATGGCTAATGTATTTTGACTAGTAGTCCCAGACAATTACACGGAAAACAAGGCCACTCCCACCTACACACTGGCAGCACAATGTCATCAAGTGTATATGCAGCAAAAGTTCTATAAGCCCCAGCCTACCCCCCTACCTATCACTGATCGCAGCCTCTATTTCTTTAAGACTAGATTTTTAACCTGATCCCCTTAGTATCCATTACATCCTCCACAACTTACCTTGAAAGCCATTCCTTTTGCAGGAAATGTCAGGAACTGATTCCCATCAAACCAGTGCAAGAGGATTTTGCCAGTTTGTGTCAGATTATTGATCAAAAGAACCACCCTTTGCCTAATTTCCCCTTCCATATCGAGATAAAAAAATCCTTTCTTCCCCCCTAAATCGTTTACCCCCCTCCTCCCCCGCCTCTAACTCCTCCAACCCTCCTTAAAAGGCAGATAGGGGCTTAATTGAGCTTTTAAGGTTTTAGGTATGTAATAATCTATAAAATATGTAAATTTACCCACCCAACAACTATAACTTTATATTAAATACTATACTAATATCATTATCGCTATTATTTTAGCAAGATTTCCTTTGAGCAGTGAGGCACTAGGCCCGAGGGTGGTACTTTATGAATTTTTGGGTGGGGATGTGTCACTGGGACCCTGGGGCCCGTTTCTCGAAAGTCCCGGTAACTTTTCGGGCCCGAAATCAAATATTCAAATCGAAATAAAAAGAATAAGAGCGCGGCTCCTGGCAAGCAAACTACTCCATTTTGTTTCTTTAACTGATAGTTTTATCATGTTAGATGCAAAACTGTTGAAACCTCGATCTTTAATGGCAACCGAGACAGCTTACCGGGCCCGTTAATTATCGGGACTTTCGAGAAACGGGCCCCTGAACCCTTAGCCCATATCAAAACTAGTTCAGCTCAATTTTGCTATTCTTTACCAGACCAAACTGGTCTTAAATTATTTTGTTGAAACAATTTCTCTGTATCTAGTTAGCAAATGAAATACTGTCTTTCATCTTTGATAAAATTGCCAAATCCTGAGGAAATGTCATTTATAATCACTAATTAATATAATCATTCTTGGCTACAGAGTTTCATTCATTGCAAGAATGAACCCTTTTCCCTTTTCTTCCCAGAGGTGAATCTCCTTTGTAAAATTGAATGATGTATGTACTACTCAAAGGAATCTTGTGTTTGAACTTAAGTGGTACAAATAAGCCACTGGATGTTTTTCAAAATATGATTTTCATTTTTTTTGGAACAAAATAATCCAACTGGAAAACTTTGCCTAATTGATAAGTCTCTGTCCAGTTGCTAAATTGAACCAGATGGTGACTCATTTACTTCAAAACCTAAAGAAACTTTTGATCAAATTTTCTCAGTGACACTTATTTTTGTACAAACATGGTGGCACACACACTGTATAGTATATCATTTTTTCTTGTAATACAGATACCTTAAGTATTCCCTCCAATAGTGAATTACAGAATTCCTAGTCAAAATTTGATCTCACTACATACAGCAATCTACCCTATAGCTGAAATGTGCTAAAGATCCTACAGTGACTGAATTTTGATTGGAGAAATGAAGTAGGTTTTCTTTGAATTTGGAAAGCTGTAAACTACGCGTAGAAATTAAAGAAAAAAATATTGCAAGTGAATCAATTCACTCCTGTTGGGAATACCATGGACCTGCTTTGAACAATGCATGAAGTCCTATTTGTTGAAATAGTCAATATTCTTCGGTTTTTGGTTTTTGTTTTTGTTGCTTTTTTTTTCACTGCCAAACTAAATGAATTTGCCTATTGCTGTTGAATGGGGGTTGTGGAACAACAGCTGGGTGAAAAACCTCCCCGTACGTCCACTTGCTCCTAGGAGGAAAACCCCGGGCCAGCTGTACCCCGCATTCAATGACCTCCCGGGCAGGGTCAGAAATATCCTAAAACCCAGTACCTGTGTTGAGGCAGGGTTGTAACTGTAAGTAATAAATTATATGATTATTTAAATACTAAACTAGGTATTAATAATGAGTTGACTTTGATGATACCAGCTGCAGCCTCTCCACTGTTGGCTTTTGAACTCCTGCTATTGATGAATTGCTGACCAGTTTGCCAAATCCACTCTTCTTTTCAGCCTGAGAAAAAAAAAAAAGAATTCATTTTTACTCAATTGTTAACTTATTCATGACTCCTTGCTGACTTTTGGCATGTAGGTATTTTTTGAGTTCAACGTCTAAGATTGAGTCACAAAATTAATGTAAATGACTTCATAGGAGGGGTGTAGCTACCTGAACACATGGTGCACATGTGCATCCCTAACAAAGACTGCAAGACTGACTGCAATGATTAAGATGACTAATGAGGTAACTAGGGTGACTTGAATGACTGGGATAACTGGGATGACTAAGATGACTGGAGTAACTGGGATAAATGAGATGACTAAGATGACTGAGGTGACTGGGGTGACCAGGATGACTTGGAAGATTAGGATGGCAAGGGTGAATATGATAATTGTGAAGACTAGGATATAGGATGGCTGGGGTGACTGGGATGACTGGGAATGATATGGATGACTGGAATGACTAAGAGGACTGGGTTGACTGGGATGACTGAGGTGAAACAGATGACTGGGATGACTCAGGTGACTGGGATGACTGGGATAACTGTGATGACAGGGATAACTAGAAAAACTGATGACTAGGATGACTTGGATGACCGAGATAACTGAGAGATAACCAGGGTGACTGGGATGATTCATCCTGCTGGGATGACTAGAATAAATAGGATGATTGGGATGACAGGAGTGACTGAGATGAAAAGGATAGGTAGAATTACTGTGATGACTAGGGTGACTGGGAAGATTGGGATAAGTGACTGTGACGGAAAGAATAAGTAGAAGAACTAGACAAGGATGACTAGGGTGATGAGATAACTAACATTACTAGGGTATCTGGTATGACTGGGATGAATAGGAAGAGTAGGATGACTGGAATGACTGGGGTAACTGGGGTGACTGGGATAACTGGATTGACTGAGATGACTAGAGTGACCGGAATGAGTGGGATACTAGGATAACTGAGATAACAAGGATGACTGGGATGACTATAACTAGAATAACTAGGACGAGAGGATGACAGGGATGACTAGAATGCCTGTAATGACTAGGTTGCAGGGGGGTGGTGGGAGGTTGTACCTTTTTTTGAACAAAAAATTCAGGGATATTTTTTCAAGGACACATTTCCCATTTTTCAAGGATTCCAATCAGTGACTTGAGTCTATGACTTTTAATGTACTGTAAGAAAAACGCTTTGTTGTATTTACCTTTTTATAAAAGTAGCCAAAACACTAAATGAAGACGCAGTATTTCACATGATGATATAGGATGATTTATATGCAAAAATGGCAGTAACACATTTTGGAAACAGGAGCCCCATTATGGCTCTTGTTAAAAAAGTAAAACATTGGGTCTACTGTGAAGAGAACATTGGTTGTCATGACAACTAACCCTGGATCTTCACAGAACCTGTCAAAGCTTTCTGCAACTTGCAGAATATTGGCAGCACTACTTTTTGCACCAACTTTGAAAGTCACGCTGGGGAGAAGTAGATGTATTGACTGGTGTGATGTTTATGTTGCTTATGCATGTACTCTTGAACGTATTCTCACATACTCTTCGTAGGAAGTTTGAGCCTTTAGCCCCCGCTCAACACGTTGGCAGACAATGGAGTTTATTAACTGATTTTGCCAACCTTACCAATTTGACTGTTTTTATCCAGTTTATCCTGAGAAACCTTATAAAGGATAAAGGTTAGTTTTATTCTCCTCAGCTCGTTCTTGTCAGATTTTTTTTCTCCATTTTTTTGTCTTATTTGTTCTCTGATGTTTTGTTCGACTTTTTGAACCAATTTTTTGTAGATTTTTTGACGGATATGTTTGGCCACTTTTTTTGTCCCATCTTTGTCTGATTTCTTGTCCAAATTCCTGTCCAATTTTTTGGCCAATATTTCCTCCAATTTTTTGTCCGATTTCATGTCCAAGTTTCATCCAATTGTTTGTCCCATTGTTTGTTCAACGTCTTGTCTGATTTTTTTGTACAATTTCTTGTAAGATTTTTAACCTGATTTTTTTGTCCCATTTTTTGTCCAGTTTTAGGGGCTGATTTTCTTTTCAATTTTTTGTCCCATTTTTTGGTCTAATTTTTTGTTTGCTTTTTTGTCCAATTTTTTGTCCAATATTTTTTTTGTGAGATTTCTTGTCTGATTTTTCTTGTCTGATTTTTTGCCCGATTTATTGTCTAATTTCTTGTCCGATTTTTTGTGTGATTTTTCTTGTCCAATTTTTTGTCCGATTTCTTGTAAGATTTATTGCTTGATCTGTTTTCCCATTCTTTGTCAGATTTCTTGTCCAATTTTTTTTGTCTGATTTATTGTCCGATATTTTTGGTCCAATTTCTTGTCTGACTGTAGGATGTCTGATGTCTTATGTCCAATATCTGATGTCTGATGTCTTATCTCCAATGTCTAATGTCCGATATCTGATGTCTGATGATGTTCCATGTCCGAAGTCCCATGTCCAATGTCTGATGCCCAATATCTGATGTCTGATGTCCAATGTCCGATTTTCAATGTCTGATGCCCCATTTTATTGTCCGACTTCCTGTCTAATTACTTGTCTGCTTGTTTGTCCGATTTTTTGCTCAACTTGTCTGATTTCTTGTAAGATGTCTGACCGATTTTTTGTACATTTTTCGTCTGATTTTGTTTTGTCCAATTTTTTGTTTGATATCGTTTCTGATTATTTTGTTCAATTTCTTGTCTGATTTTTTTTGTGTGATTTTTCTTGTCTGATTTCTTGTAAGATTTTTTGTCCCATTTTTTTGTCCGCATTCTTGCCCCAATTTTTCCCCATTTTTGTCCAATTTTTCGTCCGATCTTCGATTTCTGATATCTGATGTCTGGTGTCCGATGTCCGACGGCTGATGCCTAATATCTCATGTCTGATGTCCCATGTCCCATGTTATTGTCCGACTTCTTGTCCAATTACTTGTCTGCTTGTTTGTCCGATTTTTTGTTCAACTTGTCTGATTTCTTGTAAGATATTTTGTCCGATTTTTTATACTTTTTTTGTCTGATTTTTTTTGTCCACTTTTTTGGCCAATTGTTTTGTTCAATATCTTGTATGATTTTTTGTTCGATTTATTGTCCGATTTTTTTTTATACCGATGTCTGATGTCTGATTTTCGATCTCTCATGTCCACTGTCCGATGACCCATGTCCCATGTACGATTTTTCTTCAATATTTTGTTCAATTTCTTGTCCGATTTTTACTGTCCAAAGTTTTTGTCTGATTTTTCTTGTCCAATTTTTTGTCCAATTTTGTTCAATTTTAAGTCCTATTTTTTTGTCCGATTTATTGTCCAATTTGTTGCTCGACCACTTGTCCCATTTTTTGTCCGATTTCTTGTCCAATAGTTTGTCCAATTTTTTTTATCCCATTTCTTGTCCGATTTTTCTTGCTCGATTTCTTGTCAAGTTTTTTGTCTGATTTTTTGTCCAATTTTTTACCCGACTGTCGGATGTCTTATGTCTGATGTTCCATGTCCTATGCCCCACATCTGATGTCCGACGTCCGATTTTCGATGTTTGATATCTGATGTCTGATGTCTTATTTCCGATGTCTGCTGTCCTACGGTTACTGGAATAACTGAGATGGGATGATTATGACTAGAATAATTAAGATGAGAGGATGACTGGGATGATGCAGATAACTGGGGTAACAAGGATAGCTAGAATGACCAGGATGACTAGGTAGCAGGGTTTGCACCCTTTTTTGAACAAAAAATTCAAGCATTTTTCAAGAATACCAATGACAGACTTGGGTCTGTCTTTTTTAGTTCTTTCACAACATGACTGCAATTTTAATTTTTATCCTGAAGGTCTTTTTGAGTTTGCTCCTTTAAGCACTTGACAATCTGGGTTGGATAAAGTTAGCACCGAAATTCAAGAACTTTCCAGCACCGAGTGCAATTTTCAAGGACTTTCAAGGTGCTTGTGAACCCTGAGGGTAACTGAGATGACCGGGATTATTTGGATGACTGGAGTGTTTTTATATTTTATTTTATTAGCTCCGCCAACATAATATAACTACATTCAGGTAAAAAGTAACAAAGAAAAAGTGGCAAGGATTCGGAAACAGCGTGAGCCAGTTACTGCAGGCCCAGAAAATTAAAAAATATAAGAATAGTTAAAATACATAATCATTAAATTAAAAGCTTACGAGACAGGCTGGGCAAGACTACGAGACTTATTACATTTAAGACAGACAGACTTAAAAGTGTGGGGATTTTCACAGTCATAATTACTTAAGGCAGTTTTGTAATACTCTACCATTGCCTGTTTAAAATCGTTCAGGGCATTCATGCACAGGTTCAGTTCATCAACAACAATGTTCCAGATGCGTATGCATCTGATGATATTAATAGGACTTTTGATAAGTTGCTGTCTGACATTCAGGCTCTACAAATTCAATAACACCACTGGATAAAGATCTGGTAGGCCTTGTGATGCGAGCTTTAGGAATAATATTGATGGATCTACCGACATGAGACCATGAATGATTTTGAAAAAAAAAAAACATTTCTAGATATTCGTGCCAGAATGTTAATGGAAGCAGATCCAAAGATTTTTAGGCCTATTCATGTAAGAAATTGTGCAGGAAAAAGGCAATTTGAGAATATATTTAGTGGCATGCCTCTGTGTCCTTTCAATTCTTGTAATTGACTGGAGTGACTGGGATGGCTTGGATAACTGGGATAATTGGAAAGACTAGGATCACTGGGATGACTTGGAGGACTAGGTTGACTCGAATAACTGGGGTGACAGGGATGACGGGAGTGACTTGGATCATTAGGATGACTTACTAGGTGACTGGGATGCCTGGAATGGCTGGAATGACTAGGATGACAAGGATGAAGGAAATGACTAAGATGACTGGGATGAGTGGAATGAGTGGGATAATAAGATGACTTGGATGACTAGGGTTACTGAGATAACTGAGATGACCAGGATGACTGGGATAATTTGCATGATTAGGATGAAAAGGATGAATAATAATGAGATGACTTGGATGGCTGGGATGACTGGGATAACTAGGATGACTGGAATGACACATGATTAGGATGAATATTAATGAGATGACTTGAAAACAGAATGACTGGGATGCCTGGGATGCCTAGGATGACTGCGTAACTACAACAACTAGGACAATAATTGGCAAGACTACAATGAATAGGATGACTTGGTTTACTGAGATAACGGGTGGCTGGGATAACTCTGATGACAGGGATATGTCGAATAAAAGGGATGACTGGGATGAATGGAGTGGCTGTGATGAATGGAATGACTGAGATGGCTTGGATAACTATGATGACTACAGAGACTGGGATGACAAGGATGAATGGGTTGACTGGGATGACTAAGGAGACAGACACGACAGTGGTGACCTCATTGACTAGGACAGCTAGGGTGGGTGGGATAATTACAATGACTACAATGATTGGGATGACTGGGTTGACTGGTATAACTAGGATGGCAGGGATGACAGGTGAGACTGGACTGACTGGGATGACTGGGACAACTGGCGTGACAGGAGTGACTTGGGGTGACTTGATGACTAAAATGACCGTTATGACTGGGACTACTCAGTTGACTACAACGCTTGGGTTGGCTTGGATAGCTAGGATGAATAGGATGACTGGAATAAGTTGGATGGGTAGGATGAGTAGGATGATTTATTTAATGAAGATGCCTGAAAAAGATTTGATACTGTAAAGGGGGAAACAGAGGGATTTGGAATTGAGTGTAACTCTGGAAAAATCCAAAACAAAATGTAGTAGTTTCAGCAGTTAAGGAAGTTAAAAAAAACTGATACCTGAAATGCCAGAAATCACCAATGGAGGTCCACGATCCCTCTGCTTCTTGAGATGTCATCTCTTTAATTGAAGAAATGTTTTTGATATCCAACTTGTGATGGCCAAAGAATCTCCCACAACATCACCACGTGGCAGGGGTTCTGTTAAATGGCCAGAGATGCAAGAAATAATACAGGTAAGTTTGACTGTCAGGTAGAAAGGAAGAATTAGTCTCCCTACAGTACCTATACATGGATGTCTATTTTTCTGCAAAAAATGTTTCCCAACAGAATAAATAAATGAAGTCTTGCTTCTTTTAAAATTCATTAAAAAATTTTAACAAAAAGAATTGCCTGCAGACTATTAACTTTTTATACTTTTGTAATATTATTTTAAAATTTTGTGATCTGACAACAGCTTTACATTGGCTTGTGATGACTATGATCTATCTCAAGAAACATTAATTTTTTAAGTTAATAAGATAATAATAATAATAAATACTTAATTATCCACTCCTGCTCGGCCATGCTGCCTCCAATTACTAATAAAAAAAATGGCTGTACAACAACAGCTGGGAGATTATAACCACCGCAAATGTCCACTTCCTTTTCAGAGAAAAACCCTGAGCCAGCTTCACCCCACACTCGGGGCACTTTCCAAAAGTCAGAACTGGCTGGCTGGACCTTGGCTGGACTGGTCAATTTGACAATGAAATAGAACTTTTACAAAGAGTTTTTGGTGAAAAGTCATCTCCTTCTTGCCTTGCAGACACCCTGCTATAACGCACAGCCCGATAATATAGATAGCAGCAAAATCACAGGCAAAAATGAATTTCAGACGTTTTGCCTGAAATAAACTTTCGCTATAACGGACTCTCAGTAATGATGACACTAACTTGAGGTCCCTGCAGTGCCCGCTGGAAAGAGAATTGAATTTATTTAACATTTGACTTATTTCACTGAATAGTTTGATTAAGGGTGAAATTCTCATCACAATGGGAATGGTCTGGCCAGTCAGTTCTGACAAAATTAATGAAAAGCACCCTTAGTGATCTCCCAGGCTGGTCATAGACAGAATGACGTAAAACCAAGTCTCTTCAATGAAGTAGGGTAGCTATAAATAATAAATTATTCCTACGTACCAAACCAGTTGTAATTCCTAGACTGTGATGCTGTTGCCCTCTAAATCCAGACTCTCCTCCAAAGAATACAGTCCATCTCTGACCAGCTTGCCTCATTTGTTGTCTTTTTTCTGCCTGAAAAACAATTAAACAAACCATTTTTATCAGCACATAAACTGGGGACGATAAGATTGCCACTTCTTGCTAAAAATCTCAACACTCCTTGCAATCCATAAACACCTTATGAACATGAATAAAGTATTGTAACATTTCCTAGACGGAGAAAATCAACCACTTAGATTTAAGAAGTGGAAACAATAAATGAGCTTGAAAAATGGTGATTGGAAATAATGTCAGGACTGATAACGTTCCATTCAATGGCAAAAATAGCTTAAAAACTAATGGCTGTCACTCATTTCTTAAATTCACTTATAGATGTTTGGAAAACACATATAATATCTGCTTTATGTCTAATGACAAATCCAAACAATGCCGTTCTTAAACCATTAATTAACTCTATGGTAGAGAATTAACTCTTGTCTCAAGTTTGATAACAAACATTAATACCCTTCACCAATAAGACACAGGGATATAGCAAGGGTTTTTAAAGAAAGAGCTATGCACAGTTTTCCAAATCCCCCTCCCCACATCGTTAAAGCCCAAATCTTTTTCAGGTTTCTTGATTAAAAAAGAGGTTACGGTGTAATCTTATGTTTATGAAATGACATGGCAGGAGGTTGAAAAAATCATAAATTGGTTGTCATTTATTACACCACCAAGCTACTATCTTGTTTAAAAAATGGTTTTACACTGACAAAAGCACCCTACACTTGCATAATTGTGCCCTACTTCAGCGGCTACATCTCATTCATCACAGTCATCCCAGTCATCCTAACCAACCAATTCACACCAGTAATCCCTGGTCATCCCAGTCATCCTAGTCATCCTAGTCATCCCAGTCATCCTAGTCATCCTAGTCATCCCAGTCATCCTAGTAATCTAAGTTATCCTTAGTGTCATCCCAGTTGTCCCAGTCAATTTATCCTAGTCATTCTTGTTATCAGTCACCCTAGCCATCAAAGTCATCACAGTCATCCCAGTAATAACAGTTATCCTCATCATCCCAGTTACCCCAGTCATTGTAGTTGTTCAATTCATCCTAGTCATTCTGTTTACATAGGTGTGAATCATGTCATCATTGCTTAGAATATGATGTTGGATAATATATTTTGATTATAGGCCTTATCATGGTTTTGACAAGTCGACAACTGCGTGAGACATTACAGTGTTTGTATGAGAATCTAATGTCGAATAAAATTTCCGTAGAATGGCTGTTCCGAAAAAATAAGATTTGTAAACTAAGGCATCACTCCTAATGATTCTACTTAAAAGATGTGAGGTTGTTACATGCAGCTACATGCGCTAGAACCACTTTTTAACATTTTCTATACATTTGCATGTAAAATTTTCCCAGGAAAAATTGCAGACAAATATATCGAAAATCTTAGCAAGCATCTGGAGAAATTTAAGTACAGTAACGGCCCGCAAAATTTGATAGTAAAATCCTTTCCTGCGTAGTTTTCGTTTCCAGTTCATATTATTTTCAAAATAGGCATTTTATAGAAATATTATACGACATTGATTAGCCTGCGTAGCAAGCGTTTCCGCTTGGTTTTGGAGGAAAAAGGGACTGTGGAAGAGGATTCTCGGTTTTGATCGCGCCAGAAATAAAACAAGAACCAAAAAATGAAAAGATTTGTCAAAAAGGTTTTAGGTAGCAGGAGAATAACACCACCCACCTGGGAAACACATATCCCTAGTGATATGTGTTCCCCTACCTGGGAAACACATATACCTAGTGATATGTGTTCCCCTACCTAGGAAACACATATCTCTAGTGATATGTGTTCCCCTACCTAGGAAACACATATCCCTAGTGATATGTGTTCCCCTACCTGGGAAACACATATCCCTAGTAATATGTGTTCTCCTACCTGGGAAACACATACCCCCAGTGATATGTGTTCCCCTACCTGGGAAACACATATCCCTAGTAATATGTGTTCTCCTACCTGGGAAACACATACCCCCAGTGATATGTGTTCCCCTACCTGGGAAACACATATCCCTAGTGATATGTGTTCGCCTACCTGGAAAACACATAAACCTAGTGATATGTGTTCCCCTACCTGGGAAACACATATCCCTAGTGATATGTGCTCCCCCACCTGGGAAACACATATCCCTAGTGATAGGTGTTCCCCTACCTGGGAAACACATATCCCTAGTGATATGTGTTCCCCTACCTGGGAAACACATATTCCTACTGATGTGAGTTCCCCTACCTGGGAAACACATATTCCCAGTGATATGTGTTCCCCTACCTGGGAAACACATAACCCTAGTGATATGTGTTCCCCTACCTGGGAAACACATATCCCTAGTGATATGTGTTCCCCCCCCTGGGAAACACATATCCCTAGTGATATGTGTTCCCCTCCCTGGGAAACACATATCCCTAGTGATATGTGTTCCCCTGCCTGGGAAACACATATCCCTAGTGATTTGGTTCCCCTACCTGGGAAACACATATCCCTTGTGATATGTGTTCCCCTACCTGGGAAACACACATCCCTAGCGATATGTGTTCCCCTACCTGGGAAACACATATCCCTAGTGATATGTGTTCCCCCACCTTGGAAACACATATCCCTGGTGATATGTGTTCCCCTACCTGGGAAACACATATCCCTAGTGATATGTGTTCCCCTACCTGGGAAACACATATCCCTAGTGATATGTGCTCCCCTACCTGGGAAACACATATCCCTAGCGATATGTGTTCCCCCACCTGGGAAACACATATCCCTTGTGATATGTGTTCCCCTACCTGGGAAACACATATCCCTAGTGACATGTGTTCCCCTACCTGGGAAACACATATCCCTAGTGATTTGCATAGTGGCACTCTTTGACTCATGTTTCTCGTTCTTTTTTCCAAAACTGCCTAGAAACGCTTGCTACACAGGCTACACCATGATAAGGCCTATTGTTCATGTATAAATAGGTGAGTAACCCCTCCCCGCTAAGTGCAGGTTTTTTGCATCACGGAAAACCTCTTTATTGACCTTCTCGTCTGGGTTCTTCATTTCTTCATATCCCCAAGGCTTAAAAATGGAATTGTGGCATCTTTACTCTTACTAACACCAATACTACTTTTTTTATTCAGTGCTTCACAGTTTCATATCTTCTATTGGTTTAAAACTATAAATTGAATTCTCTTCTAACTCCTCCTTTTTATAAAATTCAGCGTTTCATTTTCAGCTGTCTTGAGTAGCAGCATAGCCTCCCTTGCCTGGCAGTATGCTTTCCTTCTCCACACTGACGTTGAGGAGAAAAGACTGCGTGACCAGCCAAAGGAATGTTTGTGTGTGAGGCAAAGAACCGGGACTATTGTTTTATGCTAGTCCGCTATCCATTTCTCTCAGTTTTACCTTTACCATTTTAAACTAAAAAACAAATTGAACTAGACCATACACAGTGCATAACTGACTGACTGCCTATTTGATTGTCTAACAGGTGACTAATTGACTAAAACTATATTTACGCCAACAGAATGCTACTAGAATTGGAGAACACATTTTTGAAAGGACAATATGAAAAAGAAAGTAATGTGAATGTGTTAAACCTTTAAGCCCCAATATCCACATACAAATTCTCCAAACTGGTTTTTATACACTTCCTTAAGGAATAAGTTGAGAGAATTTGGTAGTAGATCAAAGCATTTTCTCTTAGGTGATCAGTTTATTAACTCTCATAACCATTTCTCTTGGTAACATATGGATATTGATAGGAGAAAATTGATCTTGGTCACTATCGGGACTTAAAGGGTTAAAGGAACTACATGACACATGGTACATGTACACTACGTACGCTGTGTTACAATGGAACCTCGGGTGTAACGAAGGGCTAAGCAACAAACAATAAAAATGTTTGCCATAACAAGGTTTCACTATATCAAGGTCCTTTTCATATATTTTACACATACTTGGGCCAGGAATATAACTTGCTTGTTATACCGAGGACTTCGTCATATAGAGGTTTGTTAAAACAAGGTCCCACTGTACTGTAAAATGTTCAGATTAACTCATTTACCTTGCCTTCAAAGCTGACTCTTCTTGCCAATTTTGTCTTCTGATTGAATTAATGTTGTCCAGGAGGCAATGCCATCCATCTTCATCCATGTCTCCCAATAATACAAAATGCAGGTCTATCAATGAAAGAATGAAAAATAAACACAACTTTATAAAGAATAACGCTTGTATGAGTCCTGTATATGAGTTAATCACTTAACAGAATTGCAACACAACAGTGTGTCAAGATAATTTTAACAGGACACTTACTTTATACAGGTGAACCTTAGAACTTAAGACCTAAGCCTGTCTTACTTCAAAAAACATTGCAGAGATTTTTATAAGAATAAAATAAGGGGCTTTGATCCTGATCGCCCACATGTTGCTTGGGTAAAAATCATAGTGCAGTTGTCAGTCATGATCAACAGCTTATATATGTTACTTTTTCTGACAACTTCGTTTTCTTTCTTTTCTTTCCTCATACAGTACATTGTCTATAGGTTATGGAAAAGTAATACCCAAGTCATTAAGAAGGCAAATTATATTTTGTCATGGCCAATTTATTTTACATAGCTGCCCATTTCAGAGGGTATATATTTCCCATGGAGGGATGTCTATGTTACAGGTCAAAATTAAATTCAGGTCAAAATTTTTTAAACCTACGTTGCTTCTCTATTTTCTTTCTCTTCTAGCCCTAATTATTCAGGAATTAGGGCTGGAGACAAAGGAAACTGAGAATCAACCTAGGTTAAAAAATTTTAACCTAAATTTAATTTTGACCTATTACATATACATGTCGAAGTTATATAATTATCACACTTATAATTTTATAATTTTCTTATCATAGTATTAAATAAAGTGATATTTTTGTTAGGTGTATTCCCAGTAAGTTAATCAAAGTTTTCATATAGGAATAAAGTTATATCATAAAACAGATATGTAGACAGTTATCACTGCCATTGTCACTGTAATTATTGTTATCCAGAAAGAATTCCAATTCGACCAGGAATCAGGTAGATGAAGAACCACTTTGTGGATGTGCTACCTCTAAATCATTAATAATAATAAATAATAATAATAATAATAATAATAATAATAATAATAATATTGTTATTATTATTATTAGATTATGCTCACTTTTGATTTCTACCAGCCTTGTTAGTTAGCTTGAGGTTCTAAACAACTACTTGCCAATAGAAACTTTCCACTTCCCTGTTAAATATCAAGGATGTTGTTACAGGCTGGGTTTGGGGGGGGGGATTTCCCCTGGCCACTTTCCTAGGAAAAGTAGAACCAAAAGTACTCCCTAGCTTTGATTCCCTGGCGGCACTACTTCCTGTATTTACACAGCAACTCAAAATGTTACTGACAGCCCTGAATATTAAGATCCTACTATTTCCAACCCAAATTAAATATCATATAAAGTTTATTAATATATTCCTTGATCTCGATCGATGGACTAGTTGAATAGTTTGTTTCCCTAAAGCACATTATTAAGGGAATTTCGCAAACTATGAGGTGAACGTTCTACACAAGTGAAAAAGAACAAACAGTAACAGATTATGAGCTTAATTTAGTATTCTTGTGGAATATAAAATATAAGCTTCAAGAAGCATAAACACGGTAGGAATGTAGAAAACCCATGTATAAAATAAGTAAGCCTCCAAAAAAACAAGTGCTACATCGAAAAGAGGACAATCGAGCTTTGAAGTTCAAACAAACAATGGCCACAAACCTTAGGCTCGGAAATACTAGAAACGCGCTGGAAAACCACTGTTGGCCATTCTGACTTTCTGTTGGCCGCCATCTTGGAACTCTTTGTTAGGCCCCAGGTTCCCGCGTCGCGCGACAAGAAGGCCGCGCGTGTCTGGCGTTCCACGCCCACCCACGTCCGCCTCGCGCTTACCTTCGCTCCCCTGAGGAGCGCGAAAAAAAAACGCCTGCTTTTCAGGCTACTGATCAAGGTTTTTGAAAAATACTGTTTCAGTGAATGGAATAAAAAACACCTAAATTAAAGTCCTCCCCTTGACATAACCTGCCCCGTGCTGATCGACAGCGTCTTTTTTTTCCTTTGTTGGTGCAACAAAGCCAAAGGAAATATGGGAGTCTGGACGCAGGCCATTCTTATGATTTTTTTTTTTTTATTCAGTTTGGAAACGAATGTTGGCGCCTCCGAGTGAACGGAGGGTACCAAGACTCTTGAGGGTAGTATCTATGTCTGGCAGGTGTTTGGGGAGGACAGCCTCATCCCAAGGGCTTTACCCATAGAAAATGGGCGGAGCCGGAGGCACCCCTCACACTTTCTGACGGAAAAGCCGCGGGGACGAGGTTGTAGGGAGGAAGAGAGGCGTGCGAGTACATAGGCGCGCATGGAAGCAACAAGGGGATTCCCTTCTTTTTTCCCCGCACGCCCCGCGCGGCCATAGCGTTCTCGCGCGCATACTCTTTTCTTTTCCCTTCCCCCCTTGCCCAACAGCTATGTCCGAATTAGGCTAACATCAGGAGCCATAATCGGGGTAGGAGACCGCAAGTGCAGGGTGCACGCGGTTCCATCGAAAAAGCCAAATGAGGTAATTTTAGAACAAGGAGCCGATTACTATTGGGACGGTTGGCGTAAACATTAATAGGGAAATGGTCTTATCTCCAAATGATGAAGAAGTAGCTTCTTCTAAAAAACATACCCAATTCAAGACTAGAGTGCACAAACCATACCCTATTTCAGGCCAAAATGGTCGAAAATGATACCCTATTTCAGACCAAAACAGCTAAAAAAAACCCTTTGGCGCCCCTCCTACCTAAATAGCCTATATAAGGGAGTAACCACACGGGGCGAAAAACGCGTTGCAGAGAGGTGTTGTTAGTTCCGCTGCTTACACAAGCGAGACTAACAAGCTAAGGGAAAAATATGATTAAAAACAAAAACAAAGCGAAATAATATATATTCAACAAAGAAAAAAACAGCTTAGCAGAGAATCGAACCTGGACCATCTGCACGGAGAGTCGGCTCCTAGACCACTGCGCCACGCTATCAAGAATATCGCTAACTGGGAAAATTATTATATTTAAAGTAGTTTCCTTGAAATTCTACCAGTAGACGCGGTTCGAAGCTTGTGGAGCTGTATTTATTATGAACTCAAAGATATATTTGACGAAAATTGGTTATAGTTATCTGTTGTTACGTTGTTGTTAACTTTCCGCCCTCCTCTTCCCCGCATGCGCAAGTTTTCCATTTGTTTGATTCGTGCGAACGGGATATCCATCGCACGACATCTCTGACACTCTCACTGCGGTGTTTAATATAAGTAGAATCACATTCACAGTCCTCACATTTAGTGTTATTGTCAAATAGGCTCTCCCCAAGGTCTTGCTTCAAATTCCGAGGAAGCAATGATGACAGAAATGGAATTTGTTCATCTCCCACGAAGATAATTGCCGACGCCATTTTGTTTGGTTATCCTTTGCGCAGCGCGCACGCAAAAAAATGCGCGTGTGTCACACGAGATGGCACAATTTGTGATAAAAATAGCACATTTGGCTATTTCGATGGAACCAACCCCATTACTGGAAAAGGTACTAGTTGCGGTCTCCTACCCCGATTATGGCTCCTGACTAAAACACAGGTAAAAACTCACGAGGAGAAAAGAACTGCCTTAGGGTAAGGACACTTTCGTACGAGGCCGGCCCGCCAACTTCGGCAGGGTGTTTAAAGCCATCTCACCAAGAGAATGAGAAACCCAGGAAGAAGGAATAGCAAAGGGGATCAATAAGGTAGCCGGGGACCAAAAGAAAAAAGGCGACTACAGGATGAAAGGGAGAGGGATGAACCCAGTAATTTCAGTCAAACATGTGCCAAGGGCCTATACGAGGAGGCTCTGCCCGAAAGGGATATCTTTTTCAGGCTCTAAGTATATGAAAGGGTAGCGATTTCACTTGACTGCAAAACAAGTACGCGCGAGCAGTCAAACAAAAGGTCTGGAACGAGGCTGAAAACAGAGAGGGAGACTGGGGAGAGACGCGAAAAATGCGTTTTTTTCTCTCGCGCCTCACATGCCCTACAGGCAGGTGAGCTTCTCTTTAGCGGTAGCTGTAGTTTGTTTTTTTCACCAGAAAAGACTGATAGATGTGCTTTGAATTTTGAAAAAGCGTCAAGAATTGGAATTAAGATATCGTTTATCAAAATAGCTGGTGTATTAGCCAGAGAAGAAAGCACTGGTGCAATATTAGCTGTTCGAATTAAGAAACGCCATGCTGCTGGCATGGAATTAATTACTTTCATAATGAAAAAACTTTGTTCAGGGTTAAGTTGTTCATCATCAACTGAAAATAAGTCCCAGATTTTACAAAAGCCTTGATACGCAATATCTCTTCGGTAAACAGATTTCTTATCAACACAGAGAAACTTGTTGTTCCAGATAACTTGATTTGTAATTTCGTGTACTGAACTAGGTTCCCTTTCGTTTAATTCTGACCATGCAACAAGACATTGCTTAGAGAAAGCTGGCAGAGAAATATTTAGTTAAGAAACCTCAAAATTACAAGCAGTAAAAACTTTCCACCAACAGGTTTCAGCGGCTCTCCTGAAAACATTTTCCATGGACTTTCATAATCCTCTAAAAATTTTTGTAAGCATATCACTCACTTGGTGCGAATCATGTATCTAGTAGCAAGCATATTCAAGCCACCATTCTCAACTTCTGAAATAATTGCGTTGCGCTTTACTTTGTCCTTTCCGTCCCAAACAAAACGATAAAAGATCGAATCAGCAGATCAGCTTCTTTCACGAGATCCTTAGAAACTGAATAGCCGATGCTCTAAACATAAGCTTACGGATGGCAAAGGTTTTAAAAATTTGTATTCTGCCTATAAGAGATAGGCCTCGCCATTTCCATAAGTTAATCGTTTTCTTAATTGATTCCAGAGTCTTGCAAAAGTCCAGTTCTTCTCTTTTTTTAGCATCACCACCAAAATAAACACCTAGAATCTTGATGATGTCACAAAGATCATTGACATCCAAATGTCCTTCCCAGAGAGATCAAAAGCTTTCTCAAAATCTATGGCCGCTAAGGTCCCCGATATATCCCTATTGATCGTATGTTCAATCACATTGTCAATTGTTCTGATGGCTTCAAAAATAGTTCTCCCCTTGACAAAGGCGCTCTGATCAAAATGAATTATTTCGGGGAGCAAATTTTCCAACCGCTTGGCCAAGATATTGGACGTCAATTCTTTATTTGCCTTTTGTCTTTTCCTTTCTTTTCAACTAAAGTTATAACCGCCTGTTCTGTGAATTTGAAAGCTCTCCGTACTCAAAGGCATAATTTAGACTTTCAACCAACAAACTTCCAAACACGGGCCAAAAAACAAGGTAAAATTCAACGGTTAAGCCGTCGTTTCCAGGTGATTTGTTCTTTTGGAATGTCTGGAAAGCATTGTAACACTCTCCGTGTCCCAATTTGCCTCCACAAACGTTTTTCTTCTCCTCTAACAAAGGGGGAATTTCATTGAGATCACTTAAAAATGAGGAAAATGACCCCGTGTATGCACATGCACCACCATCATAAAGGTCAGGAAAAAATGCTTCTAACTCATTCATTATTTGTTTAGGGTCTGTAGTTAACTTTCCTTCCCAGGGGGCGTGGAAACCTGTACGCAAGGTACGCACGCGCGTACCTGAAAAAGTCGAGGGTGAAAAAACTAATAATAATAAAATAAGATATGATAGTGAATAATGAAGAAAAAGCAAAGGATAAGATAGTTAAAATATAATTATTTACGTTCACAGTTCCATTCATCTAACAACGGACTGTTTAATTAATTAATTTGGACAATCTTGCGTACCTCTGAAAAAATCCTGGCTACGCCCCTGCTGCCCTGTTAAACACTTTCCGCACGGTGCTTTTCTTTCTTTTGGAGTTTTCCAGATTCAGAAAATATTTGTTATTTCTCCCGGCTAATTCTTACCAAGTTTCCCGAGAACGAATGATCGCACCTTGTGTAATGTAATCATACATACTATCATATTCCGTCCGAAGACACTCGAGTACCTCCAGTTTTTTTAATTTGTATTCGGATCGGAATCGCATTTTTCCGTACATTACTTTAAATCTCCCTCAAGCTTTTGTAGTTTCGCTCTTCTTTCGAGGGCTTTAGTTTTGCTTTATCTGATTGTTTGCTGTCTAATTTTGTATTTAATTAAATTCCATAAGACACGTTTATCTTGTACTTCTTTGAATTACTCGAACCAATAGGCATATTCAGTGGTTAGAAGTTCACAATAAGCCGAATTATTAACTAGGTTTGAATTAAATTTCCAGAAATTAGGTCCTTTTTCAAGATCATCTATTATTGCTGAATGGTCTGATTTGGCGTTTTAATGTCCACTGAATCTATGTCATCTTGTAAACTATCGCGTACGAGCCAATAATCTAAGCGCCTTTGTATGAATGGTTTCTTTTGACGCCAAGTAAAACTTGTAATTGTGGGGTTTTTTATGCGCCAGATGTCCATTAAATCAAGCTCAGCGGATATGTCTTTAATAATTTTTCCGGAGTCTTTCCTTTTACTATTACCGCCCTGCCCATCTATAACGTGGTCAAGAATGATATTGAAGTCCCCATCGACTATAAATGGGTGATCTTGTTCCACTCTTGCACCTTTTAGAATATCCGATAAGTCTTTGAAGAAGAGAAACTGTTCACTACACTTATCTGGAGCGTAAATGTTTAAAATAAAGTAAGATAAATGTAGTGACCTTGAAATCTATCTTGGTAGAATGTATTTTGAAATCTAAATTATCCCTTACCAGTCCTTCTGCTATGATTGCTGCCATGCGAGAAGAACACTTCGCCCTTCCATTGTTTTCTCCAGATATTTTCAATATCTCTTGCGCTGTATGTTTCTTGCAAGAAAAATATGTCAGCATCGGAATTTACAAGCCAACTAAAAACAGCTTTTAGGTTTTCAAAAGTGCGAATCCCACGAACATTTATCGACAAAAGATTGAACTCGTTGTTATGCCCCATATTGCCAGAATAAGTAGGACCTAATTTGTTGGGAAAAATTTATCAACACATTTACAGCAATCTGACACTCAAAGAAATACTTCATTGACATGCTGCGATAGCTTTGAATAACAGAAGATGAAACGAAAATAACCACAATAACGAAAACAAAAACAATAGAGTACAACCACTTAATACTGATACAAACAATTAAAAGAGCAGTAAGATAACTATCTCGAACGCTGCGCTCTGGAATAGAACTAAGTAAAGTTGTTTGAGATTGCATGTTTGCGTACGACGGCAAAAAAACTAGTTGAGCTTTAGAGACAGTGATTCGGAAACAGTTTTAAAGTGAATGAACTTAACGCCTACAACAGATAACGAGGATATTATATGCAAATACATGACTATTTGAGACGCAGAGAGAAAGAAAAGCTCCGATGAAAGTATTATATTTGCATGTGTTGAGAGCGTGTAGAGAACAATTTTCTTTCTGTTTTTTGACTTTTTTTTTTTCGTTTACCGCCTTCTGATTTCCCCGTTCTGTTTCCAGAGTTCTGTTTTCTGTCTTCTGTTTTACGTTTCGTATGACTGATTTCTGTCTACTGTCTTCTTTTTACTGATTTTTCTGTACTCAAGTAGATTAAGGCCTGGTTCTAGGTCATTTATAATTTTTATGCACATTTTCCAAAAACCATTGTTAAAGACATGCAGGTGGAATTATAGATAGTAAAGTAAACTAAACTAAAAAAAAATTGAAAAAAAAAATCTAAAATAATTGGTCATGTGATCGACCACGCCCTTTATTGTTCAAAAATTCCACGTAACCAACGATTCTCACCACTTGCCAAACGTGTAGCCTCAGTAAAGTGTCTGCGAATCAGCACGAAATGGTTCAAAGCGTTACAATTGGCAGGTGCAATTGGTGTTCATTGACTAGTGCCATTCCTTCTCTAACCAAAATTTCTTCAGAAGAAAGACGTTTATTGACATCGTCTCATTCCAATCTTTTTTACAAGAAGACTGACTGTAGCCACTGTTTGCACCTACACATGGAAAACGGTTTGCTCTTTATGTGGTGCATGGGAGTTTCCACTCGACGGATTTCTTGATAAAATAAGTCGTGGCTGGTCACGTGATGCAAGTATAAACAATTTCTAAAATGAAATTGGAAGATATCTTGGTTTATAGAATTGTCCTCAAATAATTAGTCACGGGATATCTTGAAAATACTTTACATTAGACCACCCCCTTTTAAAATTTGGAGAAATCTATAATGACCCAGGCTATTACTTGAGTAAGCTGTCTTTTGCCCTTTATTTTTCGATTCTGTTTCTTATTTTTGTGTTCTTGTATCTTCTTTTGTTATCTCCAGAATTAGCCCGCGCTTCAAAGATATTATTTACATGTGAGTTTTCATATACACGAAACATTATGGGTGCGACACCGCACTTCTCAGCCAAACAGACAAGATCCCCATAATCGGGGGACATTGGGCTGCCGACTGCGCGATGCAGTGGCTTAATATTTTGGAAAGTATAGATTATAATTACACCTTTTTCTGGCTCGAGTGTACAGCTACTCCTATCCCGTGAAATAGGATAAAAGATACATAAATTGTCATTTAAAGTATATATGTCATTTAAAGTATTAATCCTGAGCTGTTAATAGTATTGATTAATATAAACTCCATGCAAGAATGGTATATCGAATTTTAGTTCTGCCGTTGTTCGTTATATATATGTTGTGGTTCAATTTCATCCTTGGTTTAAATTTTCTTTTCTTTTGTTTTGGGGTATGGTAATGTATGATAATGAGTTTGAAACAAAAGAAAATAAGATTTAAACCAAGGATAAAATTTAACCACGATATAGATAACGAACAACGGCAGAACTAAATCTCGCTGGAATCGCCCTAAAACGGCCAAAAATGCTAAGAAAACACCATAAATTTAGACAAGGAGAAAAGGTAAGAAATTCTGATGGATTTTTATTACTATTTTTGACCACTAATTAACGATCGCTTAAATCTCCATACGAACTCTTACAATGTTTCTGCTACGCAGCAACGATTCTTACTCGTGAGCTAGGGGTACCCGTGGACAAATGCCATAGACAGACTGCCTAAATCCAAACTACGCATATTATAAAATTATCTAAATAGGGGAGGAGTCCCTTAAAAATGTTACTAGTAACATGTCTCCCACAAAAAACTTACCTGAATGCGGCATAAGGCCGCCAGAGTTACTTTATTATTTTTGCCTGTGGCGGGGAAATCTCCGAGAAGCCGAGCTTATGATGATCATGAATAGAAATTTTCCCCTAGTTAGGCCCTGACGGGTGACGCGAATATCCTGTCATGTAGACTCCTTTTCCACTTTTTTCCTTTTTATTTGGCTTCAATAGGGAAAGTTTTTGACGATAAAAAGTCGAAATTCCAACACATGTGGCTATCAAAAGCAAGCTTTTCTGTGGAGCGAGTCTTGGTACAAGTGTTCTTTTACCTCGATTTCCGCTCCCAGTTTGAAGCTAATGGTCCAAATCGCTGCTATTTTCCCTTTTAAGTGCCTCGGCAGTCGAAATCGTCGCCCAAAGAATTTCTTGATCGCTAAAACGGCCGCAACATTTATGGATAGGCAACTGGGGACTCCAACCGTGAAGCTCGAGTTACAAATATCTATTTTTAATTTCGTATTTAGCTCTGCACTTGTTTGCACTCCAAGAATAAGCGAAGCAATCTTCATTGTGTTTTAGAAATACAGTCAACTCTCTCAAAGAAGACCACTTTCGTGACCGGCAATAAGTGTCCGTCTAATAGTGATATCCGTCTTTTAAAGAGTCAAATAAAGGGAGTAAAGAAAGGCTACAGGAAACAACTCTAGGTGTCCCTTAAGAGAGTCTAAAGTCGCGGGAGACAACTTTTGCCAAATTTATAGAAGCTGAAATGTGTTGTAGAGAGTTTCTAATAGACCTTTCTACCGATATTTCTACCGGAGTATTATAGGATGCCCTGGGGGCATGAGCACATTTCGTTTGTATTTTCGAGCGCTTTTCGGGACATTTGTTCTTAAAGTTTTCTTAGAATAAGATTGTAATGAGAAAAAGATCTTTGTGCCGTGTTTGGATGTACCGAATGATCGTCTTTTTCTAGTTTAGTAGTAGAAATATGGTCTTTCACTGTATATTTCTCGGGAATCATTATTACCTCCAAACACGGCACAAGGATCTTTTTTCCCATTACAATCTTATTCTAAGAAAACTTTAAGAAAAAATGTCCCGAAAAGCGCTCGAAAATACAAACGAAATGTGCTCATGCCCCCCTGGGCATCCTATAATACTCCTTAAATCGAATTAATTCAATATGGCCGCCGTATTGGTAAAAAGGTCTATTACCTTTGTTCGGCTCTTGGCTAAAATATCTGGTTCTACTTCCGTAAAAGGCCAAATCAAAGCAAACCAGTCAAGACCAGTTATTGTAAACTGCTGTTTATAAGCCCTAGGTTTACACATCTTCGTGACGGGTTTTAGGGGGGCTTATAAAGGAAGGGGTTTATATTCGAGGGGGCATATAACCGGAATAGAAAAAAGCGCTTCGAAACAAGCTATAGCAGTGCTGATCCAAATACGTTTTGCATTAATAAGCAATTAATGAATGAGGTGAGTAGGATATGAAGAATTATGCAGATCGAGGAGGGTGTTATCCACCGAGGCCTTGACCCTGCTGGATGACACCCTCCGAGATATGCATAATTCTTTTTAGTCTATGCTAAAACAGTGGATAGTGTTTTTCGCGCGCTCTGATTGGCTGCTCAATCTCGGAATATCCTGCACTATTCACTGATTCACCTCCAGTTCCTCCGAGCGAGCGACGCCAAACTCGGGTAAGTAACGAGCAAAATGGCTTCTCGGTTTGCTGCAGTAACAAACAAAGAAATTTAACAAATAATCAAACAAACAAACAAGCTATTCCCGAAATACACGAAGAAGGCGACAAACGTCGGGGTGGAAGTTTTAACACGTGAAGCTTTGTTTGGTTGACTTGAATTAATCGATGAAACCGGTGGCAAAAAAAAATGCCAATTTAGCTTAAGTCTTGCGTTACTTTATTAAGCGGAATTTAGTCATAAATAAGCTTAAAACTAAATTCAGTAATTTTTTTTACAGAATGGTTTTAAATACAAAGAGAATTTCAACTCCTTTTGACGAAATTAACAAATGACCTCAAAAGTTTTATTTGTCGGCAAGAAAACGCGACGGCCGTTCGGTAATTGCGCGCTAAAATTGTGATCGTGGGCAACAGTAAATGAGTTAAAAATCATCTTTTTTGTGCTCAATTATCTCACTGTTTTAGTATATACTAAATAACGATTATTCACCGAAGTGGAGGTGGCTAGTGGTGAATATTTACCTTGCCGCTTCGAGGCTCGGACAATTATTGCCACTAGCTACCTCCACTTCGGTGAATAATTGTTATAAATCCTACGAAAGTCGAATTCATTAATTGCTTTATTATTCATACAAAATAATTCCTAGTTTAAAAACAAGCAAAAACGTGCTCACCTTCGTTGATGTTAAGTTCCCCTCGATAGTGCATGTTTCGAAGATAAAGGGCTGTTCAGGTCTGCAAATATACTCCAAAAAGCAGATGCTGTCCCTCGAGTTGTCTTCTTGAAATGTTTTTAGACAATAGTTCGTCGTAAAACGAATAAAATGTTCCGCCGACTGTTCGGCCATTTTTTTTCACAACCAAAACAACTCAATTTGGTCCCCAGGCCTTCTCGGCTGATTAATCGCAAGATTCTTCCAAATTTTGTCAACAGTAGCTGGTTATGGTGAATTATGCGTGTGCTTTTAGCGAATCAGAAACGGAGAAGCATTTTGAATGAATAATAACTGGTGTTAAATTGTGCTTCAAAACGTCACAATAAAATCTAATTCATTTCAATACATTTGCAGAGGGGCTTTCATCCGAGGGGCTTATAATCGGATGCGTTTTTCTGTTTACAGGTAGATGGGCCTATAACTGATGAGGGGGAAGGGGGAGGAGGCTTATAAGCGGCAGTTTACGGTATGCGATTGGCCTGGATTTGAGATTTGAGATCACAGTAAATGGCAAGTTAAAGGGGTTAATGGGCCTGGTATTTTTGTCTCTCGCCATCGTCATTGCTAGGGCAAGGCCGAAAGAACCCGCCGAATAGAGATAAAGCCTGACGTCGGAATCGTTTAGGGAAAACACTCTCTAATCCAAAAAATTCAAAAGAGAATAACCGGGACAGAGAGTGAAACGCCCAGTCCTGTCCCTGGGATTTGTGAGTTTCATTTAAGTTATTTTTAGACCTATTAAACGCTTGAATTAATGTAAGGCTGGTTTCCGAAGAGGTCCACAAACTTTTATTCTGTGTTGTCAAGAGAGACAGAATTCCACAGTCCCCATTACAAAATTCTGCATGTTTTGCTTTGACACAGTCGGGCGTGAACTTAATGACATTTCAAACAATCAATTAAAATTTGCACACGTCCCAGGAATTAGATTCCTTTAATAAAAAATTCTAAAAATAACTTTCGTGAAATTCACAAATCCCGGCCAACGCTCTGAGATTCCCTCTCTCTGCCATTATCCTCTCTTGAAAAATTGTAAATCTGTCTTCCCAGGAACTTTCAGGAGAGCAGATTAATCCAGGGGACTAAAGTTTACGCCAACACCAAAAACGAACGTATGTAAAGTAATGCCGAAACATCCAAAGTTTTTGTACAACATTAGGGAAACAGGAATCCAGCTTTTCAGACACAGAGGAAAGCTTGGCGAAAAAGAAAAGTAACTCCTCCTAGAAACAGAAACATTACCCTAGAAAACTACGTAGACTTCCTCTCGAAATTTCTACTTGAAGAATTACAAGTGGACGACACTAGACGCTCCAATCTTATGAAAAAGGAACAAATGCACTAAATGAATCACGAGGACACCCTCAAATAATCACCTCTTAAGCTGACAAAGGAGAGGTAGTGGTAGGTTATCAGGGTTTAAAGAAGAAGTTCAAGTTTTTAAGTTTCAAGTTTATTTACTATATATAACCAACTATTTACAATCAATCCGACTGACCTGTAAGTTGCTAAATTAATTGAGGCAGGTCAGTCTCACAAGTTCTAAATATTACCGATTTCAAAAAAAAGTTTGAAAAAAAGAGATCAACAAAGTAACAGAGAAAAACGTATAAGTAATGGTTCCACAAAAAACAAAAAGGGAAAACTAATTAAAACTAATTAAAGGACAAAAGAATTGAAATAATTATGATGATAGGTACTAGATATATATAGAGAGAAGAGTTGTAAGTTAATATTTTTTTTAGTTTGGTCATGATTTTGTCATAAAGGAAATAAAGGGAGATGTAAAGAATCAACCATAAGAGGACACAGAAAAAATCTGAGCCCCAGATGAGATTCGAACCCACGACCCTCCGTGTTCTATAATCGGATGCTCTAACCTCTGAGCTACTGTGGATTCGTTTGCGAGCAAGGGTCATATTTGTGGGTTGGACTTGCGAACCGCATCTCGCAGTCACCCAGTCCATCACAAGCAACACACTAAGGCTTAACTGTATCACACAGTCACATTAAGAGTAAGAAATGTCTCACCCATGAAGGAGCCTCCAACCAACCAACCTATGCCACTGATATTAATATTATAAAGGAAATAAAGGAAGATGTCATTATCTATATAGTTGTCTTCGGTTTTCAATATATCTGACAAAGCTCCTTTAAGTTTTTTTTCTGAAGGTCTTCTTTGATATGTTTTTAAGCTATTGGGCATCTCACTCCATATCTTTGCGCCAACACGAGAGAACGCATTCTTTTGCAGTACAGCTATTTCGAAAAAAGGTTTTACGGAGAGAATGGCGAACAGAGGTTGCGCTACCGAAAGGAACTGTGGTTACGTTATTTGATATCGTAACTTGCGTTCACCTTGCATGAAAATGAATACACCAACTATGAACGTTTGTCTGAGGCTTCTTGCCCCTCAAGACAAACGAAACGCACGCTTTTTTCAGTTTAAAGACGTTCCTCGTTTCCTCGTAAAAACAAAGACGTAACGTCAAGCATCGGAGAAGACGTTGCATGCGACACTTCACTGAAAAGACAGCAGTGATGGCCCATTTTGTTCAGTCGCGCGTGCCTTTGGAAAGGCCAAAAAAAATCCCACCTATCCTGTCACGCGCGGCGAAATTTCCCTAGCCTGCATAGCAGGCGTCGAGAGGCTAGGGGATACGGAGGAAGGGAAAAAGGGAGAGGAATTGGGGAGAGAGGGTAGGGGACGCCTGCTATAAGAACCTCCTTTTGTTCATTTCTGCGGACGCTGGCGTCCGCAAATTCCAGATTGGCTGAGCCGTAATGAGTAACTTATTGGCTTGTATCCTGGCGTGTATTAATGAGAGACAAACATGATGCAGGTATCAAGCAAATGTGTTCTTCTGGCATAATCTTTGGAAGATCAAAATTACTCCAATCATGTAGCAACTTAACGTTAAAACCCGAACTAGAACCAGCTGTAACAGCTTGTTTAGCAGGCAGACATGCTCAGGAGGTTTTGTGTACTGGATTTGTCCAAACACCGAGCGGCAATTCAAGGCGATTACGATTCTTACCAAACATCTGCAATGCCGATATTCACAAGACCGCTTTTTCCCCCAAAACACTAAATACCGTCACAAATGAACTTCTATTGATTTTTCAAGGGGAGCTGAAGCTTTGGTAAAAACTATTCGTAGAGCTTCTTGACAACTGTTTATAATTCTCCTTTCATTATTCGGGTCTCAGCAGGCTGGCCATTGTTTTTGATGAGGTAAGAACAAAGATTTTGTGTATTCACACGAAACCGATCATTGTTTGCCGTAGACTGCAAGCAGTAAAAAAAGAGAGACGGCTCGTAGTCTATGTTTGTCGTGTTTGCTGCGGGAGCAAGAACAGTAAAAATGTTTTATTTCGCTCGATTATTCGGACCATGCTGAGAAGCGCCCTACTTGTGATTGGTCCGCGTTGAAAGTTGACGTTATCGGATTAGGTGAGAAAAAACACCTGCTCTTACAGCAGGCTCTCCCTTCCCTTTTCCCCTTCGAGCTTTTCTCCCTCCCCCCTCCCCTTCCTTTGTGCGTCTGCCACGTAGGCTAAAACTTCCCAAGGACAGCATGCGTTCAGCAGTCAGATACCGGTACTATTACCTCCCTGTTATAGTTATCAGTTGGTTACTTACTCATGTTTTACACCCCATAGCCTAAAATAACGAAAAATTCATGCCCTATCAGATAATTGTCATCAAAACCCAACGAAATTGTAGTTTCCAAGACGTTTCAGGGAGTTGGAGCAAAATTTATCGCTTAACCGTTCACGTTTTCAATGGACATTAAAACTTGGTCATTTTACTTCGTAGCTGTGCAGGAACGGTAGAGAAAACTGACAGAAAAGCGTGAAACACGTGCAGAGTGCAAAGTTCTTGTTTTGACGTTTCCCTTGCTGTCGACTTCATATTGTTTCGAAGATTTCATGTTACCGAAGTATATCTTTAGGAATAAATGTGCACCGTATTTAAAATTTCACTCCTGAAACGAGTTATGGTTTGATACACTGCAGCGAGTCTGTGCAGGAAACCCTCTAGCGTCACCCTCTTCAGCAGCACTTGGCATCTCAACTTAACAGAATGAATTTTGCAACTTTAACTTTGACTGCTGCCAAGAGAGAAATTAAACGCCTCGCCTGTGCTAAGAAAAAAGTCCAGCTGTTTAGCTTTCTACTAGCTTCGACTGCATGGTTTGTTGTTTTATATGTATTATACAAAGTTACCTTCGTCCAGCGAAAATTTCAAGACATTTGGCATTTGTTATGTCGAAAGTAATTTTTTGTCAGAACTGAAAAGAGAAACTAAATAAAAGAGAAACAATAAAAGAGACAAAACCAAAACAATACTAATTTTTTCCCTCATAGCTGAGTCTTTTCCATGAAAGGGCTATTAAAATTCAAACATTTTCGTGGAAATTATCTCCACTGGACACTCCGATATCAGCGAATCATGCGTAACAATACACAAAGACACCTGTCCCTTTTAAAAAGACGTAGAAGTTCTTCAATATATTTATTTAAAAACTTCTATTCTCTGTTATTTCATCGCCACGCTAAGATGACTTAGAGAGAAAGACCTCACTTACTTGAAAGAAAAAGTCGAACATAAAAGGGCGCAAGCGAAACAAAGTATGGGGATGCAAGTTTCGCACATTCGGCATATTGTGGTGAGTAAATGCCATTGAATCCAGACCCAGACTGTTCAAACTTGGATAGCAATATATATCGGATTAATCACCATCTAGTGGATAAGTATTAGAGAAACAAACAGTTGCACTATCCACTGGATAACGATTTATTTGGTGGATAGCGCTATCCACCTATTGAACAACTGAGGCCAGGAGTTTTTCTTTTTCCCGTACGGAAGTCCATGACAAATATATTAGAACAGTATACATAGATATTATGACATAGTGTCAATTAACAATTCTTCCACGAGTGCGCGTTGGACATGAGTTGGCTATAATCATCTTATATCCAACAAACGCCCACAAAATATCGAGAATTCTTCCCAACTTTATTCGTAAAAACAACCGATTTTCAGCTTGTTTTTAATTTTGAACAGACGGCTACGGTTACCATATTTGGAGAGCATGGTATAATGGCTCATATACCATGATAGCTAAGCCAATCAGAACTCTAGAATTGCAATATCCAATGATTCAGTTTTTAATAAAAGCAGTTAGCTGTCACACAGGGTTTTCGTAGAAACGATATTTCAGTATGGAAAAAAGAGAGCAAAGTTTACTTCCTGCGTTACTGTCATAGGAGAGAAAACTTCACTTCCGTCACTGTCACTGTTCAGTCAACTGCAACAGGATCAGCTCAGTCCAGAGCTCAATTCCCGCAACCGGACCAACACTCATGGTCTTAAAATGATTGAGAATTGAAGGTACTTCCTTTGCCCTGCAAATGCCTAGACCTTCGCGTGGCTCGGATGACCACTTAAAATAGCGGTCTCCTCTCCTGTAGGAGACGTAAAAATAGTGTCCCCAGTTAGTACTTTCGTGCTAAATACATTGACACTCAAGGAAAGGGCATTTTTTTAATAGTTTCTTATAAATGATATGCTATTAATTTCAATAAATAAGGAGAGTGTAAAGTTCACGTTCCGCGTTACTGTCAGAGTGTCGCACAGGTTTTGGTGTAAACAAGTACATGATGTCATTTTTAAGGGATAAAACTCTAACAGCAGGAAATCGATTATGTGAATATTGAAAGTTAAAAAAAAAACTTAAATACTAGATCTTAAATACAAGGAAGGATTCTTTGACATCTATTTCGATTTTTTTCCTAGAATGGCAACCTATCCTTTGTAAAAAAATAACCAGCTATGTCTCATAAATGACTGATGATGTAGCCCAGTTGGGATAAAACAATCCTTTTCTGTACGGACACATCCTTCACAAACACTTACGCGCTCACACCAAAATAACCATTGTTTTTTAAAAAAGTGAAAGTGAATTTAGGCCTTACCGATTGTGCTCAACAAAAACTCCAAACCATATTCCTAGAAAAACTATCATCTCTTGATCTTTTGAAATAAGAAGCACAAAAAAGGCTTTGGGGTATTGTCCAGGATTACACGTCGAAAAAAAAGCACGTTGAAATCAAACTTTTCGGCCAACAAGCTATGATGTAATATGCCATTTTAAAACAAGTGTGGGGAAATTACCTAATAATTGCGTTTACTAACAATTTCTGACGTCAATTTGCCTTTCCACTGGTTTTATTAGATCCAAAGACACTGCTAGGTAGAGATTGGCTTAGTAAAGACGCAGTGAAAACCGAGTACGGCAATCAGTGCGGAAGTTAGCAAAACTTAACGAGTCCCTTTGAGTTCCAGTGTCACTTTAGCAGTTTCGTTCAGTACACATATCCATCATACTATCTATAAAAAGTTAATGCACCTTGTGGCTTTCAGACGTCCGGGGCAACTTACATTCCTTTTTTCAGGTATTAATTCGAAATTGAGTGAATTTGTAGTATGAAGGTCTCAGCAACTGAAATCCTTTTTCTTTAGGTGCACATGTTGTCTACTCAGAAGCCAGTTAAACTTCACGCGTGTGGCCTTTAGGAAAAGGGAGCACATGGTCCAAAAAATGTCAAAAATGACAATAATTCGAGACATTTTGCCCCATGTTTGAACATCTACAGCAGCCGAAAACAAGGCAAGTGCATAGTGGTCACGCCAGGGGAAATGTTGCCGCGAAAGAAAACTAAGCGCGACGAAGGCGACGCGAGTATCTTCCTTCCTCGAGGGTACCGCAACCTTATTCCCAGGCCCCGCTCCTCATGATTTCCACACGTGTCTGAGACGCAGGCTAAGTCCTTGATCAGGAATTTTCGCTGGCCGAATTGATAGCCGATGGGTAGCCGATGATGATAAGGAACAAAGGAACTGGGATTGTTGGGATTGTTTCCCGGAGCACGTCGCCGCTGCTCGCCAAAATGATTCCCAAGCATTTCTCTATGGAGTGACTGTTCATATAACGCGCGACTTAGTCAGATGGCGCCTTCATATTCGTTCACTCCGCAAAAAACCTGGTTTGTGTTGGGAACCAAGAAACTGCGGTTTAAGTTGACTCACGCGCATCCTGTGGATTAAAGAATACATGTGTAAGCGGGAATAGTCACCAGCTTCTGCGACTGGAAAGTACAATTTAAACGATAATGATGGATTAAGCGGCTAGTACATTGCGTGACTCAGTCTCTTCCATGTTGGTTAAAACGGTACCTCAAGACACCAAGGAACACGTGGCATAAAACAGAACCTGAGTTTAAACACTAATCCTGACATGAGACCAACAGAATGCTCATTAAGGAAAAGACAACGATGAAGAGGATGAACTTCAAAACTAGACACGCAAAGTGAGTGTTATTTTATGTTATATTCTATGTCATTCGGCCTATCCCCATATGGGACAAAGACGTCAGGTGCTCTCAGTAGCTATGACTGCAAATCTGTGGTCAAAAACCTGCAATGACACTGTTTTAACATCAGCTATATCAAGCAGTGCATACATTTTCCAGTGATGCGAATCTGCATAGAGTACTAGAGGCCAAACCTGACATTGTCCGATTGTCCCACTATTCTCACTCCAATTGAAGAGCAACAGAACCTAAGCATGTGCCCCTTGATCGAGTTCTAAAAGCGAAGACTTTTTTCCAGCACAAGGCTCATTTTGTTCCAAAATTTTAATATTCGTATGGTGGGAGTTTTTAAGCGAGAGATTTATCCCGGCATTTCTCGAACACAGACCTTTTAAGGTGAGGATGAGAGTGAAGGCCTCAACGTTCAGGACAACAAACATGGTCGTTAGGAAGTTGTCTCCTCTTCTGACAGAAAGAAAGAAAGCCGTCAATCGAAGAGTGATTTCAAAATTTATTACTGCTTCCATCAACAGTCCTAGCTTTAATAGCTCCATCTTTTGCACAGTGGCAGACATTTTTCTTTACTGTCGTATACCTTATCCTCGGAAACCCACGAGCACTCAATCGGGTCAAGAGAAACGACGCGACGAACATTTTCAAGCGCTACCCGACAGACTACCCCTGGGTCTAGGCCGAGTGGACTTAAGCTAGAGTTCGTTTTGTCCAAAACCTATGACCAAACCCCAATCCTCCACCCCAGGTCCCCAATAAAAATACCCTCTGATATTTTGAACTCTTGCTTAACCAAATGTTTGTGGGGAAGTGTATGGTGGCCGACAACTGCCATTCGTCAAAACGACATAAATTTGTTAATTCTAGATTGAACTTTAATTATTTTGCATTGAAAATAAAGCGAAAGCAAAACGTCAAATCATTTTGTTTTTCATTGAACTGGAAATAGATTCATTTTGTTAATTTTCAAAACAAAACAAAACATTTTTATTATGAAATGAAAATAAAAATAAAAGTGAAATAAAGGCAGAAGTAAAACTAATTTGTTCATGGCCGGAAACTGCCGTTCAAAACAGAAAAAGTAAAATTAATATGTTCATGGCTGGGAACTGCCGTTCAAAAAAGAAAAAAAAAAAGAAACCTGAGACTTTTGGCGGGAGACAATAGTCTTCCTCGCAGCCGCTCGTTCCGGGGTCACGCAATGCTCCCCGCCCCTATGCGCTTCAAACTGTCATACATTCCTTTCCCATTGTTTTGCGGTTTAGTCTGCTCGGACCAATGAGCGCCTCGTTTAGTTAAGTGTTGACAGGCTAAACTCGTTCCAAGGTTCTCTCCCCGTAGGAGAGAACCCTGGGAACGAGGTTGCCTTATTAGACGGTTTGCTAAAGCAACAGAGGCGTTTTTAGCTCGTGGATGACGTAGTCATGCCATGGGCTTTTGGAGGCACTCGAATGGCACTCGATCACTCACTCACTCACTCGATTCTTATTAATTTATTCATTAAAGTCAAATTATACACTTAACTCTTACCTCCCTTACTTAGTATTACTTTTGCTCAAAGTGCTTTCTACGCATATGTTTGGCATATTCTAGAGGGTACTAGTAAGGCGTGCATTTTTTCCCGACATAAAAGAGTAGCCAGCCGAAGATGGGTTTTGTATAAAAGGAAATACTTCTACAGAACCGGTGACAATATCATATGCAAGAAATGGACTTGGAATTGTTAAACGGACGTTGAAATAATTGAGCCTGGATCATTGCTGTATATTTCGACGAACTGTGCACATTTGTTCCGGGATATTACTTGATATGGAGAAGATGCGATCGACAGAGTGTGAAAGAGCTATCGAGGCCTGACGATAAGATTTCCTTCAGCGAAAAGCGAATAAGCCAAAGAGCCTTAGCTGCAAAAAGCGGTCCTCGAATTGTAAATCGGCGTTGACGTTCACACGAGAAAGCAAATTATTTTACAACTAAAAAGTGTTGATAAGCTTAAAGTGATCTTTGCGTTAAAGAAATGCTGCGCTGATAACAAGTTTCTAGAATATTCAGGTGCACATGCAATCGGGATACTTCCAATGTGTCGGGTTTGTTGAGGTCAGAACAAGTACAGCTCCGGGCAAGGATCTAGCTCTCTTAAAAGCGTGAGTGCTATAGAGATGCCAAAAAGTTACCATAGAAATGCTGACGAAATGCTTTTCAAAACAGACAATGTATGCCAAAAAGTAGATACCAAAAAACAAATGCTAAATACCGTATGCCAAAATTAACACACATGCCAAAAATCAAATGCTAAAGAAATGTAAACATGATCTATCAAGTAACCAACACACAGAGAAAGTCATGAAATATAAAAAAAAACTAAGGAGAGTGAATATGTTACCGTGCCCAAGCAGTTTAAAAAATGGATTTCAAAATGGAATGTTTCTCAAGTCTTCTAGTTTTTATAAATACAGAGGTGATAATCTTCAACATTCGGTTGTCAATAGTAACGAAACTCAATCTTGAAATTAGAGCAGTGGCACTTAGCACCCATGCTCGTTTACGATTCAATTTATCCATGAGCTTGCTCCTAGGAGCCTTTCATCTAGTCTACTTGCGTAAGGACACAAAGAACGGCAGTTCCCGGCCGTGAACATATTAATTTTACTTCTGCTTTTATTTCACTTTTAGTTTTATTTTCATTTCATTATAAAAATGTTTTGTTTTGAGTTGAAAATAAAAAAAAATTAATCTATTTCCAGTTCAATGAAAAAGAAAATAATTTTGCGTTTTACTTTCACTTCATTTGCAATTCAAAATAATTAAAGTTCAATCTAGCTTAGCTACCCGTGGGCATCATGTTATTGTACTTTTACATCAAAACACAATAAAACAACTTGTATGTATGTATGTATTTATTATGTATGTATCTAAAATTAACAAATTTATGTCGTTTTGACGAGTGGCAGCTGTCGGCCACCATAGAAGTGTTGCTTGGAAATAATACCAGCACGTTCGATGTTAAGATAAGCGCTTTCTTTAGGTCACAAAGCCTTGTCTTCTGGGTCTTCTCTGTGTTCAAAACGGCGACTTGAAAGGCTGTCAAAGTACCCCAGGAATCCCATCTGCGAAGTCAGCTGAAAACGAATAACGGGCTGTGGTTAAAGGAGTTTTGTCACGTGAACTTTTCTGAGCCTTTCAACTTTAAGATTCATTCGAAGACATGCTAAAGCTTTTTTAAAACAAAGCTGTGCTGACACAGAGATGGTGTTGATGGTGTTTCTTGAAAACCAAAGTGCCAAGATCCAGCCTTGAGGTACCGTGAACTGCCACTTTTACGCCCTGGGCTTATAAATCTTCGTAAGGGGTTGACTTAGAAGACGGAGGGGCGAATATTCTTATGGGGGCTTACAACCAGAGTAGAGTTACAGCAGTGCGGATCAAAATACGTTTTGCATTTACTGGTGTTTTGAAGTTCAAACCGTCATAATACATCAGATTCATTTCAATACATTTGGAGGGGGCTTACATCCTGTAGGGCTTATAATCGGATGTATTTTTTTTGTTTACAGGTATAGATGGGCCTATAACTGGGAGAGCTTATGTAAGCAGCACTTGCGGTATTACATAAAACTACCACATGGGTCCAATAGCAGAATTATCATGAGCAGCCGACCCTTTTTGTTTGCACAAATAAAGTGCATTTTTTCCAGATGGTTACAGAAAAAATGTCTCAGAAAAAATACATCATTAGTGCTTTCAAAAAACCTTCATCTACGTCTGTGATCAGTTACAATTTTCAACTGAATTTCAAAAAATGTCACATCGATATCATTCTAAATGAAGTAAAAATGAAATTGAGCGGAAATTTTTCACCACCAGCAAGTTTGTCTGCAGGAACGAGAAAAGATTATTTACCAGAGCCTGTCTTGTGCTTTTTATTTTAAAGAAAGAAGGGAAATGTTTCGCTGCTTTCCGTTAACATCGTCATCCATGAAAGGTGAACAATTCATTGACGAAATGTTTTGTTAGATGTGCTGGTTCGGTCGATTATGCTTCTAAGACTGAGACCTCTTTATACGAAGCATTTAAAGAGGGCGAAGATAGTTGTATGTCGTCAAATGCATGGATAATATCAACAGTTGAGTGAACTGGAATCTAGGCGAATTTATAGCGGTGAATCAAGCAAACTTTAAGTGACGCAGCAAACGAGGTTGATCATGATTAAACATCAAGGACAAGAGAGGTAAGCTGGACTATCAAGTGGTTAGCAAAGAACTGATCCTGTCACTTAAGGCCTGTTTACATAGTGTGGGGGACCCCGGTCTAGTGGGGTTGGTTTCGTTTGTTTTCACGCTCTGGGGGACACAAAACAAAAGAAACCTACCCCACTAAACCGGGGTCCCCCACTCCATGTTAAGGTGGTTCCGTAATTAATACAAGAGCATTTAGCTGTGACGAATTTTCCGTCATAACTTTTTCGATTTTAACGCAATGGCTGCGAAAGTTTGCAAAGAACAACAGATATCATTCGGCAATAATACGAAATATTCCGATTTCATTGATGGTAAATATTTCTTGAGAAATTAGCGTTTAAAAGGACCCTACTGTTCAAAGAAAATCGCGTCTAGTAAAAAATTTTGCTGATATTTTCTACTGAAATTTCTGGTATCGGCTTTAATTGATATAATAAATATACCAGAGGAATTTCAGAAAAATCGTTGGAGCAGAAGTCCGTAACTAAAAGTCGCTCAAAATTCAGCTGTGAAATTGTTTTGGAATTTCAAAGATAAATTACTATCAGGAAGAAGGAGCCACCAGTTTGAATTTTCAGGACAAGTTAATTCAATGTTTGCTTATTCTAAAAGCAGAAGCTGATTGCCTATCGTGCTATTCTTTAAAAGGTACTTTTCAGTTTTAGAAACACTATAAATTGCTCCAAACCTTGCTCTGACGTCGAATGACTTGTTCCTCGACATTTTTAAAATATCCCTTGGCAGTTTTGGTTCAAACTCCTGCTACATACATTTTGATGTATTGCAATGCATCCTCAATGGCTTTTCCTGCTGTACGTTGTTTCCAATTCAGGAAAAAGGTATTGGGATTGTAAGCTACCTTGTATCGAAGCTGAGATAGAACTGTCCAGCACCTTTGTTTATGACCAGAAAATGAGCACGAGCGGCAGCTCTGCGAGGAATTCGCACCTCAGCCAGGGGGGACGAATGACAATGATGCCCTTGTCTGTGAACCGATCTGTATAATCATGTATTGCAGAGCAAAACATAATAATCAAGCAAAAAATACCCATTCATTGAAGGAAGGAGTGACAAAAATTTCAGAGTTGTAAATTTATTCACGGGCAGTATTTTTGCGATAATTCTATTTTGCACTGTCATGTTACTGATTCGGTTCGCAGGCATGGTCATCATTGTCGTTCTTCCCCCCTGGTTGAGGTGCGAATTCCTCGCAGAACTGCCGCTCGTGCTCATTTTGTAGTCATAAACAAAGGTGCTGGACAGTCCTATCTGAGCTCTGATTCGAGGTAGCGTCCAATCTCAATACTTTTTTCCTGAGTTGGAAGCAACAAACAGCAGTAAAAGTCGTTGAAAATGCATTGCAATACATCAAAATGTATGCAGCAGGAGTTTGAGCCAAAACTGCCAAGGGATATTTTAAAAATGTCGAAGAACAAGTCATTCTACTTCAGAGCAAGGTTTGGAGCAATTTATAGTGCTTCTAAAACTAAAAAGTACCTTTTAAAGGATAGCACGATAGGCAATCGGCTTTTGTTTAAAGAATTAGCAAACGTTGAATTAACTTGTCCCGAAAATTCAAACTGGTGTCTCCTTCTACCTGATAGTAATTTATTTTTGAAATTCCAAAACAATTTCACAGCTGAATTTTGAGCGACTTTTAGTTACGGACTTCTGCTCCAACGATTTTTCTGAAATTCCTCTGGTATATTTATTATATCAATTAAAGCCGATATCAGAAATTTCAGTAAAAAATATCAGCAGATTTTTTTACTAGACGCGATTTTCTTTGAACAGTAGGGTTCTTTTAAACGCTAATTTCTCAAGAAATATTTACCATCAATGAAATCGGAATATTTCGTATTATTACCGAATGATATCTGTTGTTCTTTGCAAAGTTTCGCAGCCATTGCGTTGAAAACCAAAAAGTTATGACGGAAAATTTGTCACAGCAAAATGCTCTAGTATTAATTACGGAGCCACCTTAAAAGGGTCTCACTCTTGGAATTTAAACCTCGTCAAAATTACAAAGGATTGGCATAACAGTTCACTTAACAAACACTCATTTATCACACACATTTAACGTTATTTGTTTGTCTTCCTTATCTGGAGACCCATGCAAAAATAGCTAACTTAGCAGCCAAAACTATCCATATAAAGTTCAGGCTTAACAATGTTTCCATCGGAACATCCGAGAAACGATGGTGATTTTTCTTTTACTTGTCGTTACCTGTCTGAGTTCAAAAGTGAAATTACGAAAGGGACCTTTTGATGGATTCATCTTAAAACTCTGTGGGCCTCAAGATAAAGAAGTATTAGCCACAACCACCAGGTTTTAAGGTAAAGTGACATGAAAATTCTGGTTTGCGAACAAAAAATAATATATAGATTTAGCCAGGGCTAAAAGCGAAGCTCTGATACCATTTAAAGTTTGCTCAAATAAAATATATACTGAATATATAATCCTGAAATACTAAGCAGCGAAGGAAACGAGAACGGTGAAAAAAACAAACAATTGGTCTAATTAGCAAAAATGCAACTTTGCACAAAAAAGCACACTTTTTCTGTACATTTCTTTGCCGTTGTTTTGCACGACTACAACGTGAAACTTCCAGAAACTGACTGGTTACACGTTTTATGTAGGAAATGTTGCACCTGTTCTTGTTCATTTTTTTCACTGCCGCTCATTTTCACCTTGGTGGGCGCTAGCATTTCTTATTTTCCCACTGCCGCTACAAAATTTTCATGTTGTTCTTCCAACAGAAAAAATGTCTCCTTTGTTTTTTTATCTCTCGCTCTAGCTCTCTGTCGCTCTTTTTCTCGTTGAGCTTTGCTGGCCTGTCGCCTACTTTCTGTTTTTCTCTGTCTCTCTCTTCTCTGTATTCCAAATTTGTGGACATGACAATTAATCTAAGCTTAATACTTTAGACAACACTGATACAGAAAAAAATTTCGTCTTTATTGACTCTTCAGTTGTCTCTGCTTCACAAGACGCGGGTGGCTATGCGACTTCTGCCAAAAGAACCTCAAGTTGCCATACCTGTATGTTGATTGACTTATTTTACATTGGTATGGCTATGGTGCGAACGGATGGTCAGGCGGGCGGGTGTACGGTCACGTGACTACTAAATTTCTCGGATGCACAGGTTACCAAATTTTCTTACCCATGGTGCTCCGCTGCGCGCTAGAGCTCTGCTAATATCAAGGCGGTAAACTATGCACTTTTTTTTCAAAATCACACTGCGGATTTGTTTGTTGTTAGCGTTTTCCTAATACCACTTCTCTTTCGATTGACGCTTAACTGCGAGGTCATGAGTTCGGTTCTCGTTCACAGTTTTCTATCATCAAGTTTATTTAGGCGTATAGCCTTTAATTTCACGTACACACTAATCGTGCCTTTCGAAAGCACACATTTGATGTAAAAGACAAAAATGCAATGCCAAATGAGAAGGCGCGCGGAAAGGACTAAACGAGACTTCCGATACACATTGCCGAAATCTGCCTATTATCGTTAATTTGCTGTCCGAACCAACATTCAAAATCGTTCGGAAACTGAAAGTAGAAATCCCAGCTTTACGTTAAACAAAACGCCACATAAAGAGTTTATGGCACCTGACCTTACTTCCGTACAAGTAATAAAGTAAACGGTTTTGGTTTTATAAAAAGAGAAAAGAAGCAAACACAAAACCAATAAAAGCAGAAAGGTTAGATTCGAAATTCTCTTTAATATCACATAAATGAAACGTCGTTTGCAATGATAACAAGAGTTCTCGGACAACATAGCTGCCACGTAATCGATTGCAAGTACATTGTCGCCAACGTTATCAAGTCATCCAGAGAGAAATCCAATAATCCAACACGATAAAGAAATCTAACAAAAAAAACTCCAAAAAATAAAGTAAATACTTCTGATAGCGCGACCAAGTATCTTCAAATCTCTTCGAATCTGTTTGGGCATGCCAGCATTCCTTTACCAAAGGCCGGAGGGAACTACCCTAATTAACTATACAGGAGACGATTCGCAACAACGATTTTTACCACAACACAGCGTTGCAACATTGTTGCGACATTGTTTTGGATGCTTGCAACACTGTTCCAACATTGCAACGCTATGTTGCGCTAAAAATCCTGAAACTCGTAGTTGCGAATCGTTCCGTGTAACATCACCTTTATGGTATAACGCGCTGTATGTTGGGCGAGTGGAGAAGTATGGCGGCTAAAGGCGGAAAAGGTAAGGATAGCACACAAAACAATACTTAACTATGATTAACAAAAGTATAAATCCAGGGAAGAGTTATAACCTAATGTAAAGGTTAAACAAATAGTTAAAAAATCCAAATCGATTACAACGGGTGACAGAGACGTCAACTTAAGCCATTAGATTCGCGCAACAGGTTCAGTGGCATAAGACTCTCCGTCTAATGTGATACGCGCTAACAACTGACAATTTTACCAGGTTTGACGGCAGACTTAAGTTTGCCGTTTCCAACTTAAAAAAGTGTTACTACGTCAGCATCTCTACTGATGCGAGATTGCAAAAAGTGCTTCGGTTCGACTACCACAAACACGCTTATCGTGCAGGTTATTTTTCTCATGACCACACATAGGCAGCCCAGGCTCATAATAGGACTAACAGACAATTTACACTGTTCCACGAAATACATCGGCAAAATCTAAAAGTTTGCATGCGGAAATGCGATGAAAGTATTCAAAGTATGTTAAGTATTCCTAACATTCGAAACAAAAACTATTTGGCTTTTTTCTTTGTGGTATGAGGGTTCTTCAGACAACTACACAATTATTTTCTTATGTTAAGTTAACTTAACCGACAGGGCTGAGTTGCTCAAAGCATGGTTAGCTTTAACCATTGGTTAAGCAGTATCAAAACCAATACGTTGTCAAGGTATTCAACGCTGGTTAACGCTAACCATGCTTCGAGCAACTGGGCCCTGCAGAAGGCCTGACAGAATTTAATCCTGTGCATCACGAGAACTCTGTCTAAACAGGTAACCCGGCTTTCATTTCCCTACAGGATATTTACAGTTCATGCGTGAAGTTATGAACTTTTAATTTGCTTCGAGGGTTCTAAAGACACCTTCTCTTTTGTTATTCAACAGCCTTTATTTGAATATTCAACAAACTGAAAGTACGGGGAGGGCTTGATGACGAAGCAGGGAAGAGCGGGGCTGATGAATTGAATTCATAACTATTAATAGTCCACGTTCGATATATTAAAATTCTAACATGTCCCCAAGGCTTTAGCATAGGGAACCCACCCTCGTATTTGTAAACTGCAAATGTAAATTAAATAAGAGATAAAATCTTACCTGTTTTGTTTTATTCTTGAATCTGCTGTGGTGCGAAGTGAAATGGAAGTTTTTTACGATGCGAAAACTATGTTCAAGTGGACCCTTTTTGTGATTTCACAATGCTTTATGTGGTCACGCGCCGGTTCTTATTATCGTCTCGCGTTTCATCGTTGGTTATTTATTTATTACAAATTGAATCAACGGTAATAAATAATGATAATAATATGATAGTAATAACAAATTACTCTCTCTCGCATTGTTAATAAATTAATAACCAACAATGAAACGCGAGACGATAATAACAGCCGGCGCGTGACACCAACAGTGAAATGAGAGCCAAACCACGTAAAGCATTGTGAAATTAACAACGCTTTTAAAAAGCGTCGTTAAGTTAAGTCGTTAAGCGTCGTCGTAAAGTTAGAGCGTGGGTTCCCTATGGCTTTAGGGTCAAAAATGCAAATTTTTCACGACTCCTTTGTCTCGCAATTCCCAGAAGAGATTTGAACACAAAGAAAACCAAACCAAAACAAAAAAGGACCAGAAAGCCTCGGGGTTATGTTAGAATTTTAATATATTGAATGGGGGCTATTGGGAATTTATCTGTAAAAATCCCTCGTTTGAAACAGAGGTCTTTTTTGCATGAGCATGCGCGACCGCTGAACAAGCGATGTGCATGGAGGCTCGCCGCAGGGTCTGCCTTCATCAAAATGGTACGTTTCAAAGCTATCATCATCGGGATTATTTTGCTCGTTGGTCTTCGCTAATGTGCTCGTGATTTCACAAAATGTGTAGTTTGTAAAAAAAACTCTAACACTGTCTCAAAAGCGAAGTAGACCGGCTTTAACATACCACGAGCTACTATCAAATTTCATCTCCCAACTTGACCTGGACAACAGCGCGCGTATATGGAGTGCTTGTAGGATTGCACTGACCTCATCAAAGTCTAAACAAAGTGCCGAAAAGTTTGTTGATGTTAGTAAACACTTTCAATTTTCTTTGTTTTGAAATGGGAAAGGATGTTCTACAATTTTCCCAGCACTTCAAAGCTACTAAATTAAGAGCACACGAGACGTAGATTTGTCACCTGCTGAAATGTCGGTGGTAGTCACTCTGTATGTCTCGAACAATAAAAAAACGAATATCAATGAGACAGTCAAAACTGCATTCAATAGGACCGAAATTAAAGTCGAATCTGATGACCGATTTTGATGAAACAAACGATTAGGTCTCCCAAGAAGTACAGTAAACATGTGATACCGACCAAAAGTTAAAAATTATTAGAGCACTCAAGTTCTGGCTTAAAGAAAATTCCTGTAAAAGATGCGTTACAATGTTAGTCCACGCAAAAAAAAGAAGTTCTACAATTTTCCGACTCAACTTTGTAACGGTAAAATACTTAAGAGAACAACTTTCTATTCCAACTGATAACGACGTGGTAGTCGCCCACTGATCGTTATTAATCCACTCCCGAAATATGACTAAATCAGATATCCACAATTTATTGACAGAAATCCTCCACGGCATCAAGAAACTAATTTAGATCCGATTTATAGACAAACACTAAATAAAGAACATTTTGCTCAATAGCTTCCCATAAGCAATGCACTCTATGCCAAACTTTGCGGTTCTTGAAGGGGAATCAAGACACGAGTCGAACGCCAAACAACAACAAGCAGCCATGTTCGTGTCAGACATCCTTGAGAAACGTGCTCTTTCAACTCGTTCAGCGCATCAGTCTCCACTTTAAATCACCACTTCTTTACTTACTTTTTACAACGAAGGTCTTTCCTAAGTTCCTGCTACCATTTGAATCTCAAGTAAGCTTTCAAAGTCAAGAATTTGGTCCCTATGACTATGCACCACGGTCGCTGTCACTGGTCGCGTGCTCTTTATCAGGTCTAAGTGCGCATGCTCATGCAAAAAAGACCCCTGTTCTCGTTTGAGGGATTCCCTCGACTAAGGGATTTTATACAAACAAACCCAAAAACGAAAAAAATAATGAAAATTAACTCTCATAAAAGTTCTCGTTGCAATTAATTGCAATTCAACTTTGCTGTTTCTGACGACATAAAATTCCTCCTCTAGACCAATTTAAACTTAATTTCCAACAAAGCTGTAAACAAAAAATGAAATTTATTTTTCAAAATATCCATGAAAATGATCGATTTAGCGTGAAAAATTGTTCCCGCGTGTTACAATTTAAAGTCTTTTGAGACTATGAAAGTACAGTTATTAAAAGTAGCAGACGTTCCGGCTTCATTACATCCCTTCAGAAATTTTGAACAGTCTTTCACTTCTTCCTCATCTACCTCGACTCAGATTTTATTGACATCTTTTCAGAAGTAACTGACTCGGGAAGTGACACGGCTTCACAACAGTCGAACTTCTTTAAAATCTCAAACTTACTTGAAGTATCTGAGCGTTGATATTTTCGCAACGACCTAACATCTCTATGCTTTGTACGCTCCATTACAAATTTATCTGGAATTCCTTTCTGCAGTCCCCAGGTCGCTGTTGTCGCACGCAGGGTGAGGTTTGTGAATTGACCTTCAATTCCAGCATAACCTTTTAACCGTTTCCCCCAGCATGTTGTCGCCTACTGCACAATTTCCACACCAAACTGAAAAGTGTATGAAAAAATATTGTGACACTATTTTTTACAACATAACGCATATAATCTGCTGTATCCTTTAAAAGTTACTTCGGGCCTCATTGCCTCATCATCAGTTTCAACAGTGAAATTGTCACTAAAAGACTTCATTCTAATTGTTTTTGAACTTTTGGAGTCGTATATTTTTTCTTGGCACTGGAAGCCATAACAATTGCTGTTGCTAGCTGTAAAACATATTTCATGGGCGAGTCTTGCAATGCACTTTGGGAACGATTCAAGATGGCGGACGAGAGGGTAGCGTTTAAATTTTCGTTTATACACAAGCTGAGTCATAAAGAATTGCTGACTAGTTAAGAAACCGGGTGGAAAAATACAATATTTGTGTATTTTGATCCCTCAGTCTGAATATATCAGGACATGTCATTGGGAAACTATTCTTCGGTTCCGTTATTTTAAGACCACAGTAACGACACGGTACCGGAAACGATCGTTACCGTGAAATCCTAGGGCGGGCTTGCCACCCTGTTTAAATTGGATGAAACTCAACAACTGTCCTTTATTTTCTTTGTCAATATTGGTGTATTCTCACATCTCTTTTGTTTCTTTTAATGTCACTGCAGCCTTTCAGCATTGGACATATGTGAGTATTAAAAATGGTACCATGATTGTAGTATAACCAGCCCAAAAGTTTAAATAAGTGGCTGTCTAATATTGTTACTTTTTATGTTTATGCCTTTAGACCTGCTATCCTTATTGTAAAGTATAAAACTTTTACATGTAGTTAACTTTGCACAGTTTAATTAGTAAGGCTGGTGGGGCTGATTATTATGAATACCACCATGTCTACTTGAAAGAAGGGTACCCCACTCTCCCCCCCACCCCCCCCCCCCTTGCCCTGAACAAGCACTGTCCATTTACATTTAGGAGAATGCAGTGCTTATTAATTATTTCTTATTGTTTTTAGCATTGCTTATGCTGATATTCGCCGCTGTTTCTATTCTTTATGTGGGACCTAAAGGGGACATTTTTGTTTACTCTACAACATTTTTCTTAGAGCATATACCAAGACAGTTTAACTTATATTTTATGTTACAGTGGAACCTCAATATAGCGAAACTCTGTATAATGAAGTACTCGGTATAAAGAACGATTTTCGTTGCCCTAGTAATAGTAAAATCAATGAAAAAGAATCTCGATATAACAAAACCTCGTTATAGCGAACAAATTTTACCATTCCCTTCGCCCCTTGTTATATTGAGGTTCCACTGTACTGGTAATAATAATAATAATAATAATTATTGAATAACCATAGTACAGCATACACTTTAATTGGTCAGTTTAACAATTGTTGCAAGTGGGTGCAAGCTGAGGACAGTAAGTAAGCATCACAGCTGTGCACTAATGACTCATAATGTGTTACAAAGGTTTTTTTATTTGCTAAGAGACACTTTTGTGCTTCTTCTGTGCTTAGCAACCTCCTGCTTGCATCCATAACTAATTGGTGCACTAGCTGAGCCGTTCAACGATAACTTTTATTAACATTTTGAAGTGCTATGGTAAAACTGAGAAAGATGATTTTTCAATCAGTGACATTTGCGGCTCGGAAGAAAAACTCTGAGTTTTCCCAATAGGAGTCAACCCTACATGTATGACCTTCTGATTACTAGAACAGATGCTCAACCATTAAGCTATGGTAGACTTGTGGGAGCAAAGGCCACTTTCGAGCCGCCTCTGTCACTGACTGAAAAATCACATCTCTTTAACCGTAAAACTACATTTATGTATTACAGTAGAACCTCAATATAATGAAGGACCAAGGGACTTTCAAAAATTTGTTCGCTATAATTTTCCATATATTTTACTATTACTGGGGTAATGAAAATCATTCATTATATTGAAGACTTTGTTATTATAGAGGTTCCACTGTGTTTACTCCCACGGCAGAGCTGTCACTAAGATTTCATGTTGCCAGGTATATGCGCCTAGTAGACACGGAATTGAACAGTTAGAAAGTTAGAACTTCTGGTTCTATTTTCCTATTTTGTCCCATGAAAGTAGTTGGGAGTCATGCATATATGAGCTGGGGGAAATCCCTGGCTCCCACCCTTTAGTGACAGCACTGCAGGGCCTACAGTATTATCAAATTGAAATAAATAGAGATATACTTTAAGCACTAAAGACATAAAAGGCAGCTATTAATAACAAGCCTACTAGAAAAACTAGTAGCTCTGTATTACAATCATTATTATTATTATTATTATTCATTCAAAATATTTCCCAAATGCTGATTGGCTAAAAGTAAATGCATAATTCACCATAACCAGTTACTGATGACCAAATTTGGAAAAATTTTGCGCTTAACAAGGAAATGACGTCAAAAATGCAGCCTTCTACATGTTAATGCACCGTTAACTGAGAAGACCTGGTCACGAGGTTGAGTTGTTTTGGTTGTGAACTTGAAAAATGGCAGACATTTCATTGGTTTCAAGAGTAAGAACTAGGCGCAAAAATAGCTAAAAGCATGGCAAGAACAGCAAGAACACAACTCGAAGGGCGACATCTGCTATTTGGAGAATATTTGCGGAGCTAAACAACCCTAAACGTGCACTATCGAAGATGAACTTAACATCGATGGATCAATGGCGGTAAGCATGTTTAGCCATGTTTTTAAACTAGGAATTATTTTGAATGAATAATAAAACAATTATTGAATTCGGCATTCGTATCATATGAAGAATTATGGAGATCAAGGAGGGTGTTATGATACTCAGCCTCATTCATTAATTGTTAATTAATAATAATGGTCTTCTCACGGTACCTTCTGATTTCTTTGATTTCTTTGTTCTTCACAGCAACCAGGATCTTGATAAGCTAGACGTAAGTAACAGATTACACTCAGTTAATTTTAAAAATCATAACTTTACATTTTTACATGTATTTTGTGGATAAAATTATGTCAATGCAAAGAATCTCAAACCCAGACCTTCTCAGCCTGTGGGAGAAACATACACTGTATGCTACAATACTGACAAGTTTAGAAAAATCAACATGTTATTACTGTATTTATTATCCGCCCTGGGTGCTTATTAAATTTTTTGAGCCTTGAGAGTGGGAGCTTATTTGAGGTTGGCGCTTGTTCGAGGCTGGGCATTAAATGTTCATTATTTTCAGCCAGTAGTAGGTCAATTTTCCAACAAAACAGTAAATAATAACAAAACATGAAGGTGAACCAAAGGAGAATTTCAACTGTTTATTGAAAGTTTATCTTTTGTAAGAAGACTAAGAACTTGGTCTTTGGGAAAGTCTCTTAGTAATACCTAGTCGAAATTTCTATCTCATTTTCAGCAAGGGCAAAAGGCAAACTCTCTGGTGTTGCCTTGTAGATGTCTCACAGTGTAACATCTGCAAATGGCCAGGTCATTCAATGAGAAGCAGAGGGCATTAAAGAAATCATAAACAATACTCTTCTTGTCCACTTCTTCTTTTTCCAAGAGGGGTGCTTAATAGAATAAATACAGTATTTGGAAGTGACACTCATTAATCCATGACATACTGCATTCTGTCAAATTAAAGATTGAAAAATTCTCATTGTAGCCTAATTTGAAACAATGAATGCTGGTTGATTTTTGCAATGTAAAAGTAAAGCTCACAATATGACTTATTTATTGCTCTAACAGGAACCGGTGAAAGTTTGTACACAGTGGACAACAGAGCCCCTAAACGTCGTCTGGTAAGTCATCAGTTAAAAGGTTTAAAGGTAGCAAACCCAATTAGCATGAGTGACCACAATCACTCATGAAGTGAACATATTCTGTAGTCCTAAAGCAACTTAACTAAAATCTGATGTGACAATTCATTCAAAATGAACATAACAAATTGCTCTCAATTTTTTTAATTTAGATTTTGAAGTTGCATTGAGAACGTGAATTGAGATAATGCTTTATTAAAGCTAATTAACGTGTGTCTCTTGGACAGGCAACTATATAAGTATTGATAAAGCCAATTTCACAAGGAAATTAAAACAGAACTTGAATCTCCTAGTGTATGCCTTTTTTGTAAAGGAAAAAAAACAATGGTGCCTTATTATGTGCATGCAATGGTTCACTTTGCCATTTAGATTTAATTTGCTTGCAAGTTATGACAAATTTCAACAAAAGAATAATATTATCAGTAGATAACATTTAAAAACTGTGTTAAAAGATTGTGCTTATACATGTACTACCACTCAGACCCATCAAAAGTTGACAACTACTCGCGTGCCTACACACAAAACAGTACACAACAATGTATATCCAAACCACAAAGATCCCAAGTGCTTTCTGGTTTATTGATTCTCATGCCACAAATCAAACCAGATCACTTTTCGAATGTTTGTCTGTACCTTTCTTTGTTCCTTTTCGAGAGGATTATCATCAGAGTGAAGATGGTTTCTCCACTTTGATTTTAACCAATAAAATTGCTTCAGGCAAATCAGAAACTGGAGATGACAATACAGCTGTTCAATGCCTCAAGTTTTTGGTACACAAGCAGCATGTATATTAATTCTCTGTTTTCTAACCAACTTCCTTACAACAAAATCTTGACTGAGTCTTAACAACACAAAAATCCCATGTGAAGAACATGTAAAATTGTAAACTCTTCTTGGCTATCGTTTTTAACTCTTATGATTGGTCAAAATCTTTTAAAACAAAAAAACACCCTTTAAAAATGGAGTACATAAATTATTATTTTGCAAACTGCCTTTATGTAGGTTTATGCAAAATGTAAATTTACTCTGTAAACAGTCTCCACTACCTGCCTAGATTAACTATAGCTATTTTGCGGGCTAGCGTTAGTAAGTATCTAATACTTTGCAAAAATCTGTCAATAATCTTTGAACTTTATGCATTCTCTGTGTGAAAATGAAAACATTCCTATGTGAGGAAAGTGTATTGCGCCATAACAAAAGAAATTGCCTCCCTTCTTAACCGGATCATTACATAAGTATTAACTATTACACTACCCAGATTGAGTTTCTGGTTTCGAGGGTGAGTTAAATGTAATAGTTAATACTTGAAACTCAAGACGTCAATGTTGAGCCCAGTATCTGATATGTTTGGACAAAATATCACTTTCCTCTTTTGCAAATTGTTCTAAAATGATTAAATACACAGACACACTGGCAAATCATTTTGATTTTCAGAATGATGATGTGAACATTGCAGTGGAAATAATTTAAATGATGTTATGATCATGGATTGTTGTTTTGATTTTATTGCAATGGAGTGAACAAAAGATTTCTGTGACCAAACAATCTCTTAAGTGGATGTAAAATGCATACATGTATGTAAATCAACATTCCAGGAATTTGGCAAATTTGTTGTTTTCAAATTTATTATTACATGTATATCTTCCCAGAGTCTACATGTGCTGAAGAGTGTTAAGGAACTCTCCTTTGTTCCCTTTTATCACAAGCTATAAAATATAATAAACACTACTGCCGCTAAGAAATAATATAATAAAATCATTTCATGGAATTGCTCACTGTTTTGAAGACATTTACACTAATTACCGGTATGTACAATAAATTCTTGTTTTCAGTGGAGAAGTTAGCTTTCAGCCAGTAGTGTACTATGAGGAAGAAGACAATCAGGAGGCAAACACTGAAAGGGTAAGGCTACACTGTAGTCATGTTGACTGAAAACGATATTATTGAGAGAACTACAGGTACGAGCATGCACTTCTCTTCTGTCCTTAAATATTCTCCTTTGCTTACATAGACACGTGTATAACTCAACAATGCACTGGGTGTGTCACATAACCTTTTACCATACAGTGATACTGTAGACAATAATAAAAAGTCCAAATGCAAGCCTTAGGGAAAACATTGTATTTCATTATTGTGGTTTCAGTTATAGAACAGATTATTGTTACCAAGTCAAGCAACATTTGAAATCCTCTTTGTATTTTTACTGTATGGGAATAATGTGAAAGTGTATTTAAGCAGCGAGCAAAGAAAGCATGGGGCTAGTGGATTTTGCTATCAGGCTAGTGAATTTTGTTCTTAACTTGCCCGACGGGCAAGTGAAGTTTTTTGAGGAATTCAAATTATGGATCAAGAACTGTGAAATCAATTCTGCTCATCAATTTTTTGGGGGCTAGTTGAAATGACGTTTGGGCTAGTATATTCTAGCTTCAGCTTCCCCGAATGGCAAATTTTAAAAATGACTTGCCCTAATTTAAGGATTGTTTTTTTAAAATACATTGTTGCCTTTCTACATGACTTGTATTCTATTCTGTGTGTAATATGGTTTCTTTATGTGTAAAACTTGATTACTTTTTTTTTCGGAACACCTGACACAGCATGAAGGAGTTTGTTTATTTCAAATAATCAACATATTGAAATTTAAAATTTGTTTGACCTTTGTTCAATTTACCATTTTTCTTATAAAATAATCTTATATCTATGTTAAGTATCTGCCACTGCAATAATTTTTAAAGAGTTTAATCGTGAAGTACTGACCATTTTTCATTCAAAGCTACAATTAGGAGTTTGCAATTTTTTCAGAGCTTTCTAGCACTTGATTTCTCTTTGTACCACATAGCTAGACTGGCAACCCACGGGCATTGTGCTTGGATCAAGACAGTGATCCCAAACTCCATTCTGAATGACAAAAATGGCCTTGCCTATGCAATAGCTATTGCTTAAAACATTTCCTGTTTGGCCATTATCTGCCAAGGCTAAACATAGGTACTTTTAACGTGCATGAGCTGTTTTGAACGCTTCAGTGTTACCGTACCAAGAATCTACTCTTTTAATCCTAAATTTAGACAATTTTTTTTTGCAAAATTGGAAATTGCTGTACATTAACGAAAATGCAAAACATTACGCATAGCTGAGTCCATCCTCATACTATAGATTCACATTTTTTCTTTGTCTTTCCTTTGGAGAGCTGGTGCAAAATAAAATGCATTTAAATGCAATTTAAGGGAGTTAACAACTAAGAGCGCCTTTAGTGCCTGAGGTCATCGGTCTTTGGCATGCACATGCCTAGTAGCTGGCTACATCAATCATGTGATTCATTGGCGTGTTTCAGTTTTCCTTTGTGCTAGGTTCTGTCAGCCATTTTCTTCTCCTCCCCCCTCCCCCTAGGCTTTGTTCGTTTTTTCTCCACTGATGTTTTTCAGTGTGATGGGTGCCTGTTCCTTTCCTTTCGTGTGGGGGCTCATGGCTGGGTTGCGCCGTTGTGCCAGTCATGGGGGCATTATTTCAATCTAGGGACTTCCTGCCAATAGTGGAAGCCCTTGGATACTCCAGGCACCCAACCTCCATTTTAGTGATGCAGTTGTTAACAAATTGTTAAAGTACTTTGGACATCAACTCACCAAATGTTGCTTAGAGGGAAAACTCGAAGGTTTCTTTATGATTTCTTAAGATAACTGGGGCTTGTCGAATACTGAATAGCTAGGAAATGTCACGATTTTTATTATTGTTGTAGATGGTTGCATCATCATTATTCACGGGGTTGCCATGTGCAGTTCTACTTAATGAAACAGTCTCTAACCCTGATGACTCGATTCTACAAATGTTATAAGTTATTGCCTGTTTATAGAAAAGAGCCTTTACTTAAGGCATTGGTTACAAAGCTAAAGAGGTCTTCATACATTCAAGTTACTATGTGAAGTTACTGTGAAAAGCTAGTCTGCATGAGATGTAGTCAAACAGTTTGCACCTGTAAGTGTTGGCCTTTGCCCCTTTCACGGTTCGTATATGAGGGAATTCTACTTATCACAGTAATCTAGCACATGAAGATGGTGGACTTTGTCCCTTTTTTAAGTGAGAGAATAAAGCTTGTTTACAGGATTAACTTAGTTGGTACAGCTTTTAAAAAAATGAGCTACCTTTCAACCTTCTAAAACCACAGGCTGCATACTTCTAAGTTTAAGTCCATATCTAAATATCAATTATTGTTTCATTTGAAGAACTTTGAAAAATATATGATCTTTTACACTCTACCTCGAAGCACGTGTAACAGAACTCAGAAATTATGAAATACATGCATTGTACCATAATTTGCGATAGCCAATTAGGTTAGAAATGTCTTGAAGCAGCACCCGTGTACCCACCCAAATTTGAACCCTTAAACAGCTGCATTGCTGTACTCAATGTTTAAATCATAAAGATATTTATATGTTATGCTTCTATACACCTTTAGCTGTAAAAAAAGACGAAAAATTGAGAATAACCAAGATGGTGGTCTCAAAGTGCCCTTGTTTGACCTTTAGCAATGTCATAATTAGATGCCAAAATCTCATTGGTTCCTCGCATCAACTCATAGTACCTTCAACCTTATATGTCCAAAAAATTTCTAAATCACCTGCAAGAGGCAGTCTGTTTAACAGAAGGCAAAACAAAGATGAGAGACCCTGAAAACATTCATCCCACTCAGGACACACTGTAAATAACAATAATTCTGCAGAGGGTCTGGGAAACCCTTCTTGAAAAATACAGCAATTGAAAGTTACAGAGAGCAGAAGCAATCTCACTAAAAACATAGAAAATACATACAGACTCTATTCCTCATCAGGACATGGGGAACTTGAAGGGTACATGCAGCTTTCCCAGCTGAGTACAAAACTCATAAAATAATTCCCTTTCTGCAGTACCATAATACTGGCATGTAGAGAAAACCAATCCAAGAGTCAAAATGAGAAACTACACTGTAAAGCTCTTAAGCTAACCAAGTAAGTCCAATAATGAGTTTGTAGGGATTCATAGGGGAAAGCCGGGCATTGAGGGGGAGGCAACAGAATTTCTGACAACAGAAATGAGAGACAGCATTAGCAACTTTATTGTTGCCCCTGCAGGGATTTTGCCTTCAGGGTGAAATCCCAAGGAGGCACCCTAAGTAACTCGCACATACATGTATATTAAGGAAAGTACTTAAAGTTGAAATATACAGTCAGTATAAAAAATCTCGATTTGCTTGAACAGGGGCTGTGAGGAATCAGTAGGTAATGATGACGTTTCTATTGTTCGTGCCCACAAGTACAAAATGGTTAGGATGACGTAAAGACAGAAAATCCTGAACGGACTGCTTAGGTAGATTTTGTGACATTTATCGTGCTGTCATACTTCAATACTATTTTGTGCTATGTGTTATCAGTGACATTCTGTGGAGCAGTTGTTTTGAAAGTTATGGAACAAAAGACACTTGTTAAGCGCAGATGAAGTTAAAGGGTGCGTATAACTGTGTATATATAAACACTTGGAGAGTTTGCCAGACACCAGTTCACAAATATTTGATTTATATCGGAAACCTTGCCAGACACTCTTTCTCTCTCTTCGACCGGAATAAGACTCAGCCCCAAACAAGCAAGATGAGTGAACAACGGCTAGCTTATCACTAGCAGAACGATGGATGATTACAGAAATTCGCTGACAATCAAATTCTGTGCTGATTTTTTCCCTGCTCACAGATGTCCTTCCGCTATAGAATGCACGAGCGTGAATTGATCAAACGTCCTTTTAATTCCCTGTGCTGTTCGATAATAACCGAATTAGGTCATAAATGTCTTGAACCAGCAGCCACACTAAAATATGAACCCTTAAACAGCTGCATCACTGTACTCAGCATTTGAATCATGAAGATATTTAAATGTTATGCTTCTAAACACCTTTGGCCGTTACAAAAGATGACTAAATTGTGAAGAAACAAAATGCCAGTCTCAAAGTGCCCTTGTTTGACCTTTAGTGCAGCAATGTCATGTTTAGAATCTCATTGGTTAAAAAAAACATCAACTCATAGTAACTTCACCCTTATTGGCCCCTGCAACACGCATCCGAACAGGCAAAGCCAAAAAGAAACATACCCTTAGACCACTGACATGTAAAATAGCGCAAAAATGGTTTAACTCTTTATGCCCCAATATTTGCATACAAATTCTCTCCCAACTGATCTCCATACATTGCCTTAAAGGATTAAGTGGGAGAATTTGTTAAAAGGTCACAGCGTCATCTTTTTATTAATTCTCATAACTTTTTCTGTTGATTGTGCATTGCTTATGTTAGGAGAAAGGGTTAACAGCTAAAAACATTGCCTGTCTGCAGCGGTTTCAATAAAAATTGAAGTAGCCAGCAGATTTGAATTGAGTAACTGACTGTATCAATAGTCCACGTTTTCAAGAGGTGTCTGGGGGCATGCTCCCTCAGAAAATTTTAAAATTGCAAAGCCCTAATAAGCGATTTCCAGCATTTAGGGGACTAAACTGAGTATAAAAGAGCGAGTTTTCCATTCAAGAAGATTTGGGGTTTAGTCAAATTTTGATTTATTAGCCTCACAATTAACTCCTGCAAGCAATCAACAAATGATAATTATACTAAGTTACACTGTACATTTCCGGGTGAACAAATTATATTTTTGTCCATTACATTACTCAAACTAGTTGCTTCTTCTTTGAAGGAAAAGAAGCCGACTTCTCTGAGCAATGTAGCTGACACATTTCGTCAGTCATCGGTGCTTATTGAAATCCCTGTGTCTGAATTGTATGCTACATTGTTTTGATATGCTTATTTCTTCTTGGAGCCTGAATAAATCTAGGAATAAACAAATCAGAGGCCAAAAGGTCCCCCACTCCCCAGGAATAATTATTGTGTAACGTCATTAATGCTGTAATAAGCCACTGCTTTCAATAATTATTGTTAAGTTTCAATGTTACCCAAGGGAGAGCCGAGGAAAATACTGAGATTCAATTTGTCTTACAGCCTATAAAAAGAACTCCTACAAATACATGTAAACCTCGGTGAGCAGTTGTTGTTCAAGGATAACGGTGCACAGTTTTTTTTCATAGATTTTGCACTGTTGCCGACTCAGAGACTTTTGGCAGAAAAAAGTTTCATTGTAAGATTTCAGGTGACCTATAGCCTATAGCAACGTAACAATATTTCTTATTTCACACATAGGGTGGTGATCCTCTGTGATGAAGAGGTGGACAAGTACAAAGAACAAAAAAAAACTAATTAAATAAAAGTCCTGACATGTTTATGGTTGTTGTTGCAAAAAATGTTTTAAGGTTATAAGGTTATTCTTATATATAATGTTATAAGTGTAATGTATTTTGTCTTTGAATCAATTATCACTTTAAAGGGCAAAAATTAATTTAATATTTTGCTGTACATGTACCTGTAAGTTTAATATATAGATTTAGCCGGGCTAAAAGCAAAGCTCTGGTTAATAATACGTGTAAACAAAAAAAATTAAATCATGTAAAGCTAAACGGGGACGACAATAAAAATGGCTTCAAGACTAATAGATCTAATTAGCAAAAAAACAAATTGCATGTGCAGCACGCTTTTTTGTCTTTCCCTTGCCGTTTTTTTTTTTTTTTTTACGACTACAACACTGTTTTGTATGACGAAAACGTCAAACTTCCTACTTACACATTATTTTTATGGAGGAATTGTTGTATGTGTTTACCTAATAATATTTTGTTTCCTGTGCTCATGTTCCCTTTTATTTTTGACTGCTGCTCATTTTCACCTTGCTGGCCGCTAGCATTTCTCATTTTCTCAACGCCGCTTTGAATTTCCATGTTTTTCTTCCCATGCAATTTGTGGGGTCCTTTGTTTTTAATTACTCGCTCTAGCTCTTTCTCTGCTATCCACATTAGTGTAAACATAAAAAATAACGCCGAAAAAGACACAACTTTGTTGTTGTTTTTTCTTTCTAAAAGTCCGGGCGGCCATGTGATTCCCTTTCAAATAAAACCTTGGGTTGCACTTGGGTTGCCATACCTATTGATTGAGTTATTTTACATTGGTATGCCTGTGGTGCAGACAGACGGTCGCGTGCTCGCTCGGTGTATGGTCATGTGATTACCAAATTTTCTCGGATGGGTAGATTACCACATTTCCTTAGCTATGGGGCTCTGCCCACGCGCCGCGCTTCGCGCCGTGCATGGAGCACCAATATAAAAGTAGTATATCAGTGTTTGTTTAAAAATAGACTGAGTTTGGTAATACTGTACAAGAAGTCATTTCACTAAAACTAAGAAAATAAGGAATAAGCTAACTCAACTAACCTGTTATCAAATGTTATGTCATCTGCAATGCAAAAATTTCATCTCATAACCTTGGAACTTGTGTGCCTGATTAATTCACAAGTGTAGATATACATGTTTCCACCAGCTTTTTGCTGAAAAGGGCGAAAATGAAAAATACAAAATGTAAACCATTCTGAGACCAACTTTAGATTAAAAAAAAACCGTTTGCTCAACTGCTTTTAGAGTCAGTAGAATACAAAGCATGAGAAAAAGAACATAGTATTCATGTTATGATTAATTTTTTATTCCAGTCAATTTTTGTTTCTCCTTTACTTCAAATTCATAAGCATACATAACTATACCAAAGAACAAAGAAAAAGAAAAATTACCTGAAATAAAAAACTAACTGCAATACATTTTGTCCGTACACAATGTTCATACTTTTTGCTTACAACAAGATGCCTGAACCATTTGATACCTTGTATGACTGTAACCATTAAAAATGTGTTGTGAATTTATGATAACAATGAATGCAATAATTGCTGTATAACAGACATAACGTACCAGTAAACATATCAAGACAATAGGTTACATGTGCATTGCGAGATGAATGTCACCTTGGATGTGCCTATCACTATAGTAACATCACATTTATATACACTGTATCGTTACAAACCCATGTACACTGCATCTTTACACCTATTGTTTATGCACCCTAAACCATTCTCTCCCCCAGCAAACAGAGGGGATTTTGCACTCACAGTAGTTTCCCTACTCAAAAAATCTAATTTCCCACTCTTGGAGTGGGGAATTATTCGCAAATTATAATTTTTTTAGCCGGAGTTAAACATACAACTTTGCTGTGAAAAGTAAAGGTCACATTCAATCTGTGCAACACATTACTGCAGCTTCAAAATGTGAAACCTGTTGCATAAAATAGCCACACAGAGGTTACAGGAATCAACATGGTTTGGACTCACTCAATTTAACCTTTGACCTGAGCTGATACTGTATGTGGTCCTTGGTCCAGCATACACACAAATTATCTTAACTGTCACTGCCCATTACAGATCTGTACATAACAATGGTTTTATTTATTCTAGAGGATGACTATGACATCTGGGTGTTAACAGCCGTGGGGGCCCCATTCGTTTAAAAGGTAGACTGTCATATCTACCTAATACCTATCCAGTGGATATGTATTAGGAAAAGGAAAGACATTACCTAGTGAATAGAGAGTTATCTAGCAGATAACGGGGTTTGCAAATTATATTGATGAGTGGAGTCAGTGTGACTTCTGCTTCACAAATTTTGGAGTCATTTTGGAATATTTGGAGTCAAGTATCACAACAAAAAAAGCCATTTTCAGACTTCCCAGTATGTGGTCCTGACATGCATACACTATCGTGAGGGATACACGAAGTAGCTGTGGCGGTTCTCTAACCTGGAAAGCTCAAATCCATGATGGCGGTCATGGAGTAAACTTTGATCGTAATTTACCCTCTTCCTGTTTTGTCGTGCAGTATTATTCTTTAATTTCGATGATTTAATTAAGGTTTGCAACATTTACAATAAACATAAATTGTATTTGTTGCAAAAAAGATAAGGACAAAACTGTGCTTCTTACCAAAAATTTCTGGAGTCAAAGTGGCTCCCTGTTTGTTACCAAAAACTCCGTAAACTCAGCAGAGTCATCTGAACAACTTTGGCGTAAGATACGCCAAATTTGGCGTATTTGCGAACCCTGAGATAACAAAGTCCGCCTTTCTACCACCGGACTTTTAAGTGTGATCTTAACTAAGTGTGTCCCATTTCAATACGAAAGGGCATAAAAAAAATTTCTACAGTAAGGCAACTAAACGTCTGTTAAGTGCATAGATTAGAGGCACGTTTAATTGATCTGAAGTTAAATGCATCTCCCTTATTTCTCATAATTATAATACTACAAGCCTTAGTTCTCTGAGACATCCTCTAGTATAAATAGGGTCATTGCTGAAGAAGAAGAAGAGTCTCGTTCGAAAATTTGGTTTTTGACTTTCTGATAGTGCGATAGTACATATACATTTATATATATATTTACCACACTCCGAGCATGTTCACTATCGTTTTAGCCCCTAAAACTATCATGTCAGAAAAAAGGAACTGAAAGTGTACATTCGAGGAAGTTCCTCGCAATGGCGCACCTCAGAAATAGAACAGCACGGAAGATGGATTATAAAGAAGCAAAACGTGTTTAGGGGAAGACGGATTATAAAGAAGCAAACCGTGCTAGAGGCCCTGACTTGAACAAAGTTTAACAAAATAAATAGCTGTGTCACTAAAGCGCAAGACATTGTTTGGGATGCTGTAGTCAGAGTATACACAAAACTGTTAATCAATTCACCCTCCTGACCAACAAACAGCTACAAAAGCGTGATGGGCGAAGGCATTGTAGATGTAGATTCAATGTGGTTGACTATGATGCCAACCAACCGTCAATTAGATCATCTTACTCTCAGCTTTTTCTCATTGCATGTTAGAAACTGTAGTTCTTTAGGTAAACGATTACTTACCTTACAAGAGGAAGAGTTTCCGCCGCAGTACGAAGAAAAGTATTCACAACCGTGCTGTTGTGCGGCCATCTTGCGCCATGAGTACATACATATCCCACGCGCGAGGCGCTTGTACGTGTGGAGTATCACACGCGCGAAGCGTGCGAGCCTCACACGCCCTTTCAGTGTCTCTCCCCAGTCTCGCTCTCCGATTTCAGTCTCGCTCCAGCCGACCGCTCCATCCAAGACCACTTGAATACGCTAATACGGACTATTTTGCAAAAACAAGAAACGCAATGCTGACTTACGATAGGCGAGTCTTTGTTTTCTCTTTCTGCCTCATTAACATATGCTCATCCTTATCGGATGAAGCTAATAATAATTAAACCCCTGAATATTGAAAGAGCATAACAATTTCAGTTATCTCTGAAAATTTGAGCCCGATATACTCTTGGTTTTATAGAAATCCCCTTTTAAATACTCGGAATTTTACAAAGAATGCATGACTCATTACCTTTTTATGCCACCCAGCAATTTCTCAGTTTTAGACGGCTGATATTTACTTCAATCTTGCTTTTTAATAAGCTGAAAATTGCACAAATTGTTTAAGTTAATCAGCTCATTCAACGTTTGAATTTAGTTAGTATATACGGCTACAGCTTCTTTGAGTTAAGTCGTATGCTAATGAGGAAAAATGTAAACAATGACGTCAGCAAAGATTCACCAATACTCAGCTAAAATTCACGAATACGCATTGCAAGCCGAAAGAAATAAGCCGAATCCGCGCATTGCTGAACAAAAATACAGTGAGATCCCGCTCTACTGACACTGGTATGTAACCAGATATAACAGACAGTTTCGTTTTTCCCGACGAAAAAGCTCATATATTTTCACTGAAATTAACCCCCTTAATATGGACACCTGATTAATACGGACAAAGGAAACTTTTTTGTGTCCCGAGTCATTAATATATATCGTCAACCCCGCTTTAGGGACAATGTTCATCTGCGCACTCACTCTATGACTGAATATCTTACCACTGAAAACCTAACAGAAACGGCAAATGGCCTTTCAAGGGTTCTAGACTGCAAAACAGTCCGTATTTTTGCGTATTCAAGTTCGCGCGAACAGTCAAACAAAAGGTCTGGAGCGAGGCTGAAAACGGAGAGCGAGACTGGGGAGAGACGCTAAAATGAGTGGAATAGGTCACGTGACCAATGCTTCCTTTAAACAATGAGTTGGACTCTTGCTGGCGCCAAAAATTGACAGAGCACATAAAAATTATTTTACACCCGAAATTTGAGAGGAAACGCATTTAAGGGAGATATTTTATAGCACTTTGAATTTTCAAAAAAATAGTATGATTTGTATTGGCCGCCATGTTGGAGGGCATACTCTTGCCCTCCAACATGGCGGCCAAAACTGCTTTTTACTTATATCTTGTTAAACGTTTGATAGTTACGCTCAGATGTGCCGCACACTTTAACATATCATCTTTTCCACATTTTCCTTGAAGTTTAAGTGCAAAATTTGTGTTCAGAAAGAGGTAATTTATAAATTTTCAACATCTCATTTTGGTCACGTGACCAGCTTCGAACTTACTCATTTCTAAGAAAATGGTGCGGGTTTTGAAAAACCAAATCACCATTATTTTGTTTAAGATATGACCCACTTATCGTTTTTCGAAGGTAAAATCATATAATTTTCATTTTCATAAAAAACGATTTCACATGACCTCTTAGTGCAAATGGCCTATTCAGGGCAGCACGCCGACAAAGCCTGTGCCTGCTCCTCGAAAAGGGAGAAAACTGAAAAGGCTAAGCACTTCAGATAATTGTAGAATGCGAGGCTGTTGTTTCAAAACACAGTTCGGCAATTTCAAGAGTGGATGGATAAAAGCTGAAGATGTGTTGGTTGCCCCTATTAGAAAAAGGTGAAACGGAAAAAACAAAATTTTCGTTGTCCTCGACGAAGGAGAAACTTTCTCCACAACGTTTTTTCGCCGTGCGGAACAAAGGTTAGAAACTGTGTCGCAATGCTTTCGCAAATTAGAGAAAAACTGAACGCGTGAAGGGCGCGAATGACTTGTTGGAGACATTTGGCAGCTTGCTAACAGCTTCCATCAAAATTTAGCCAATGGGAATTGCCCGTGGCTGGGAGAAGCGGGTAATTCGAACAAATATAACGTACGCAAAATGGACAGTTCGTATTTTTAGCCTTTCTCCCAGTCTCGCGCCAGACCTTTTGTTTGATTGTTCGCAAGAGCTTAATACGCAAAAATACGGACTATTTTGCAGTCAGTACGCCCTACGGGCGTGTGAGGCTCGCCGCGCGCGCTTGAGACTCTTACGCTAATCTTACGCTACGCTAAACCGATTTTTAGAAAAAACCGACTGTTTTGCACTCTACAAAGGTTCTGTCTAATCATAAATACACCTGGCTGAGTCAAACTAAAACCGTCAATACAAAGCGAAGTCACGGATTGCACAGGTCACACAGACTGTAGTGTTTTAAGGACAAAAGGTAATTAGTTAGTCCGGCTGTCCGATACAATATATGATAAAAGAGCGTCAGGTTTCTTCAGGGTGAACTAAGTACTGTCGTAGTTCAGAAATTACGCAGTTTTTTTCTCGTGGAAATGTCTGCTTTCGTCTTTATATCGAAAAAATATGTGTCTATGAAAGTGAGAGAATAATGTGACGTTTTTGTTTAGAGCCAGCTTAATAATACGGACACCCGGTTCACGGACAGTATGTCCGCTTGATGTCCGTATTAACCGGGTTCCAGTGTATTCGACTATCGGTAGCCTTTTTTTGGAAGCTCCGGTGGCAAAAATCTTCTGACTGAGGGCCAATTTCGCGTTCTAAAGAAGTGCCACGGAAAATTTGATTACCTCATTTACGAGATGTTGTGGAACTCAGGCCCAGTCAGTAATACGCAGAGTGACTACTCTTTGTTTAACTTGCAACATAGTATTTTTCTTTTTAATGATCTATTGTTTTTTCTTGTATTTATAGAACATGTATACGTTATTTTATTTTGATTTCACAGTGACGCCCGAGAACGTTGAAATATTGTCATGTGTTAAAAAATCGCTTCTTTTTATTCAATCGTCACATGCGCAATCTCTTGCCACCCAGAGAAGGAAGGAAAAAATGCAAAAGGTTTATCTAAACAGAAAATACGAGTTTGAGTTTCCTCGAAATTTCTTCTTTCGCCCTCAAAATTATTGTCCCCATGCCAGTACCGCTAATTACAAAAACAATAACTACACGCGCGGTCGCTTTAGTCTGAGAAAACAGTCGACATTTCCCGACACCACCACTGGTTTCCCCGCGAAACGACGTCTGAGAAACGAGCGCAGAAATTCCTTACGGATGAAGTGTCACTACCCAGATCTGGATAGTGCTTCTGATTGGCTGAAGCAAATTTCCCACGCGCCACGACCAATCAAAAGCACTACCCAGATCTTTGTAGTGACGCGTCATCAGTCTGAAATTTTTGCGCACGTTTCTCAGACGTCATTTCGCGGGAAAACCAGTGCTGGCTTGGGTAGGGTCTGTGCAATCGAAATGTACCGTTCCATTGGGCACGTGGAATTTCCGAAATCTCAAACCGGAATTTTTGTTGAATGGAAAGCGACCCTGGTGAGTGAGACGTTCCCATCTGAATTGTCTTTTCTTTTCAATGGTTAAAAATCAGCGAACGCGGTATGAAAGCAACTTATTGGCCGTTTCTATGATTTGGCAGGCTGGCTTGCCTTACAACAACAACAACTAAACTTAATGTAAGTCTTTCAAATATAAAAGACAATGCTTAATGCCCATAATAGTCGAGGTGGGCACCAGAGAAGAGAATAAAAATAATCAGAGAAAAAAAAAGAAAAGAATAAAAAACAAGACGCCCTCTAGTTTGTATCTATTCGATAATTTTGTTGATAAATCAGTATTTGCCACTTTGAAAACGAGAGAGAAACTGGGCCGAGTCAACTTTCGCAAAGACTTCTGGGACTAGTACGGGGACAGGGCAAACTAATTGACCAATAGATGAATGGCGCGTCCCTAGTAACGATCGCAGAAGTCTTTGCGAAATCTACCCCGGTCTAGTTTCCTTCTCGTTTTCGAATCGAGAAAAGCGTGATTTATTCGCCACTTTGAGGTTGCGCGGGGGACCGGGTCACTAATTTTTGTGCGATTTTAGGACTCCTCCACCCTACTTCAGGTTACTCTGAAATACACTTCTACTTTGAAATACACTCTGAGATCGCTGAGATACATGTGAGTGGGATTATTAACCGACAGAATCAATAATAAATTGGAAAAAATAGAGGATATTACATGGCCGCGCGGAGATACGAAATTTCTCTTCGAGTGTTGAAAAATATTTCACGAGTGAGCGCAGCGAACGAGTGAAATATTTTCAACGCGAGAAGAGAAATTTCGTATCTCCAAGCAGCCATGTAATGTTCTATTTATTATGTAAACACCAATGAAATACAAAACCATTTCGCTGAAACAGTTTTATCCTGCGAAAGGCGCGATTTATTATGTAGCCATAGCAACGGTGATATTTTCACATGTTATTTTCACGTGTGAAGATATCATGTTTTCGCGCGAAAGCTCACCTGGTATTTCATTGGTGTTTATATAACAAAGTAATTTAATTAATGAGCATGCGCTGAACCGTGAAGTTGTCCCTGTAAGCAACAGCGTTTTTGAGTGACGGACGACAACCAGAAGTGAAGCATTTCCTCTTATAACATACCTCGACGCTACCTTAATGCACATTAGCATTGTCAAGTGTGTTTACTCTCATTAAGATAACGCCACGTGCTTTTTTGGGGGTTTAGCCGGTTTGAAAGGTTCAGCTCGATGATAATGATAATCTGGCACATCGACTGAGTTCCTATACAAATAAATGAGGTTCCTGTGGCAAAAAAGGCTAATTCCCTTCTTACTATACTACTACCACGCCCACCCAGATCAATTATCTCTGAACGTTTCCATAACGTTTCTGTTGTCTCCACCATGCCTTTTCGCCCAACAAACAACGACTATTCACTTGATAAATGTCATCAAACCAATCGCTTCACCCGAGGGGCACATCAGCGGATGCATTTTTCTGTTTACAGGTGGATAGGCCTACAACTGGCAGGGAGGCGGGGGCTTATAAGCGGCAATTTTTCGGTATGTGATTGGCCTGGATTTGAGATTTGAAATCATGGTAAATGGCAAGTGATACGTTAATGGGCCTGGTATTTCTGGATAAATAAATGTGCGTGAAATGGGAATATAAAACACGACAAAACAGACGACTATCAAAACTTAGCTGGGTTTGAGTTTGGTCTCCCAGTTCTCCTAAGTCTCTCGCCATCGTCACAATTATTGTTAGGGCAAGCCCGAAAGAAACATCTGAATCAAGCCTAACGTCGGAATTGTCAAGGAAAAGACTGTCGAGGACTGTTTGTCTAATCTAAAACTCAAGAGAAAATAACGGGACAGACAGTGAAACGCCCAGTCTAGTCCTTGGGATATGTGAATTTCACCAAAGTTATTTTTAGACCAGTTAAACGCTTGAATTAACGGAAAGTTGGTTTCCTGAGAGGTCCCCAAACTATTACTGAGTGTTGTCCCAAAGAGAATTCAACAGTCACCATTACAGCATTCTGCATGTTTTGCAATGAGGCCTGCCTTGAGGAAGTAGCGCGTGGACTTGATGACGTTTTAAACAATCGATTAAAATGTGCGGACGTCCCAGGAATTAGATTTCTTTAATTAAAACTTCTAAAAATAACTTCAGTGAAATTCAAAAATCCCGGCCAACGCTCTGAGATTCCCTCTCCCTGCCATTATCCTCTCTTGAAAAACTGTAAACTGTCTTCCGAGGAACTTTCAGAAGAGCAGATTAAATTTTGGTCTACGGGACTAAAGAGTTTACGCCAACACCAAAAAGAACGTATGTAAAGTAATTAATGCCGATATCCAAAGTTTTTGTAGAACACGAGGGAAACAGGAATCCAGCTTTTCAGACACAGACAAAAGCTTGGCGAAAAAGAAAAGTAACTCCTCCTAGAAACAGAAACATTACCATAGAAAACTACGTAGACTTGATCTCGAAATTTCTTCTTGAATAATTGCAAGCCAACGACACTAGAGGCTCCAATTTAATGAAAGAGGAACACATGCACTAAATGAATTACGAGGAGACCCTGAAATAACCTTCCCTAAAGCTGACAAAGGAGGGGTAGTCGTTGGTTTATCAGGGTTTATGCACAGGAAGAAGAAATATATAGGTGGACCCAGTCACTGTGCATACGTTTCTTTCACCGCCCAAATAAATTCTTCATCGAGCCATTAAAACCACAGATGCAAATTCCAACCTAATTAGTGATTCTTTATTTTCCTCTACTTCACGCGTAAAAAACAATGAACGAGGAAAATTTTCAACCTGAGAGAAACTAATGAAAGTGAAGAAGGATCATCGCAGTAAATTTTCCAATTTAAGCAATTGGAAAGAAGAAGCCTGAAAAAAAGCAGGGCTTCAACGGGATTCGAACCCGTGACCTCCGCGTTACCGGTGCGTTGCTCTACCAACTGAGCTATGAAGCCACACATTGGGAGCGAGGTCAATTTATTGAGTTCATATCTCTGTGAGGGGTGAAATGATGTGAAGTATATATGAAATAATTCATTATTTCATATATTAGAATTATGACGCAAGGATGTTAAGCAAGAGCTGAAACACAAGGGTGGTGGCGACTACAAAGAAAGGATGCGAGGCATCTGAGCCAATCAGGTTTCTCAAAGGCCTACCCCAGGATGACGCTCTCTGTCCCAGGCTCTTCACGGTCTGTTTGAATCCCATTG